>WTXI01000033.1:0-301346 GCA_022376515.1 Lactifluus volemus
GGCATTTCAATCTGGCTTGGATCAAATTTGATGGTCGCTCAACCTTCAGTTTTGCACTGGCATCGCTCTAGATCAGCTGACTTTTGCGACAACTTCTTTAGTTAAACCTGTTTGGCGGTTGTAATGCAGCTTTGCTTCCGAGTCCGGCCTTTCTTCTTGGGAGGCTTTATTCCTACTATCCCGCCACATCACCTTGGAAAGTATACAGTAACTTCACTTTTCACCTCATCCAGAACCCAGATCCTGGTCCCATTGGGACTTCTCCTGCTGGCCACGAGGAGTCAAATCATGTGCCAGCGACGTGCTTTCTGAGGCGGCTTTAGCGCCTGCTGCTATAGCTGAGGAGACAAGCGGAGCTCACCGCCGCGTGACGATGCCGTTTGCATTTGAGAAGGTGGTTCTCATTACCTTGACGTGCCTTAGGTTGAACTGAGAATGTCAACTTCTACAACTGTCGTGAGTCGCTCAGCTGATATCATTAAAGACATTGCTGACAATTTGGGTCGGCTCAACTTCGGAGGGTCGCCAAAGGAAGTAGGTGAGCGTCCGTGGAGGTGGGAGAACTCGAAACGATTACCATACAATTACTCAGCAAAGGACTCCTCTTACGTCGGTATCACAAGCTCAGCCTGAGGTATATAGGCTGACCTACTTGTAGCGATTCAGCAACTTGAACAACCTCCTCGATTCTTTTATACTGGCAGCTTTTTGACTCGTTCGTCGTTTTCATACAGCAATTGTTATCATGTCCTCCTCCGAGTCTGTATCTACACTCTTCAAGCCTCTGAGTGTTGGTCTGATGAACCTTCAGCATCGCATCGTAATGGCACCTCTAGCTCGCTTTCGTGCGAACAAGGACCATGTCCACGGAGAACTTGCAAAGACATACTACTCGCAGCGTTCTAGCTTCCCGGGAACTCTAATCATCGCCGAAGGTACCGCAATTGCCCCTCAAGCAGGAGGGTACTCAACATTGCGGTATCTGGAACAATGAACAGATTGCTGCATGGAAAGTGGTTAGTGGAGCTTTGTGTGATTATGTCAAACGTAGGCGGTATGCTTACTTCGAAAAGATCACGGATGCCGTGCACGCAAATGGCTCGTTTATATTCCTGCAGCTCTTGGCTATCGGGCGTATCGCAGACCCTGCCGTCCTCCATGAAGGAGGTTTTGAGGTCGTTGGTCCCAGCCCCATTCCCATCGCCGGCCGTCAGGAGCAAGTTATACCCCGGCCACTCACTTCTGAAATCAAAGAGTATGTCCAATTGTATGCCGAGGCCGCAAGGAACGCAATAAAGGCTGGTTTTGACGGCGTCGAGCTACATGCAGCCAATGGCTACCTGTTGGATCAGTTCTTGCAGACGACAAGCAATCAGCGTGCGGATGAATATGGTGGGTCGATCAAGAACCGATTGCGCTTCCCGCTCAAGGTAATCGACGCAGTCGTGAAAGCTGTCGGCGCGGAAAGAACGGCCGTCCGTATAAGCCCCTGGTCCACAGTCCAAGGTGAGGAGGGGTGGTCTACTCACAATGTGTCCGCATCCCAGACCTTTTTTGTGTTTTTGGTAGATATGGTATGAGGGACCCACTTCCGACCTTCACGACGTTCGTAGAACGCGTTTGTGCGGCATACCCTAATTTCGCCTATGTTCATGGCATCGAGCCACGCGTCAATGGAAATGAAGAAGTGGACTCGGATCAAGGCAAGTCAAACGAGGCATTGCGTAAGGCCGCAGGCGATATCCCTTACATGGCCTCGGGCGGCTTCGACCGTGCCTCGGCTACAAGCACGGTGGAGAAGCATGGTGGTCTAATTGCGTTTGGCCGTCATTTTATTGCGAACGTGAGTTACCTTTTTTTTTCGCATTATGCACTGTGCTCGAAAGTGGGTCCTGACACAGACCTCGTGATACCATCACAGCCCGATCTTCCGTTGCGCCTGAAAGAAGGGTTCCCTTGACACCATATAATCGTGACACGTTTTATACTGTGGAAGCTGCGACTGGGTATGTTGACTACCCTTTCTTTAATGAGATCGACACTTTGAAGGCCTAGTAAAAGCATAGTAAGAACACACTTAGTAATGCACGGTGGTAATTGTGCTAGTGGATGCCATCAACTAGGCCAAGAAGTCAACGTTCAGTGGGTTATCTTGAAGATCCGCAAGATCGAACCATCTGTTCACTTTATGCCTTGTGTCTGGTGTCTGGGATTGTTCAAGTTTTTCTGTACTGGCCCATTCAATTAGTTGCCTCTATCATTTATGTACTCCGAGTCAAACTCCCAACGCGCTTACCTTGGCATTTGAACTTCGTCTCAACCATGACTGAGGCTTCTGATGCCTCCTGTGTGAACTTGACTCGGAAGGACCCATTCTGAGCGTTTCAGTGACTTGGAATGTTCTCTCACGTTTACGACATTCAATTATAACGACAAAAGCCTGACCCTGAGCGTCTTGACTCCAAATTCTCACTTCTTTAAAATTCCCTCTTCCAACCATCGGAGTCCGTCGCTCGTTCGGTGCATCATCACCTACACCCTGGTCGCCATGGATACCTAGCCTGTTCGCCTGTTCGAGGGTCTTTCTGTAAGTTGTGGGCCAACGGTGTTCGTTCGTTCGTTTGTTCGTTGATTAAGGCAATCCGTTGTTTGTGACCACGCCAGTCAAGAAGGTCCAAAATAGTCATCTCCACCGGCAACCTTTTCTAAAAAGCGCTACTCTTGTTTCTGAATAATACCGTCGACGGTGGCGCCAGCGGCGCGTTTACCCCACGTTCCGTTCTGCTGTTTTACCTCAGCTTACTATTAAAAGAGGCAATCACTCCAAAGTAATTTTCTCTTGGCGATCATGGACCCGTCGGCAGGCATTTCAGTCTGGTGTCTGGATCAAATTTTGATGGTCGCCCAATTTTTTTTTTTGGCATCGATGTCATCATACCTTCAGTTTACACTCTAGACGAGCGGACTTTTTTTTTTTGACGACTTTTTGCTAATGCCTTGACAGTGGGGGGATCCATTTGACCCCCCCCAAAAAAAAGGCGGTAAATATTAGCAGCTGGATGCACGTCATGTGGCCTCCCACTACTTAAATTACCACTTTCTTCACTTGGTGCCGCTTCATTTTAACTGGATGGAATCCATGATCGCTTGTATTAGTTATGGCGGCGTTTCTCCCTGGGCTGCATTTCGTTGCCTAGGCAGTATCGTAATAGGGGCTAGAAAGGACCGACGAAGAGCGGCATTGTTTCCCCTTGCCTAAGGCCTGGTGCCATCCCACAGTCATCTTGCTCGTCATAGCTATCATCACCTGTATCATCTGACGCCGAAAAAGTCTTGGTTCTATCACAATGTCATCGTCGTCAAACATGACCTTTACATTCTCTCCGGCGCCTCCTTCGACCACAGCGGTCAGGATGTCCATTTTGGGTTCAGCCTCAACACCCGTCATCTCAACAACCCCGAAGCCACTGCGCACGTCCGGATCCATCACAATTTCCACATCGACACCCACGTGCAGATCGTTGCCGGTCCAACATGACACGACAACACGTCGTGCGCAGGCGCGTTTGGCACGCTTACGTGCAGATGAAGCTGCAGAACGGCGCGAGGATCAAGCGGCGCTTGTCACGACGCCGGTGAGTTCTCTACGCATCACACATACGTTTTGCGAATTGACATGAATCCTTCTTCCCCCCCCTCCCTCACCAGGCACAATGGGCACTGCTGCGTCGCCCCTTTGCGAGCGTGAAAGCGGAATTCACCGATCTCGACGGCATGTCGTGGAACGTGCGCGTACCTGTATCCGCACAGTCAAGAAGGCCACATCACCAGTCGTCGATATGTGCTTCTGCCAGCGCACCGATGTTGGAGGTGGATGATAGCACGGTGCGTCCGAGCCCAGGAAGGAAACTGAGGCCGTCGACATCGACGAATGGGTGGGGACCGGCGGTTGCAGTTTCAATGGCACAACACGCCTGATGCATGGGTGGAGGTGTCCGAGCATTACGTTCGAATGTGGTGCATTTTGTACGAGCGAGTAGCGACTTCTTTCATAGGCTTTCATCCACGTGTGCTACCATGGAAAAAACGCGTGCATGCACTCTATGCATGTGTTGATTTTCTCTAATTCTATCGCGAATGAATAGCAGACGGTCCATCGGGACGGACCACCCAATACACGTTTACATGAGCGACAGATCGCCAAACTTCTCCCTGTATCCGGGTACGGTCCACTTGCCCTTCTTCATCATGTTTTCGACCGTCTCAAGGATGCGGGGTGTGCCTTGCCGATTCCTCGATCTGAAAGTTTTCCGTTGCCAGAGCGTAAGAATCAATGATCAAGCACAGGATGGGTCTAGGGAGCGCACCGTCAAGTCCTCGAAGGAACGCGCATCCTGAATATTGGAGAGTGTCGCCTGAAGGTCGTTCAGCTCAACGTCAATCTGCGCTTCCGTCTCCTTGGCCTTGGCAATCTGCGACACGAAAATGGCAGCCAGGAAAGCGAAAAAAGGATGGAGCACGGAATGACAGGTTATTATGATCGACGTCAGCCAAAAATGAATGAATGAGATATGACGGACCGCCTTGGTCTCGAATGTTTCGATGACCTTAACATGAGCGCCAACGTCGTACGTGACGGGCTTGAAGTCGCGTAAAATCTTCTCCGCCTCATCGACGATTGCTTTGTTCTTAAGGACAGTGCGGTAGTGCGCCACGTCAACCGTTGTTGGTTGGGCGTTGAGCTGGCCAGTGATGCGCTGAGCATCCGAGTGGCGCTTGCGGAACGCCTGCAGGGCGGCGACGGTCTCTGCAAAGAGTGCGACAGACGTGTAAGGCATGAGTGAGGCAGAGAGAAGATGCATAATACCCTTTCCGAGACCGAGTGTTGAATAAATGCGGGTGAAGTCCTGCTCGTGCATCGTCATGAGGCCGACTCGCTCGGAGTGACAACGAAGCGAGAGGTACGTACCACCGCAGCTGTGGCAGCTTTTGAGGCCATTATGTGGCTAGATTATTGGTCTGAAGGTGAAATTTATAGATAGAGAGAAGTAAAAGAGATGAACATACAAAGGAAAATAAGTGCGAGGTCGAAGTCGTCGTTTGTGTTGGCAGCTGTTCGGCCGGCCGGAGAATACCGTCATTATATTTCCTTTTTTGTGACTCACTCTCCCGACATGCTCCGCAACAGGTTATGGGTAGGGAGCATGCAGCACCATCCGGCTCGGACCAGTCCCACTGGCAGACATGCTCACCTCCGTGGACCTCTTCGCGTTTCTATCCTCTCCCTGATAACCCTGATCGTGGTACTCCGACAGCGGCAAAACTGTGAGAGTGACAGAAGCAGCCCCCCCGCCGCACCACTCGAGTCCTTCACAGACCAGAATGACGGGGATCCGAACAAAGATAGGCGTCCCGGAGGCGAGTTTCCACACGCTCAGCTCACTGAGAGCTAACCCATCTCCCTTGCATAGATTGGACCCCGGTCAAGTCTCCCTTCCCGCCTGTGACGCCCATCACTGAGTCTCTCGATCAAATCGCCCCTCGACCTTATCGACCTTACAAGCCAGGGCGTTATCAGTGAGCATTCTCTCCACTATGCGCTCTCGTAGCAGGGGACTGATCGTCTGAACCCCCTTTTTGTTCCTGTTTACATAAAAAAATAAAACACCAGCGTGACGATGGGCATCCATCCGATGGTGTGGAATTCCTGGATCGAAGTGTGTGCTTATGACCCCTATAATCTCTAAAATAGCGCGAGGCACGCTAATACAGGGACCGCACCGATTTTACGCGAACATGTACAGTTGGATCGTGACTTCCCCGCATATTACCATCTGCGCGCAGCGCGCCTCGCATCGCCACGTGGCCCGAAACTCATATACACCCTTCCAGACCGCCCTCATCTTGTGCGGGGTGGTGCCCAGGCGGCACGCGAACTTGTACACGAGCTTGCTGAATTCCTCGTTGGGCGCTACCTGGGGTGTATCGTGCCACACGTAGGGCAGGCGAGATCGTTGCGGTAGAGGTACTCCCGTGGGAGTCACACACGACCTCGGGGTGGAGGACCCGATGATGGTGGCCGCAATGTTGTGAGTTGGTCCAGTCAATCCCCGCTATGCGAAGCACGTTCGTGCGACAAGCGTACTCGTTTTTTAATAGGACTCAAGATGACCTTGCGATCATGATCGAAGGCTCGGACGGACAGTATTATCTCCAGCTGGTGCTGTCCTCCTGGCTGGTCCGTCCCTTCCCTTCTTTCCAACTTCTTCCCTCGCTTCCTCGTTGACATTAGCATACAAACGTTTGTAGGCACGTGGCGTCTCGAAGACAAAGTTGGCCTGCCGCTCGACACGATACATACGAGCGGCCATGTACCACATTGTAAGCGCCTTTCCTCGTTCATCCTCCCCCTTTCCCCCCACGTACACACCCCGAAAAGCACCTTTCGCATTGCATGCAGCTGACTCGTGGCAGATGGGGATAAGCTTCAGCCTTCACTTACGCGCTTCTTCGGTCGCCTATCCCCAAGCACGCCTGTAGCACGAAACAATTGGCTGATCCAGGTCCTCCCACCCACGCCCGTGCCTGCACTTGGCCGCAATCCTCTGATGCACGCGAGCCACTCGAGGAGCTCGCATGGGCAGAAGGCACATTCGGTCCCGAAGACACTCTCGGCACTTGCCCGCGCCCGGCGCCGCCGGAGCCTCTGCCAGAAAGAATGCGTCTGCGAGTCGAACATCAGACTTTGCGCCGGTTGCCACGTAGCGGCGCGATCGTCTTCACGATCCGTGTGTATATGACACCGCTTGAGGAATTGGAGCCAGGCGAGGCGGGGCGGTTGGCTGCGGCTGTACGGGCGTGAAAGAACAGGAAGTGGTCTACAGGTGAGTGCGTCGGGGGATGACAACACCTGTGCGGCTAAACCTATGTAGGCATCGGAGACAGTGGGATTTGAGGATGTGGCACTCGAATGGCTAGATGCGCGGCATCGGAGGAAGTAGAGCGAGGTTTTGTGGATGAGTAATCAAAGGGACAGCAAAGGCTGATATTCAGGGGTTGGAAAGGGATGACCTGAGGGGAAGAGAGCAGCCTGGACCACACACTATCACTTATCAGACAGGTTCTAGATCGGCGAGCGACGGTTTTCGATGGGCCGCCCGTTGTCAATGCGCGTGCGTAGGGGGGCGTCTCCCCTTTGATACACGCATGCCCCATGTGGCCCACAAACTAGTTCCACACACTTCCGCGCGGGAATGGCGAGATGATTTGTGTATAGCGCGATAACGATAACGAAGAAAAAAAAGATAAAGTGCGCATTGTGGGCGCCGCACCCGACTCGGAGGTTTTCGATCGCATCGTAAAGCAGCAAGAGCAGCAACCATCCAATTGAAAGCCCAGCACCGCAGATTGGCCGTCGATAGCGTGATTACCCCCACGTACTCGCCTATCTCGCGCCGCCTCTCCTCCATTTCCCGTCTTTGTTTTTTTTTTCCGTTCTCCTTTTGTTGGGTAACGCTGAGTCCGCGGCGACCATGATGCCTAGTTGTCATTAGCCCCACCTGGTTGTGCCCGAGTTCAGAGCAGGGGGGTTAGCTCAATGGCCAGTTTTATCTGTCGTGCTGGCAGCAGTGCCGGGTTTTACACTTCTATACTGCTATTTCCTTATCTTTTTTCTTTTCTACGAGTTCAAGTTCTTCCGACTTGCTTCGACATCAAAATATAACGTCCGTCCGAGTCTGTAAAAAAACTAACGTTAAGCTCATAAACCATCGTCTCCGCGGAACCTCCTTCCCTTTCAGAGCTCTTCTCGGCCCTACATATATATATACTTTCTTCTTCTTCTCTTCGCCGTACACGGGATCTGTTAGTCAACCAACTGGCTGCGACCTAGCTGGACGCCACAGTCCAACGCCACACATCGTATCATATCATATCATATCATATCGTATCATATCGTATCGTAATCAAAAAATCATCCATCATCACATTTTCTCCGCTTTGTCGACTTGACTGACCAACCCCACGCGCTTATAGGTGTATAGGTCCTCTTGGCGCAAAATAGCTGATTTACAGTTTGACGGCGCGTATCTCGTTCGGCTAGTACTCGGTACGTGTTCGCATGCGCGCAGATCTTTTTTGATGCCCACAACCCCTTCAAGGTCATCATAGTATCATCCACATAAATTTTATCACCGCACAAACTCATACAAAACAAGAAAAAAAAAAAAAATTCTCCCCCCAAAACCACCTTAAATCATATCGTCCACTCATACATTTTCGTTTTTCTTTTCTTTTTTTCTTTCTCTTGTCGCTCTAGCTCTAGTTCGATATCCGTCAAAGGCGGGAGTTGGAAGTCGGGACGGTCTCCCCACCTACCCCCTCCCTTCCACTGTTATTCGGACTTGTGGACTAACTAAGATGTGACCACCCAAAACCGCCATTTTTTTCGCCCTGCAAACCCCCCAAAAATAACCACAAAACTACAAGACCCATGGGGTTTGTTTGGCATTAAAAAGATAAAGCGGGGAAAGGAGCACCACGAGTTGTTACGGACAGTGTGTGAGAGAGATTTTGTGGGCGGTCTAGACTAGAAGTTTCGTGTATGTGCCTTTACCACTACAATGACGTCATTTCATACTTCCTTTTTCGAGGAAAACGGGTTCACACCAAAAACGGAAATCAAATAATATTAACGGCCCCCGTTCGGACCGAAACTACCGTTGCGCTCAAAACTCTGGAACCTTCTTTCTATTTTTTGTTTCTTTTCCGAAACTTCTGTTTTTGCGTGTTCCGCGCGGCGTGACGTATTACAGTATGCATAATCTATTAATCTCTATACTCCCATTCCCGCAAAAACGTTTTTTATGAAAAAAGCGTCGATAATAAAAAGACTTTCTTCAGGCTCTTTCCTCACTGTAATAGTTTCGGCCTCCTCCAAGAAAAAAACACGTAAAAAAAAAGCACTTCACCAAAGGTCATTATTAATACATCACAGTTTTTCTAAGAAGACGATGATCCAAATTTGGGGCTCTGCGTCTACTAATTTTGTAACAAGGTATACTATATACCTCCGTCGTATTATACGGCAATGAGCCCAAATGGATTTTCAACAATTTCTCACACAAGTTGAGGGGGCCGGAGGAGAAATAAAATGAATCGTTGGGTCTGGACTTGTTTTTTGTCTGGACTCTTGTTCTTTTTTGAGCTCAAGACCCCCACCTGCTTTCATGTGCAACACATGGTGTGTGTGTGTGTGCAGTTGGGAGAGATAAACCATGTTAACAATGTGACGTGTGCATGTACGTACAGTTGCAGTGTACCACCCCTACTACTGGCAATCGGCCGCGCAAGGACCGTTCCAGCGATCTTTCCGCTCCACAACATGAGGCACGGGCGTGTACCTTTGAGTCGTCTGGGCCCTCTCCCCATTCGTTCGTCCCTGTCCCGAGATCCAGACCCTAAGACGGAACTCCGTTTGATGAGATGCGACCGACATAAATGGATCATGAGAGCGATCAGACTTCACTTCGATATCTATTCCTTCCATCTTTTCCTAATATACCCAATTGTGGCAGCGCTTTTCATGAAACGCAGAAAAAATTGGTACAACTGCTACGGATGCGAGGTGAGTGATGCATGATATGACGGTGGGAAGGCGGGGTAGAGTAGGGTCGAATACTACTGAACACTATCTTATGTGGCTACTGGAGAGAGGTTTGGCTTTGTGAGCGCGCAGAGCATACAACTATCGACTAGAGTGCAATGAGGCGTGTATGAAACGAAACAGAAAAGTAATAAAAACATTCCAATCCAAAAAAAAAAGGGAGAGGGAACAAAGCAGCAGACCCACGAGTAGTACAAGTCCAAGGGAGAGAGCAAAAGGAGACTAGTAGCCATAACCACGCGCACTGACGACGGTCTTGGCACTGGCTGTAGCAGGTGGTAAACTAACATTCACGCTAACTGGGTGTGGGTTTGATGATGCATTGGTTGCAACGCCAACAGGAAGCATTGGTGCGCCTGCAGACAGTCGCGCAATCTCCTCGCGCGCACTGACAAGTGCTTCTTGGAGTCTCTGGTTCTCTTGGGAAAGAAACTCGTTCTTCGCCTGCAACTGAGCCAACCACGCCTTTTTCCGTTGGCGGCACTTGAGCGCAGCTGTGGGTTGCGCGATTAGGTACGCGATATCGCAAAATCAGTCAACACACCTTGTCGGTTGCGCTCGAGGAAATTTCTCCGCTTTTCCTCTTCCGTCTCGGGCTTTTTCTGCCCACCCTTCTTCCCGTTCACTTGAGGTCCCGCTGGCTCTGAAGGAGATACAGAGGCTTCTTCCTCCTCCTCTTCCTCCTCATCTTCTTCAACCGAGATCGAGTCGCTCCGCTTTGGTCGTCCATTATGCGTTGGTCGCACGCGTTTAGGTGGAGCTGGTTTGGGATGATGTGGTGGAGGTGACGCAGATACATCATACGACTTGCGCTTCGAGCCTCGCTTGCCAGTTGCATTTGAGGAAGTGCTGTCATCATCACCATCCGAGCGGCTCGCACGCTGGGCCTCAAGCTTTGTGAGCTCTTGATGAGCTTGCGAGAGGAGGAAGAGGCCATTGGCAGCAGTAGCCGTAGCGTTGGAAGTAGAATTGGCATACCGCGAGTCATTGGCTTGATTTGCAGTGTCATTACTGAAATTTTGTGGCCGTTGTTCATAGGTCGAGGGCGGGAGATGTGAGACGGACAGGGGATGAGGCTGAGATGCATTAGCACCATTCGCGGCGGCACCCGAGGCGAGAACGCCAGTGATGGCATTGAGGGTGTTTGGGGTGATCGTCGCCCCAGAAGCTGACGAGCTCATCATGTTAAGAAAGGCGGCAGTGTTGGGAGACGGGGGTGGGAATGAGACAGGACCGCCGATCAGCGGAGTGAGACCAGTACCTGGGGTGAGCCCCGTACGCGGAGTAAGGCCGGTGCGAAAGTTGGATGGGTCAAAAGCCAGTGGACCATCGCCGTTAGGTTGTTGTGGACCTGCAAGCATCGCGGGGGAGAGGGGCCCAGCCCTTAGAGAATTGGCTATGGAAGTTGACGAGAAACCCCATTGGTATTGATCTGACGGAGAAGCGATAGACTCGATCGGAGGGAGGATAGGTTTTGGGGGCGAGGGAGGACTGCCATCGCGAGTACGAGCAGAGGAAGATGAAGGAGTCCTAGGAGGACCACTTGAAGTAGTGCTGCTACTGCTGCTGCTACTATCCGACTTTGCCTGACTGGTAACCGAGATTGTGGAATTCCGGCGGATGGGAGAGCTAGCGGAAGAGCGGAGGGAAGGAGGAGGATGAGTGGTGGGAGCAAAAGATTGTTCAAAGGGATTTGGCTCTAGATCTAGGTTAGATCTAGCCTTGTGGGCCTGGGGACGATGGAGGGCATCTTTAGAATCAATAGCCGGTGGGACGTCAGGGGGAGGCGGCTGTTGTTTTTGTGGTTGATGGTGGTGAGGCTGTGAATGAATGGGTTTGACGTCAGAGGATGAGCGATGTTGAGGAGATTGACTTCGGGACATGGTAGAAATGACTGTATTAGAACCAAACCAAAGAGTTGCGTCAGTAAGGAGAAATCTAAGGGAAGGCGGGGAGGGAGGGGGAGGGGGAGGGGGAAAGAGGGAGACGGAAGGGGGAGGGGATACAGTACCGATGACGGATGCGTTCTGTTGGGCCAGGTCGAATGACGACGTCTGACGTAGGGACTAGTATTATATCCCTAGCGGACTTCTAAAATCTATTTCCCCTTTTCACGGGCTCCACCTCCGCTCACCGGCCGGGCTCCACTCCTTCTCCCGGAGGCACTCAGCACCCCATCCACCGCCTCGTTGTCCCCGCCTGACCTTCCATAGAATCTCGACCCCGTACTCCCATAGTAGATGAGGCCAACCAACACTCCCCCGATATCTCTCTCGGCCATTCCCAGTCCGCTTTGTCGCCGTGCATATCTTCCCTTACCGTTTACGGTACAGAACGAGTCTAGGTCTCGCGATCGAGATCGCCGTTTTGATGTCTCATTCCGTCTGTCTGATTGCGTCTAACCCCCGATGCGTCTTTACCCTCAACCACACACTCTCTCTAACAGACAAAGAGTCGTCAACGAGTAAACTCTCACCGCGGGATACTAGTTCCATCCGACAGCAGATCCCCCTCGTTGTGATGATGTCCACGCCCTAGACAAAACGCATTCTATACATACGGAATACACGCCGAGGATGGCGCGTTTTTGCTCTCTTTTCCGCAAGATTGTTCCGTGATGGTCAGCGTAAATGATTAGCGCACGTCGTGCACACGCAAAAAAGGCGTCCACTCACCAATCGAGAAAAACGCTGTTTTATGGTTATCCATCTCTCTTTTCGGTCAACTAATCTCGGCACTTGTCCGCTCTAGAATCCTCTCTTACCACCTCGTTCCTTGTCAAACGTATGCCCTATCGCTCCGTGCCGACCTTTCCGAAATCTTGCCAGCAATCGACTCGACAGCATCCATTCATGCCCAAACCCCAAAGACGATTGCTCAATAACCACCTTGACAAAAACCCCCGTTGAAAACGTTCCTCCTCACCTCAGTGAACCCATGCCGCAAAGCTGTGCATCTAGCGGCGGATCGGTGCCTACTTGGTAAGAAGAATCTTCGCTAGCACGTTTCTCCCTCTGCTTTCTCTACCCTCGATCGTCGACCAGCGCTCTTCTCCTGATCTTCTTAGCATTACACTTCGGTAGAATGTGCGCAACAAGCTTGGATAACAGGGGCAGTGGCAAGTGTCTCGAGCGCTTCATCCTTCCACCCCAAAACCACTTATCTCTTTTTGTTTTCATCTACATGCAGTTTTGACTATACGCCATCTGGCAAGCGCCCATAACTGCTGATTAGATGTGCTGATAAATGAATGGAAAAGGTCGAAAAGTAAGTAACTACTGCACGCATTCACTTGTGCTTTCTTGGCAGTCCATTCAGTTCTCGCACACCTTCTAACCATTCTTTACCTCCGGACTTCAATCCCGTGCAGAGTCGTGATCGACGTTCGGGCGCGTGCATGCGCATACCATGCATCCTTATCACGTACAAAGTATTTGAACGACGGCTTCAAGTTTGTCCGGTGACTGCCCCGTTTGTGATTTCCGCGTCCTTTTATGTGGTCATCCGTCGGAGGACGCTGCGGGGCGTTTGAGGCTCGGCCAACGTGACGAGTCCCAGTACGTCCTCGGTTTTCAATTTAGATATGTCTGCGGCGGGAAGAGTGAAAATAGAAAGAAACGGGGTCAATTGGGCCGTATCTATGATATGGTAAGCAACGACAAATAGGCCCTATCGAACGCTTTCCTTTTCTTTGGGACTTGGCATCAGAACGGAACGTGGCGCTTTTCCAGAAGAGAAGGGACGAATATGGTGCAACAGAACGGATGTAGTATTACTTGCTGCTGCCCCGTAGGGACCCATCTTGGAGAGTCATACCTTTCCCCTCTCCCGGTGAGGTGGGTCGGGCATTGCTCTTTGTACTGGCCGTGTTCAAAAGTTACTAGTTGTAGCTAAGGATAGCATATGTAGGCCGAGTTTGGCACGCACGTGTGCCAAGTGAAAGGGCCCGAGCAAGGGAGACGCAGCGTGCGTGCGAAGTAGTGTGTGCATACCACGAGACGACCATGGAGACGAGCGCATCAAAAGAGAAGAGGCAAGGGAGGGGGGGAACAGCAACGGGACCACTGTGATAACTCTATCGCTCAATCGGGCCAGTGAGTTTTTTTGTGAGATGACTCGGAAGTGTTTGAGATGGATAAAAATGGGCGGGTAGTGGGAGAAAAAGAATGTTCGAAATCGAAAACAGGAGACGCGTTCTTTCGGAGTGGGACACGAGTGAATGCCGTCATCCATCATCCATCCTCTTCTTTGACGTGCGATCCGCGGCCAAAAAAAAAAAACTACTACTACCAAACGGGCGCTTTTCTCTCACGCTGCGTAGTCGTTCCCTCGTTAACTACTGTACTGTACTGTATACGAGTAGGATGTTCAAAGTCGCAAAAAAATATTTATACTAAATGACGCTCGGTTGCAAGGGGGTGTTTTGGTGTGCCTTAAAACACGGAATGGACCGACCTTTGATGTTAATAAGCGCTGGTGATGAGAACTCGGAGAGGAACGGAAACGGGATTGGACAAAAAGCAACGACGGTGTTTGATTGGCTGTGACAAGGGACGCGCATTCGAATACCTCTGAGGTGGAGAGAAAAGGTATTTTATCACGCTATCGCTATCAAAGTAGTATCTCTCCAGCATAAATAAGAAAATTTACACGTTTGTTTTGCGTAAAAGTACGGGTTTTACTGGAAACGGATCGAGGGGCAGAAGCGGACCGAGTGGCACACCTGTGATCATGACCAGTTCAAGCGTGCAAAGATGCTCGTTTGCAGGCAAAACCTGCACATTACGCACATGGGAGTAGTACGAGCCCCCCCCCATCGTTATGCCGTTATGCCAAGACCTGCGACTGCTAAATCACTGCCATGCCCCACTGGGTACCACCCTGCCGTGCCTGAGAGAACGAAACGGATGGCGCTCCGGTTAGCGGGAAGTGGGATGATCGGGACAAAAGTACAGTAATCTGAAAGGGTACAGTATTTCTTCGCTGCAAGATACACACACCAAACCCCCCAAACGCAGCTAACGCGGAGGCAAACCCAAACACTTAGAATTTGTTTTGTCGGCAGAAGTCATGAACACGCTTCTAATTCTCCATGGAAGGTGAGTGATTTTAAAAAGATAGGATAAAGAGTAAGTAGTAGAGGTGAGGCCGAAATCGAATATCATGGAGCGGAAATATAACTTCTGAGTATGCACTAAGCCTTGTATGTATGCAAAACGCATTAAATTAATGAGCGGGCGAGCTCTAAGGGTGAACGGACATTTTTGGCCGATCGCGGACTCGTGTGTGTGGTATTTTGCCTTTCGAAAACTCTGGCGCGACATTTGAAGTCTAGATCATAGTAATAGTAGTGCACACAGCTGACTAGAAGCGCATTCCCTAATATAGCCACGGTCTTGCCATATCACTAGGGTTTGACCCTTTCCGCGATCGATTACAGTAGTTCAAAAAAAGAATACGTACGAGGTGTGACAAAGCCAAGGAACCCACAAAAGTTCGAAAAACTCCGCCTTTTTATCCCTTATATAGTAGTGCCCCCATGACTAGGACGAAATCGCTAGTTTGTGGGATAGAACATTCGGGCACAGCAATGTGGTGGAACAAGACGGAGGGGGTGGGCCAAATGCAATCGAAGTCGGCCTCATGGCGTTCACGTGACGCTTGGACTCGGAAATGCGCGGGCAAAGGAACCAACCCACAGCTGGCAAGTCATATTTTTGTATTTTTGGAAAACACCAGGAACTGCGTACAGATCACGGAACAATCATTCTCCCCACTGGTGTACACTCTTAGCTTCCGCGCTCTTCTCTCATCAAAGGTTTTCCTTCTGTGTCCGACTTTTACCACTGACTCTGCGCGAGATAGAACTTGATTCTTGTTGGTTCTCACTGGCACAAAATATTGGGGACTTCAGAGTTCTTCGTGCTCGCTAGATTATGCCAGTGGTAGTAAACATTGGTTCTTACTGGTAGTTTAGTTTCCAATTGTGGGGATCTGTCGCGTCACTCGAAGCCATACACACTTTCAGCCCAGTATCCGCACATGCATTCACATTGCTACTTCGATTCACTTGTATGAAGCGCTGAAACCAAAACTTATACTCATATAAAAATAGTTTTGGGTGGTATTTGAGGTGTTTTGGATCTGTAATTGAACTACAGAAATTTCTGGTGTACATGAGAAATTATGTGCTAATTGCATGCAGCCCCCCCATTTCTACTGGGGCTGCATGCAATTAGCACATAATCATTATACCAACTCGTTGATCCCAAGGTGCCAACACGAGCCCCCAGCCTTCTGCACCAAACTCCACACTTCTGCCCTGACTTTGTTCATTCTCGAAAAGTGCCGTGGTCACAGTGCACAGCCTAATCGACTTGCGCAATTCATCTACGTCGCTATCACGCCCTTGGGAAATAGCAGGTCGCGTGATAGCCGGCTCGCCCCATTGGAGTAACAAGGTTGCCAGCGTGGGCCTCGAGGTTTTGTGTGCAGGTTCAGCGTGCACGGCCATTTGGCCTTGGCTCAACGCCGCTAAGAGGTTTCCCTGAGGGTCAAAAAGTACATTGTCCAGTCGGCTTCAAAAAGTTGCATTGTAGTCATAACAGCAACATTTAGGACATGGAAGGAAATTTGGTTTCCATTCCATCACGAACTTGTGATGGAATGGAGATCAAATTTTCTTACCTGTCTTAAATGATGCTCAGGCATGATCTGAAATGTGACTTTTCATACATTCATTCTGGTGCGGCCTGCGTCAGAATGTATGAAAAGTCATGTTGTGGATCGCACCTGTGGCGGAGGTCGAGTGGAGGCGATATGAACTCGGATAAGGCGGCATCGATACTGTGCTATTTCCGTCATTTTCTCAAAAAAGCACATCCATCCATGCGTGGGCTCACTAGTTCAAGTTCCTATTATTTCGATCACAGCCCCCCCGCAGCTCATGGTGTTGGCTTCTGAAAACGGCATCAAAAAAAAATTCTGCAAAAAGGAGCCAATGATTCGCACCGTGACAAGCGGATGTTTGATCAGGTCCGGGTGAGACCGACATCGAAGTCTTGTCATTTCAGCTAATTTCTGACGTGAATATCAATATCCCTTATTCTTTAGTAACCTCACCGTATTGGACTGTGACGTATTCGACAACGGCAAAGTAGAGGCATTTTATGTGCATTGGTGGCGTGAGAGTGAGTTCGGACAGAGGATCTAAGGAATACAAGACGCTTGGCGATGCTTCCCTGCTTTGCGTGCAGAGTATTCAAAGGCGCCGGTAAAGGAGAAAAAGGGCACTAATGTCGGATGTCGGTTGGAAAGAGTGAGATAGCGTGTCCGCATGTAATATGTGTGACGACAGAGGCATTTTGAGAAAACTAAGGCTGCAACGATGGGTCGCTGTTCTTCAGTGATTCCGGATGTACTAGTACATATGAAAACGCGGCTATCGAAAACGGCATATGTTAACTACAGGCACGAGAGTAAGGACACGATAATACGAAGTCCATGGTCTAATTCAGACGTGAACAAGAACCAGAACTGTCTCAGAGAAAGAGCAACAGGTCTCAGGTAGGAGCATAGGAGTGGTATCAGAACCGGAGTAGGACGTTGAAATTCTTAAGGAAAAGAAAAAAGTAAACCATGCAGTCTAAACTGAAAAAGACAAAGACAGAGGCAAAGCAATCTAACCAAAGGAAAGGTGTGGGATACAAGGCCGGAGATAGTAGAAGTATGGCCGAGGCGCAGCTCGAAGATTGTCGGCGGGGCATCGTGGCGTAGGAGGGGTCCACAAGAGGGGCGGGTGGGAATCTAGGGCATCTGAAAATCAGAAAGGAGAGACTGGAGCCAGATATGAGGTTGACAGTGAGTGATGCGAGGTGAACGAGGAGCAGATGGAAGTGGTAGAATGTGGCACAGGACGTCGTTGTGGTGGCATTTTTACAACTTGAACGTCATGTGACCGTATCTTCTCAATGGGGTTACTACATGGACATCAGGGTTGTCATGATACTGCATCGGATCCGGGATCCAATGAAACTCAGTATCCGATACCCAAAAACATCACATCAGGGCCTGATACCGCCTGATGCATAGGCAACGCGGGAAATTCCTCCTTATTTTGGAAGGTGGGTGTCACATGTTCTCGAAAATGCATTACGCTACCGTACTTCCCAAAATGGACCAGTTGCACTAGTACTCGCTTATGCATGTACATGTAATATACATGTGATGTGAATTTCCCCTGACCCCCCATCGGATATGTATCTGATACTTGATGGATCAGGTGATGGCCGATGCTGCTGATGCAGGTATCAGGCCGATACTGACAACCCTGATGGACATCAGTCATGTCCGAGTCCGTCCGCAAGGTTAGTGACATGCAAGTTACAGGAGAACTGGGGCGGAAACGACATCGTCACAGGGCGAGCGAATGAATCAAGTTGGCCATCATTGAGCGCAACAAAGGAGGTCGGTCAGCAGCTAGGCAGGCGAACGCACCTCAGCTGTTTTCTCAGACATTCGTCGTAACGCAGTAGAAACAACTTGAAGCTAGCCCGACTCAGAGCCGACGGTTGTATACTCCACTCCTCGATCTAACATAAAAACTCGACTTGCTCACAATGACTTTCACTTCCTTCTCCTTCCTAGGCATGTATACTTTCTATCGTCATCATTCAGTTCAAAATCCTCCCCGCACTGGCAACTGAACGACTATCGTCATACTCAAACATGACGCTCCTTGAATTCTTTGACTCGGACTGCTTTTGCTTCTCTCGCTGCCAGTGTGCCTCAGCTGCGTCGCCGGTCCGCCGTTCCAGTGCTAACTCCCGGCACCATGATTGCCCTCAGAATTATTGGATGCTCTCGAACAACTGGAGATGAAAGATACGAGGACTCGGAGGTTCTGAGAATATTTTACGCAACGGATTTCACCGCCGTTAGCATCGCGTCTGGGTCTCTTGTTACTAATAACCGTCGTCGAGAGCGAGGAAGCGACTCACGCTACGACCCTCTGCTTTAGCCCATCTCTATCGCTAACACACTCGTACAGGCGCTCATTACTGGCATTGGCGAAACGCCACTGTAGTGCCAGTTCAATCTACCTAGTTTCCAGACAGATGCCAAGGCAGCGGTGGCGGGGGCACGATACCTCGAACGACTTGTTGTGAACGCTTACACTGGTGCTGCCAATCTCATCAAAGTCCCGGATGTCCTCACCACACTTGCACCCGGTACCATCGGAGCCATTGACTCCCGCCACCAGGCAATCTTCAACGTCTTCAAAGATCACTCACCTATCGAGGTGGTCTCCATTGCCGGAAACATATCATGTTATCAGCTACCCCCCTCTCAACCCACCGGTATCTACAACGGTAGCATGCCAGTGGTCCACTTATTGCCCCAGAACAGTAACAATTCCGTAGGTCCGATGTAGTTGCCATCCTCGCACCACAGCCAACGTATTTCTAACGCATCCACCTCACCTCGTGTCTACAGAATTATTTCTGCCAAACGTTCACCGGTAACCCGGGGAGCTCGATCGTCTTCCCGAGCTCAATCTCAACAACTATCGATGATCCGTTGGCCTATTTTATCACGAACTTCACCCAGCCACTGAGCCCCTCAACAGACTAAAACGGCAGAACCAGAGCAATATACTCATTGGGGTTCCAGTGTTGATCTTCCTTGACCCGAAATCCGACCCGCTTGGCGACCTCGTTACTAGCTAAAAGCAGGCTTTCCTCATGGTGGTCACATCACCGTGGTTCGCACTGGCAGCACAGTACCAGTACTAGAGTGCATGCTGCGAGCAACCCCCTAGTGGGAGCTCTACGATGAATTCGATACCTCAATGAGATCAACTAACCGTGATCATGAGGAAAGATCGTTGATCGATGTACATACTTGTGCCGCTCTTGCGCGCACAAGGACATGGTACTTTAAACCCTTTGAACACACAATCACCATTTATGTTCAGCCAATACTAAAAACAGCCTCCACATCGGTGTCGCCATCAGCATCCGTAATCGCTGAGCGTGTCCATGACTTCCACATCAGCACCCACGTGCAAATTGCTGCCTGTCCGAGTTCCAGGAGGACCCAACAACAACCCATGTGCAGACCCGCGTGCCGCGCTTACATGCAGATAAAGCTACAGAACGGTGCGAGGACCAAGCCACGCTTCAACTTTATCACGACGCCGGCGGTGAGCCTCTTCGAACGTCTGAACCCTGCAAAACGTACTATCACACCACGTTTGCGATTTGACACGAACACCTCCCCCCCCCCCTTCCCATTATACGGGGCGCTCAAATTGTCTCTCTCACGCAGGCACATTGGCCATGGGGCATCTTCCCTGACTGCTGCGCCGCTTCCTTTGCAAGCGTGAAATGCGGGAATTCACTGATCTTGACGGCAGGTCATGAGGAGCGTGATCGGAACGTTCGCGTACCTAAACCAGGAAAGTCTCAGTCACACCCATCGTCGTCGATATGTGCTTCTGCCAGCCATGCCGGATGTTGGCGTTGGATGATAACATGCCGCTTCAGCGCACTTTAAACTCCTCTGGTTGATGGTTCATGAATAAGTAATAAAGGGTGGAGAGAAATGTGGTGCACCCACTGGCATCAGACTCGAGGGAATTAGACAGAATTTCTTTCTTGATTGTATCGCTACTCACTGGATGGATGACTCCGTATTTACTTGTTGTCAATTTACGTACGTTACTGCTTGGAAGACGTAACCCGCGTGAGGGGGGCATCTTTTGTCCGACAGTTGGTCACATTCAGTTCGCTGAGGCCCACACTGATAACGATGGTCACAAGATACTTGTACCAATAACTGGGAAGAGATGCAACTGCCAGTAGTGAACAGAGACATCCATGACTTAGCCGCCTTGTCTGAGTAATCACTTCCCGAGGGGGAGGTGAGAGGGGTTTTGAGAGGGCGGTGGTTCTCTGCCAAACCGAAGAAGGTATTATGTCACAACCAGCTGCCGACAAACACTGGATTTACCAGTGATCACACCAGCAACGACCCTGCAAAAACGACCGAATAGATTGGCGCGACCGTCTCCAGCTTCAAATTAGTCTCCCTCCCCAAGCCCAAACCCTGGACAATGGACACGGCCTCGTGTCGCTGCCGATGTGACTGGTGGTCGCTGTAGTAGTGGACGCGGCCGTCTTTGTACCAACGGTGGGAAAAAAGAAAAAGAAAAAGAAGAGTCTTGGACCTCTCGACCTCATGTACAAGTCCAGTACAAGTTGTACTGGACTTGCATAAGCGAACCCAATGGAGCAATACAGTCAGCCAGCATCAATCTCACGCTTCTTCCGCGGCTTAAAGGAACAATACCGGGTTGTTAGGTGAGGCGCAGATTTGCGCTCGTCAAGATGACGAAAACGTCTCCCTCTGCTGTCAGAGCATTTGTGAGACAAAGGAAGGACACCTCCCCGCCCCAATTGATCATGACACGAAATAGAGAAAAAAACGTGCCTAAGCAAGAGAAGCCATTGGCCAGGTCGGAGACAAATTCAGAAAACGAAAAAAGAAAAAGCTCCGCCTGAACCGGTGTGGTATGAATAACACTGCCGTACATACGGTACCGGTACTTGGCAAGCCAAATTCCAAAAACTAGGAACGTGCCTATGCACGTTTCCCTGTACCTTAATTGGCATTGTGTGGGGGCCAATCAACAATTTATGGAGCGGCACGCCCGCTGACATTTGGCTGACGTGCCATAGGGTGGATTGCAAACCCGCCCTATAATAGGATTGAGGTCCGAGGATCGTGAATAAACAGAAATCAATCAAATAGAAGCCACCGCAGCAAGATCCTGATATACATCTATATTAACTTACTCACGAGCAGCTTGTGACCCACTTGAAGCGTGTCCTAATCAAATTTCCAACTATTAAGCTGTCCGGGTCGGCGAGCCCCAAATTCGGAAGACCAGATTGGAGCATGGGGATACTCTTGGTTAGGTGGGGTCGCTAGAAAGTTGTTCAGATGGAGTTTGCAACAACGAGGCAGATACCGCCCCAAGATATTTGCTGGCTCGGATCTCGAGCCTCGGGTCTCAGGTTTACGGAACTCGTGACCACTGCACAGCGTGCTGTATGTAAACGCCCTTGGTTGTCAAGCGAGCCTCGTTTGCTCTCTATGTGTACCGTAGATGGCTGAAAGCATGCGCACAGCCCAGCTGCTTTATTGTTCTGCAAAATCCGACATTCATTAATATATAACGTCCTTTGGTTGGAATCCATACATACCTATAAATCACGCGGGGACAGCATGCATGTCTTGCTTGGATCATGGGTTACGTCTAGCCGTCGCTTGGGAGTCTCCCCGTGCATCAAATGACTCCCACTCTTCGCCGCTAACGACCCAGCCTTCGAACGGAGCGCCCTGGCTCAGTAAAGATCGCTTTGCAGCCTGGTAGGCCCCCGCGGCCTGCTTTGCTCCATAATACGACTCGGAAGCGCTCTCACTATGCAATATGTATAAGGTAACCAGAGAAATGAAAAAAATGCAGACAGACGGGAGCACCGGGTGACCCAGAGTATTGTGAGTATTGAGAGTAAGCTGCAACAAGGAAATCTTTGAAAGCATTGGCCTGCACAGCATCTATAAACGGTAAAGAATGGTGCAGAAGACCATTGAACTGTACCGAAATTTAGCTTTGAGCCTGTGCTTCGGCGACACGCCGCGTTTCTGACCATTAATGAGTACCTCCCACCCACCGCCTGCAACCCAGCAAAGTGCTGTATGCGAATGGAAAATTAGGGTTGTGCCAAAAGATGCGATGCCCGCAATCCACGGACCATCATTTGAGGTACTAGCACTGGTGACTGAGACCATTGAACGGGAGTGTTTAAATGGGAGATCCGTGAAGTGGACTGCCGGATGGACGACCCTGTACATCTGTGGAAGGCCTTGATTTTTTAGTTAGGTCGGCGGGGGGGCTCAATCACGATTATGATGAAAGTGTTTAAAAAAATCATAAGCCATGCCTTGAATGTTTCCGAGCCGTTCATAGAACGCGCGCTCGCAGTCCACTCGGATTTGCGTCCGCATGGATTCGTCTACTTCACCCAGTACGATCGCGTGGATATACACGGGTGTAAGGATATGGCTAGCGAGTGCGCCTTGTATACCAAGGACGGACCAACGCGCAATCTTGTCGCTGCACGACATGCTAAGCACGCGCGGTGCGTCCGCCCGTCCAGGTTTAGTGCGAAGCACACCGAGACGCGCGTAGCCGTCACGGCCTCTGGAAGGCATACCCGGTGGCAGAAGAGGTCGCACGACGGCGTCCATGCGCGCTGATATCTCTGGGTCCTGCGTTGCAGCAAGGAGACCCATAGATGCATCTCCACCTATCGAACCAAAATAAATAAAAAATAAATTTTTTTTTTCTTGAGAAGACTGGGAAAGTTGAAAGTTGGGGTGGGGACGCACATGGCACGGTTGATGCGTACATCCAGAGTTGCACGTCGTTTCTGAGTGTGTACAGACCGTCTTGCTTGCGCGCGCAAATCCACTCAGAGGAGCCTGGCGCCTGGACATCACGCTGCACTTCCTCTAGAAACCATCGTATTGCACCGCGACGCGCGATCACTTCGGCATGCGAATCGTGCAGGGCGTCGCCGAGCGGTGGGAGACGGGTGGCCGGGAGACACTTGACGCCCGTCCCAAGAGAAAGAAGATGGGTGGTGGTGGTGCCGCGGCCCGATTGTTGCGCTGCCGGATTGTGCAGCGCAAAGCTGGCCAGAACGGTGTATTTGCCTGGTTGTGGGACAAAAGGGAGCAAAGAATATTGCGTAAGAGTGAGAGAGACGACATCATCAACGGAGGCTTGCATTTCTGCACTTGTTTCTGTTATCGGCAAGTGCCTGAGTTTGCCAGTGTACGTTGATGATGCATGATAACGCTGTACGAGACCTAACCCTGTACCTCATCAATAAGACTAATCCTGACCAGGCTAAAGCCTCGCCCACTTCTTCGTAGCTATCATCTCGCCAAACAGCCATGTGGAGGCTTAAAATGACGTCAAAGTGTCAAACCCTGTGCCACTCTTCTGCCTCGCGGCATCCCTGCGGTCGACGACCTGGCTCCAAGCCCCCACAACACTCCTAAGGGGAGTGGAGAGGAGTGGAGAAAACGACGTTCTAAACAACTCCACGGAGCTTCAGGAGCAAGCTCCCATGATGACCATATGACGGACCTCGCTCTGATGGAGCCCTACCAAAGAGGACGATAAAAAGGCCCATCCTACAGCCGAGTTCCTCTCTCTAACTTCCAGAGACCCCCGACCCCGATCTTTGCTTCTTCTATTATCATTTGATGTAAAAAACAAAGCTTCCCCCGCCTCGAGAGATAGAGATATTTGCAAATTTTCATCAAAACGCGTGGTTAACCCTCGAACCCTAATAAATCATGCCGAGGCTATTTGGGACAAGACCACGACGTCACAGGTCCCACAACGAGGTCTACTACACCGACACCACCACCACCTCCTACAATACCACCAGGCCCCGACGACGTGAAGGCTGGACCTCCTTCTACCCGCAGCGCAGGAACCGCGAACGTGTCGCCGCAGGTTATCGTACGTCCTCAACTTTTTACCGACCAGAATCCCCTTTGCCCACAACCGTAAAATTGAAAACAGGTGGTGCGCTCGTCAACCCCAACACGACTCGCGAAGGACGTCGTCATGCAAAATGGCAACTCCGTCGCATGGTAGGGCACAGATCCTCTTTTTTTTTTTTTGGACATTTGAACTTTTTGTGTTTTTTGTTTCGTAGGGCCGGCCAGAAGATGCCCATGTGTCGTTCTTGACCAAGGTCAAGCGCACACTCGGGATACGGAGTACGCCACGCCGCGTGCGGCGGCGTCGTGAAGAAACCGAGCGACGCGATCGTGGCTGGTTCTTTGGTCTACGAAGGTCTCGGCCCATGCCAGTGGTCTAAAAAAAATTGCATCCTTTTTTTTTTGGTGTGTGTACGATATCGAGAAGCGATGAAAGATTCGGCTATCTGTTTAACCCTCGATCAAACTTTTTGTACGCTGTGTATGTACCTTTGGAATGGATGATGATAATGACGATGACGCCTGATTCTGCGGGTTTTCTTTTTTTCTCCGTATGCTATGATCCTTTGATGTAGGGACGCGAGCGTGAAGGAACGTCATGTTTCCGCCGTTTACCCCTCGATCATCATCGATTATTGTGCCCGATCGCAAGCGAACTTGCCTCGATGATGCCTTGCTTCAAGCTGACTCAACACATGGCGTAACTTAAATCGCGAGGCAAGTCAACCAACCGCGTATGCTTATCATTGATGCCTTTCCGGCAGGACATCCTATTGCCGACGGTCTGGGTCTGCAGGTAATGACGTACAGTAGTGGTACAGGGGTTGGGGGTCGTGAAAAAAAAAAGTTCGAAAAATGAGTTTTTTTTTGCATACTTCCTAAACCACGAAAAGCAGAAGATTTTCGGTGAGGGGGGGGGAGGGGGGAGGATGAATGGATATGGAGGCAAGGAAGCGATTAACACCGGACCGGAAGAAAGAGCGTGTGGCGAATGATGATCATCAAAAATAAAGCATGGAAAATAACTTAGAGCGTTACGTTTAATGAGTCGAGAGCACAGGAATCCATATACCAGGCTGGGCCTCCTCCACACGATGCACCACAACGCGATCCCAATGAAGGGAAATGGCGTTTTTCTGTGATGATCAATCAGCGGATATAGGGACTAGGTAATTTTGGGATCATTTACGTTCATAAAGTGCACGATCGCTCTTGAGATGCGACGCACAAGGCTTTGAAGGTTGACGGAACCGTCGAATTCGCTACTCACGGGGATCTCGTAAACAAGCGAGCGATATCCAGTCCACTGATCACCCATCGATGAAATCACACACACATCAGCAAAACAATAGAGACGGGGGGGGGGGGGGGTACGGAAGAAAGAGGAAAAACGCACCCGGACTTTGAGTGTCAGGCGACCACGCATGTCCGCAATCTCGCGAATCGCATACGGATGGCTGCGCGATAGGCGTACGCTATTCATAGCCTCGGTGAGCGAGATACCGTCACGATGTCCACCCGAAGGGCGGAACTTGATAGTGACGCCACCTGGGAGGCGATACGGATCGGACATGGACATGGACATGTGACCAAAACCAGGACCGACGCTCGATGCGCGGCGCACGCGCTTACCGCTGTACGACGATGAGAACGGGGTCATCGGGGGAGCGGAAGGTAGCAGCGCGGGTGGACCGTAACCGGGTCCACCGGTACTGAAAGCGCGACCGCGGGCACCAAAGCCATCATCGAGCTGGGGCGGGAAGTAGCTGTCTGAGAGCGGCGAGTTGTCGTACGAATCAGGGTAGGCTGCACGAGGGGGAGGGATGCCGGTTGGATTCTGATCGTAGCCCGGGGGCTCTGGGGGTGATGTATACTGCTCACGATTTCCCATCGAATAAGAGGTGCCCATTGCCCCAGGTGGGGGAGGGAAGCTTCCATAACTGCCAGGGGGCGGGAACTGCTGCTGCTGAGAGGAAGCCGGGGGAGGAGGCGCATTAGGCATAGGCATAGACGCTGGGGGCGGCCCGGCCTGGCCGCTCACCTCGGAGTAACCACCGGCAGGGTTGTACGGATCGTTGAAACCGTCTCGTCCGGGACGGAATGGATCGTTGTAGGGAGGAGCGAAGGACTGGCCTGCGCTGAAGGACGTACGACGGGATCGATATTGGGGTTGATCATACATCGACATCGTGGAGTGGTCAGAAGATTGATCGATGTCAGGTGGAAGGGGAACAAGTGGAGGGAGGGAAGGGGAAGTGTGAGACTGGGTTTGATAGAACGCTAGAGGGGATGATTATATATATAAAGGCGAGGGGTGGCACGTTACACGACAGAGAGTTGACAAATGCGTTGCGGAAGGGATGGATAGGGGAAGAGCTGGGCAGCCTCGAGGACAGACAGCACGGCGAACAGGTTTGGGGGGAACAAATAATACGTCAGCACGGGGCTGATGAACCAAAAGCGGGGATGAGACGTTGGCCAGTCTTGTTACGCCAGTCGGAGTGTAGAGTGCGTAGATTATTATCTTGAAACCGCGTGGGCTAGCTAGCGTGGATGGAAGGTGGGGGTGCTGGGCTGGGTGATGAAAAGTGCAAAATCGGGTTTGCTGTCTTTGCACTTTGCCGTGTCACAGCAGATCCGGGAGAGGATTATATACCATATGGTATATAGACGCACGGGATAAGGTAGTGGCGCGGGCATTGTTGCCAATGTCCAGGTTCAAGATACCAAGATGGGGAAGAGAGAAGTGTGGGTGTCAGGAACGGTGTGAGAACCCAACCGCGAGATCGGGGCGAGGGGAGCATTCGGGGGACACATCCACCTTTGGGGACGCGCGATGGTAGCTAGCCGCATGATGGACCTGTAAACCATCTCAAATCACTACACGGGGACCTCTGTGACAAGTTGAAATTACTAAATTTGGTAAATAATAATAATTAAAATTAATAATAGATTACTGGCACTCATCCTCGCTCCCTTCGCCTTCGCCTTCACCCGGAGATGCGCGCGAGAATATTGATTTCTTTATGATGACGTGCGGCATAATGCGATGACTCAATTCCCTTTCCTGCCATAGAGATACCAACAACCTGAGTTCATTGGGTCTCGCAGGCTGTCAAAATGCCGACATCCAAAGACACTGTACTGCAGCCAGCCAAGTGCCTCCTTCCCCCTGATTCGGTTCCTCCCGTTCGATGGCGCAAACCCTGTTAACGTTTTCCAGCGCATTGGCCCCATGAAAAATGTCCCGATTCGATCCCATTCGGGACTCTTCTGGCTGTGTGGCGCTCGCTGTCCTAGGAATGAGATGATGGCGGTGCCACGTCTCTCCCCTTTTCGTCGGCTATCATGCATAGCTTCATGGACCCCCCTTATCATCAATCGGACTATGGGGGTTATCCATTCAATAGCGGGCAACCATTCCGCACTTTGTTCCTATTAGCGACGCTCTCCTAGGCTCTCTCACGTGCCTCGAGCGCGTTCATTTTGCATTGATCCAAGTTCTTCCTGCGCGTATTGTATTGATTGCAAAACACCAAATCTACTAAAAGTAAGGAGTAATTGTGCACGGGACCCAAGTAACCCCACGCAGAGATAAGCGTGCGATTAATCTAGTCTATGTAAGGGTCGTCTCGGTGTTGTCTAACGGCAAGTATCACCGCCATCATGCACACATCACGTATGGAATCAGATCGCCTCCTGGCTCCGGGATGGGACTAAAGATGATGCCCCCGTCCATGTCAATGGCGAGAACCGGGGACTGGGGATCTGGCTAGTCATTGTGGAATCTTATCCTAGTCGTCCAACTACAACATCCTCAAAAGTCTGGGCTTGCCTAGCCTTCCCCACCACGCTGCCCTGCTCTAGTCCTGCCCGGTTCTCTCTCTCGTGCGTGCCTCCACTTGGGGGAAGGTTCCTTAGCGATAACGGTGGCAAAGGCCAAGTTGCGCTTTGCCCCTGACCAATGTCCTTGCATAACGGATGGAAGACCAAGGAGCATGACCACGGCCTGAGGTGACACGCAACAGGGTACGGCCGAGGCATAGTCCTCTCGTCTATCATATCTCGTCCCGGATGCCATATGGAGAACGACCAACTGAAAAGTATCCAACCACGTACCTATCCTGACTATGATCTACCATGAAACGTGTACAGGAAGCCCCAGAAGACCCGACCGTCATCATCATCGTCATATCGTCCTCATCATCCTGCGATGCTGCGGTGTCTACCGCTAACCCTTGCACTCAATGCTCCAGCTCCGGATAAAGGACGTAATTTCCCTATGACATATGGATTCTCGCCTCTTCCTGTCGACAACCTGGGGGGTTCTGTAGAGCTCCGGGTGAGCCGCGTGCATTCGCGAATTCCTGCGACGGCACAGTACGATAAGCCATCGCTGGTACCTCGGATTTCTTTGCGTAAGAACGTCTACGTAGCTCCTTACACCCCCCCCCTCCCCGTGTATGACTGAATGGGTGGGTCACGGGGAGATGCATATCGCCATCGCATGGCTAGCGATCGTGGCGCACCCACCTTTACTGTGATATCAGTAGCCCTATGCCCTACCGCTGTCACTTTCACCCCGGCGAGAGCCGGCTGGCCCTCGAACGTCAATTTGTGCGACCTGAACACGCATCCAAGCTTCATAGATCGTCTTTCTACCTTTTGCTACTTTGTGTTGTATTACCTAGTCCACTGGCGAAACGAATGGAAGAAACGCTCTCTGAAGTCGGGGTTCCGCGGACTCGCAGGGATCAGCCACGAGACTGCGCCACCAGATACTCTTACCTGGAAAGAATCACCCACCCCCGATTAGGGTGGGCGGCGATGCATGCCTTCCTGGGCTAACGACTGGTTTGGGGCCCAGTCCCCTGCAGGTGGCGCAGGACATGTGGTTAGAAGGAATACATTTGGCGTACAGACTCGAAGGTCTTCGATATATGCGAGTATTATGGGGCCGCGCAAGCCCTATACCAGAGTAGGACGATTATCGCGACCTTTGGGAAGGTTGGCTTTGCCTCGTTGCCGGCAAGTACCACACTTGATCATAGTCATTACATATAGACTATGCCGTTTATTCCTGCCGACGTGCGTGATATCATGGCTTAAACCCAAGATTCTGCTCTTTAACGCCGGAGTACACACTTCCTGACCCTCCAAATCCATCGAGTACAGTGCGAATGAGCCCGAAGCGGGCAAGTTTTGCAAGTCTTGGTGGTGTCAGTTGATATTTTATTGACCCATTGCTTGTCCAATGTCATGTGGTGAACCTGAGCCATACCTATGTTGGCAGTAATATTACCTGCTGACAGAGTAACGCCCCAACAGCCAACCAGTTGTTCAGCAGAGCCTCCTCTTACCAACCAGTCCAAATCGCGTCACGACACCTTGTTGGCGTATGGCGGGGAAGTGTTTTTCCGTGCTAATATCACGCATAAAGGTACGCGAGAATGCAGTACCGTACAGTCAAATGCGCGCCGTACCTGTGCAAACCGCGGATCATCGACAACTGGGATGAGCATGACAATGGCAACGTACAGTACTAGTATTTGTATGAGCTATTCTTACGAGCCCCCTGGGAATAGTGAGAAATGAATTCTGGGTAAGGGAAGGAAGATATCATGAGGCCCTGTGACCTGGAGGTCTAGGCTCTGTGTTTAGTGTTGTTGGCAAGAGCCGTAAAAGGCAGGAGAGAAACACATGAGATCCCGCCGGTCTTTTCTATTTCAGGCTTCAGCTTCATCCACAGGTTCGACAAGTCGTCTAAGGTTCATGAGATGAGCCTTAACAATATCAACGTATGGAGCATCATCAAAAAGGTACATTTTCAAAGCTCAATCAAATATCTTTTTCTAGGACCCAGAAGGCGTTAAAGCGCTTCTCGAATCCTTGCGGACCTCACCAGCATGGGCCGACGCCCTCAAATCCAGTCTAACGGCGCACCCAATCACACAAGCTCCCACCCAAGGACGACAACCATCCGATTCGTTCCGAGGAGTCCCTGCTCCTGGTCCCGGAGACGCAGGCTCGTCTTCAATCAATAGTCCATCCTCGATCGCAGGGAACCCATCGCATACTGGTCCTTCTGTTGCCGATCTCTTGTCCCAGTTGCGGGCCTCTCATACTCCGGAATTTACCTCCAATGCTGACGAGGGAGGTGGTCTACTCTCTCGATCTCCCCCTCTTCCAAGTCATGATCATGTGGACACCTCTTCTGCATCCCAACCCGTCACCGCCCACGCCTCCTCGCCCCAGCAGCAGGATTTACGTACCCTGTCATTTCAACAGGCGTTGCCGCATATATCTCGACTGATGGAGGATCCACTCGTCGTAAAGGAATTGACGAAGGTGACTAGGCGACTGGTTCAACATTATTCCCCTTTTTCACTGTTTCTTTTTCAAGATGAAGCAAGAGCAAGATAAACTAGAGAAACAACTTTGGGAGGAAAGGGAAGCTATTCGGAAGAGTCATGAAGAGAAGGTGAAGGTTGCTAAGACCAAGTGCGCCAGCCCTCTCCTCCTCTGCCGTCGCCCTACCAACCCTTCTATAGGGCAACAATGATCGGTGTAGGGCTGTCGAAGCACGATGCCGAGGTATTTGATTATGCGTTGCGCCTCCTCAAACATGGCCTAAACACCTCCCCCTCCACTTGTAGTCGATGTCCGACACCTTCCGGACAGAACTGAGGAAGTTTGACGCTCAACGGGTCCTTCCTGCCTGGGACGGACTAGTGCGGGAGCAGCAATCGCGCCTCGAAGCATTAAAAGTTCCGACCATGTTCGTTACAGATGATGCAGACGATGCCGAGGTGCGTTTTGTCATTTCTCGAAAATCACGTGGAAACATTTTTTTTGGGGTTCACCCTCACGCCAACAAAACGACACGGTCATATTTTGTGCTGGCAGAAGCAACTTAGGGTTATGCACGTCTTGGAAGGCATCTTGCCCACAACCGGCCCAGACCAGTGATCGCTCGTGCCAACCTCCTCACGGAGCCCCGGGCCGGACACCGCGAAAAGCCTCCTGTGAACGCGTCCTGAAATGGTCGAAGAATGTGACACACCCACAAGCTGGATACACATCTGTTTGTTTCAGAGTAAGCAACCCCCCAACAAGCTGGATTCCGGGGGTCCGTCGGCCTTTCTCTCACGCTGTAATAGTTGATTTTTCAGCAGATGTACTACTTTGCAGGCTCTTTCTTACTCATGCTACAGTACAGTACGCCTTACCACTCTTCGTTTTAGGGGGTTAACTAGCATAAGCAATATGACCACTTGAGGCACCAATACGTCTCCCCCTTCGGGTGGTCCGTAGTTCAGTTTCCCGGCATCAAGGCTACTAGGACTGTATATGAGCAGAACACGCTATTCAACCCATGTATCCCACAGGTAGGCGTGAGCCATACCCCTACCGTCACTGGCAAAAAATCGAGTCCAAGGGAGTAATGCGGTTTTCCTTACCGAGAAGGGCACAGGGCATTAGATGGGAGCTTACATGAGCCATCTCCGCCATGGCCCCTTTGGGCAAGTATATACTTCCGGAGTGGTGTGTGGGTCATCTCCGTTGTCTGGCCACGGGTTCTATGCACTACAGTTGCCCGCTATAACTACCTGAGCTCGTTCGACCGACTTGAGCGTCATCATATCCGTCAAGTTCTCGACTCTGGCTACCAAGAAAACACTTGGAACTACCTCTCGGAGAAAGTTTGGATCATCAGGTTTTAGGGTTCAGTTCGGGAGCTGCTGCGCCGTATCAGAGTACTCGCGCAGTCAGGGGGGTTCAGGAGCTAACAGGAAATTATACGTTGCGCGTGCTCTCGTTGAATGTATGATCAAGGGGTTTGCATCCATGGACCGTCTTCGCGCCGCCAGAATGTGTTGGCGTTTCACGTCGTATATTCACGTGGCAGCTCATGACGCTCGTACTAGCGCTCGATTCCGACAGTGAACCTTTTAACAACATCCCGAGTTGTTTTTCTGATAAACCAAGTGTTGTAAGTGACTTCTCACGTGACGACGGGATGTACGCTTCGATAGACATGGAATATAATCCTGCTCTATTTCTACATGATTATGAACCTCTGATGATTACGAACTACTGATCGACGATGGCCCACCTCATTAGTCTTCGGGATTCAAGCTAATTTATCCAGTTCGGTGCTCTTTTCTCAATGCTTCAGGCCTTATGATCGTTAACCTATTCATCGTCCACCTCTATCACAATCTCCGTTTACAAATGAGTCCGTTTTTCTGATACACTTCGTTTCGGGAATTGAGTTCGGTGATTTTCTCTCAAACGTTAACTTGTTCATTTCCATCTATTATCTACTTTTACCCCAAGCCAAGCCAAATGGGAAATAAGGATAACGCTTGCGATGAGAAGTTGGCTACTAATCTCCCTTAATTTCACCGACAAACTTCCTTCAGCTTCGCTTCCCACTTCACGAAGGGAGAGGCGGGGGAATACCCCACAGAGCGCTTACGCCGTTAAGTTGAGAAATGGAAGACTGACTGACTACTAAAGCGAAATAGATAAACAAACATGTTATGCGTCTATTTGTCTGCTGCCTCCCGTTGTGATCAAATTGCCAGATAACCCCAATGAATTTGAATGAAATAAATGGGAACATTTTCGCTTCATGACGGCGATAAACGTCGAATTATACGCCGAGGGAACCGTTGAGTTTCCGGAGGGGTGACGGAAAGGCTTGGACGGGGATAATTTGTTATCGAGACTGGTGTACTGAGCGGGTGTTGGAACCAATGATCAGAACATATCGTCAAAATATTTAATTGTGTAAGCTTTTCGTCTTTTTTTGAGATGATTTTTCAAAGGGCCTTTCTTCCGGAAATGGCCGGTGCCGAGTCGAAAACGATTTTTTATAGTTGTATTTGCACACAGATCGGGCGGCTTGGATACCCTCCGAGTTGTGATAAAAAGGTAGCGTCAGTGGCTGGGGCATTTCAGTTGCTGATACGCGAGAGCTTATAAAAACTCGAACTTTTGAAAGACAACCGCGAGGAACAAGTGTGGGCCCAGCATCGGGACAATTCGGAGCGCACTGCAAGAGATGACCGCTGATCTATCGATATCTATCCCCGATATGACCAGTAACTCCGGTTGAAAGCAATTCGACACTGCGATCAATCGAGATCAGGACTTAATGGAAGATTGTCAAGTTACCAAACCCTGGTTTTTGACAATTGTGTAAAACCACCATGGATATCCTCATACTTCTAGTCTGAGGATGGTTACACCACGTCGTGCTAGTCTGACGGGGCTTTGAATGATGTACAGCGCAAGGTACAGTTGACAAGTCGTGACTAAGTACAATACAGTATGACAACTAGTCCGGATGCTGTACTGTACAGTTCAACATGAATAATTAAATGAACAAAAGAGCAATCCTGGGTGCGTATTGTTCTCATCGTTCTCTAACACATTATTTACGTCTTTAAATGTTTCCAATACAGTAATATCGTACTCAAGAAGTTCTCCTTAACTTATCCCTATGGTTTTGCACCCCGTTGCCATGTGTGCGCTTCTTTCTGGTGACGGCACCGTTGTTGCTGTTATCATGGACAGCGGTCATACGGGGGCCGCGGGAGTGCGCTTGATTGTCCATGCTGTGTCTGTCAAATACATTCCTCTTCGGCAGCTCTTCGCGCTTAGTACCTGTCGTGTGAGGCAAGCACCCCACCCTAAAATTCCAATTCCACGTAAATGCGTGGATTTCCTGGGCTCCACTACAGTAACCGTTCATCGAATCATGTAACCCTGATAGCCGATGTCATCACTTTTCTTTTTGTTGCTATTATGAACAGACCCGTGTGGAGATCAGCCCCGTGCCTGATTCGTACTGTATATGTCTTTCTTCGCGGCCCGAACCCTCGACTTTTTGCCTTTCTGGGACTCACGCGCCCGGGTTACAAATCCCGTATCCTCTCAATTCACTATCCTGTATTGGAACAAATCACAAAAAATTGTCATAAGTACGTTAAGATACCCGAGGTAAAACAAAGGCAACACGAGACGGCAAGTCTTTTAAGTCAGAGGCATAAACCAGTCAATTCAAAGGACTCTCTGCCGAGACTCGAATCGATCTGGTTTAAGTAGTTGCTGCTCAGATCCGCGACGTTTGAAAGAGAACAAGAAAAAGCGGGACCCACAATCAGCGAGCCGCTTAAATCTTTACCCCCCGGAAAAGCCTCGGCCCTGACAAGTAAGGAGCTTCCGAGCGACCAATGGGCTTTGGCACGGCGGAAACGCAATGTTTGAAATTGATCGCTGTCCAAACAACCTAACGTGAGACTGTGCCGCTTGACAAGGCGAGGAACTCCAGTAATAACTCCTTTAATATCTTTTTTTTCCATGATTAAAAGAACTATGTGAACGAGTAGTAACTTCTTCCTTTTGCTCTACAACACTGTTGCAGACCCACAGCGCCAAAGCACAAAATACAAAAATGCCTTACGTTGACCTCCCGAACGCCCACGATGACTATGCGTCGATTTGGTATATCACCAATTCACCATCCAGCACCGTGGGCGGCTTTGACCCCTCCAAAGCGACCGTCCTCCTTCTCCACCCCCTTTTTCTAGACTCCACTTGGCTCACCGCTCAATTCGAAGACCCACGCCTCTCGAGTCGCTACAACCTCATCGCTCTTGACGCGCGCCACGCTGGCCAGACGACGTCACGGTTGAATGCGAAACAAGATAGCTGGACGGATGCTGCAGATTTGGCGTTTACACTCGAGGTACGTTGTTGGCCCGTTTTGATTATGTTTGTTGCTGCTCATATGCGTTTTTTTTTTTCAGGCGCTGTACATCCCCGCTGTGCATGTCTGGGCATGTGATATGTTTGCGACATCATGTGCACTGCGCTTTGCTGCGATGTGGGCCCCCCTCCAAAACTTCCTTATCAGGTCGCTTTGCTGATCTGCGGTGTCCCGTGTAAAAGCTTCCCGGACAAATGTTTGAGCTTGACACTCCTCACGGCGCCTTCCGGTCCCGACACGTGAGAGGAATATGTACTGATTTTTGCGGTGTTGCTGACTTTTGGTGATCTATAAGGTCTAACTGCAACTTTGAAGAGGTTGTCGACGCGTGGTGTTTTGCCCAGGAGCTCAATACCATACAACACGCGTTTATGAACGTCGTCATAATGTTATGCGGTCAGGTACTCTTCTGCTTCATAGACACAAAGATGTATGGGTTGATTGAAAACCACTCAGAACGTCAACGTGGATCTTGAAGATGAAGTGAGCCTACTCTCTGTATGCTCTGTGTGGCGTCAACTCAACATATCAAACCAGCTTATCGCACATTGGAAACACACTATCCACCGTTCAAGCGAACCATCCTTCCCATCTAAATGCCTCATCGCTGGCGTGAGTCTCTTGTCCTAGTCCAAGAGTTTGCCTCACAACGTGTTATATCAGCTTGAAAGACCGTCACGAGCCCTATTATCACATATTACTCAACCAGTGTTACTCATTCATGTACAGCTATCTGTACTTCATCCGCCGCTTTCTCGGCTAATAGCGATATTCCGTTCCCAAGGGTGACTCGAACGAGGTTTTTTCTCCTGAAAATGCATTTCAATTGCAGGAGCAGCTCGTCAATGTTAAGGACGGCGCCAAGCTCTATCTCATCAGAGGTATGCGTACATCCTCGGAGTGCTTCGATGACTGACAGTGCGATCCAGGTGCTCAGAGCTATCTTGGCGTAGTACCTGAAGATGCGTCAATTGCCAATCGCGTGTTCGCGTCGTTTCTCGCTCGCCTACCTCACGAGTGTCCGGACCCTCAAACACTGCACCCAACCTCCTTCGATGACGCGCTGAAAAGACTCGCAGAGATCATGCGTGATCCCGCCATTTGTGGGCGTGACCCATGTTCACCCATGGCATTCTCCTGCGTCCCCGCCGCGCTGGTGCGATGGAGAATGCAAATTTACGCGCAGGCGGCCGCTGGGCATGCATTCTCGCCTCTGGACCGGAGTGGGCGACCAAGGCGGAGGTACGTGGCCACACCTTGCGCTATCACAGCCCCGTTGTTGATGTTGTTCACCTCTGGCGGTGTTTGAACCCAAAGATATTCCGACCGACTGCGAGAAGAGTGGTTCCAAGTGGACCGAGACCGTATCTCCTACTCAGGTATGTGCCGGTATATAGTCGTCCCAATTTTTTTTTTGTATGGTAGAGATATTTTTTTTATTTTCCTTTTCAGCACAATCGGAGGAAGCAGAAACGCGCAAGAGGTCGGTGACGTTTGACGAGCGCTTGGAAATGATTTCTCAAAAGCTTGCACGTGAATTTACCATGGCGAGTACCTGGCAACATTTTCCAGAAGTATCGTCGGCGGAGGCTATTGAATGCATGTCGTTCACCGACGGTTCTCATCGCGCATCTCGAGCACGGCAGGTTTCACCTCATGGGCCCTCCGGCGCCTCCCGATGCGAGATACTATCTCCCCGTGAAGTTACTTGAATCTTGAATAATGACTCGGAATGACGATTTATTGTATTGTAATAATTTTTAATGACGATATCCACTTGTGTCTCCAGTGTGAGGAGCAACGGACATGTATATCATCACATGTAATCCTGTACTAGATGAATAGAGACATGCCCTCGGAAGGGGCCCGTCCAACACCAGCGGCTCGCTCCGAACTACCCGGCGCATAGACGCGTAAACTTACCCATTGACTTTAACCATGACTTCATCTGCAGCGTATGTTGTCTCATCATTCTTATGGTAAAACCCGTGCTTACAGGTCATTAGGTGCATCTTTTGCAAGATTATAAAAGGTACGCTTCAAAACCCTATGGGGAATTTCGCGAAACAAAATCTATGCAAAGGGGATATCCCGAGTTTCAAACTCATTGAGACGAGTTTATCGTACGTGATATATACCACCAGCCTACTCGATTTTTGCTTTCCATCCATCGAGATGACATTTTCCCCGTACTTCCCGCCAGCTACGCCTTTTTGGACATCAACCCACTATCAAGAGGTCACGCCCTTGTCATTCCTAAATGTTCGTCCGTCTCCCCCTTTATAGCGCCGTTTCCGCGGTTCTGAATCTGTGTTGTTGTTGAAGATCACGCAGAAAAGATGCACGAACTACCCGATGAGTACCTCGCGGATGCGCTGCCGGTTGCGAAGAAGATTGCGGCGGCGCAAGGGGTGGAGAACTACAATATATTGCAGGTATGCCTTAAAGAAGCCTCTTCTTCTCCCGTTACACTTGCGCTGCAATTGATTGTGGTGATGATAGAACAATGGGCGCATCGCGCACCAGGTGCGATAAATTGTCATCAACACACTCAAAGCTGATTAAATAAAATAAAAAAGTTTGTGGACCATGTCCATTTCCACGTTATTCCCAAGCCGTCCGAATCGGATAACGAAGGCCTCGTCATCGGGTGGCCGCAACAAGACATTTCGCAGGACCAGCTCGCGACGATTCATGCAGAACTGAAAAACAAGCTTTGAGGGGGTCAGGTTGTAAAACCTACTTTTGCCTAGGTTGAGAAGTGGGAAGTCGTTTATCAGAAGAACCAACAAAAGTGTATGATTTTGCATTCTGGGGCCTTGTCACGCTCGGATGTACCGATTCACAGAAATATAGTCTCCACCGCCGCAGGCTTTGGTCACCACACTAGGTTGTAAAAGGTATGCTAGATAAGTACAGAGGTGGGCCAGGGACTTGACAGGGAGGACAAGGTATCGAGGAATGGTATTAGGGTCTGGGACGTGTGTCCTGTCTGTTCTCGTCCCCGGTTCCCGGTTCCCGTTTTGTGTCTCTTGGGGTCCCCTAACCTTACGGTGCACAAATGCCTCTTTCAGTTTTGAATTCAATGCTACACTTTCTGGTCGTTCGGCCTCGTGATATCGTTCCCTCTTAGGGACAGTCGGGAATGACCGTCTTTATTGTCTTGGATCCTAGGGTCGTTGCCTGTTTGGTTACTTTGATAGATCATGGCACTTATCGTGGCACCGTCATTGGATCTCGGTTGTTTTTTGAGTCTTTCTCTCTCACGAACCTGAACTTGTACAAAATGCCGCTGATAATATTTAAATGAAAAGTTCACGCCATTCCCATCAACATCAACATTTGATGACCAGGTATAGTTAAATCACATGTAAATGTAAAAATCCATGATGTGTGTGTCGAATCTAGTAACAAGTAAATCAGGAAAATATTGAGAGCGGCGAGCGAAAGTGGATCGGATGAACGTAAACGCGAAATCCGAGTGTCGTCGGATAAGCGGCTTTTTTGGTTCTTGCCCTATTGGGGGACCTCTGGCGCTGTGCCACAACTCTATTCTCGTCCGTACTGAGTTACTTTACTGTAGTTGGTTTCAAACTTGAGCTTGATGGAATATGATCGGTAACCGACGCATCTCGGAGTTGGGATACAACGGAGTTCGGGCCGATGTACCGTTGATTTGCCTTCCTCTTGCTGCAACGTCGACGGTGATGCAAGGTCAAGGCGAGGACTCAGAACATCATCCAGTCAACAAGAATAAGCGGTTCAGGAAGGAAAAACGTCTGTCTCTCTCCCTGCTTCTTTCTTTCATAGAGCGTGTTTGACTCTTTTTTTGCAGCATGGGACACAGATGACATTGACCAGTGAGTTAGTTCTTCATTGTTTGGCTTTACTTGCTGTTCTTAACAGTGATATAGCGTACGTGAAAGGAAAAAAAAAAACGATTCGACCTCAATTGATGCTGTTTCTGTGTAGTGGAAGGTTGAAAAGTTCACCGAGGCTGACAGTAAAAGCGGAACGTTTCTTGAAGAATCTTCGTTTGCCACTCTTTTCCCCAAGTACCGCGAAAAGTATCTTCGAGAGGCATGGAGCGCAGTCACGAAGGCTCTAGATGCTCACGTCCGTCGTTATTTCTCTCGTCAAATTCTCCTTAACTGAGGAGGCGCATATAACTAGCACATAGCATGTACGCTAGACCTCATTCACGGCTCCATGTCCGTGCGAACGACGAGAAAGACCTACGATCCCTACATCATTCTGAAAGCGCGAGACCTAATCAAATTGTTGGCCCGGGGCGTCGCGATAGGCCAAGCTATCAAGATTTTGGACGATGGCGTCGCCTGCGACATTATTAAGATTGGGAATATTGTTCGCAACAAGGAGCGCTTCGTGAAGCGGAGGCAACGGATAATTGGACCAGATGGGAGTACGCTCAAGGTTCGTCTTCTCAGGTTCATCTCCGTCTCTCATACAGGTTCTGGACTTGCGACCGACGGTCGACTTAACCACTATAGGCTATAGAACTTTTAACGCAGTGTTACGTGTTGGTCCAAGGAAGCACTGTCAGTGTCATGGGACCGTACAAATCTCTCAAGGAAGTGCGACGAATCGTGTTGGATTGCATGAAAAACATCCACCCAATTTACCAGATCAAGGTGCGGCGCAGCCACCATTTAGACCAATTCATCGGATGATAAGGAGGGAGATGAACAGGAGCTAATGATCAAGCGCGAATTGGCCAAGGACCCGAAACTTGCGCATGAATCTTGGGATCGCTTCCTTCCCAAATTCCGCCGCCGGCATCTCAAGACATCGGAAAAGACCGCGCGGAAGAATGAGAGGTTTGAGACTAAGAATGTTGAGCGCGTGGCTGCCGGTCTAGAGCCCATCCAAGCCACCAAACCAGAAAAGAAGTCGTACACGCCGTTCCCTCCCGCGCAGCTCCCACGAAAGGTCTGTAGTAATTTGATTACAAGGCGAGGAAAAAGGGAATTCACACGCCCTGGTTCGTTTTTGTTTCTCAGATCGATTTACAACTCGAGTCGGGTGAGTACTTTCTCAAACCGGCGGAGAAGAAACGGCGTGAGGAACGGGAGCGTAAACAAAAGGCATGTCTGTCTTTTTGTTGGATTCTTAATCTCTATATAACTGTGCAAACAGCAAACGGAGACCAGCGAGAAGCGCCGTGCGGAACGTGCAGAGGCTTTTGTCGCGCCTGTGGAGAGTGCTGCGGCGACGGTGGAAGAGAAGCGAAAACGTAAACTGCGTGAGGTTGAGAGAGAAGTGGACAACAAGGATGGGCGGAAAAAGAAGAAAAAGGGGATATAATATAATATAATATAACAGAGTAGTGGTCTCAGACTCGGTTAGTTGTCAAAAGGCCAGAAGAAGTGAAACCCCATTGATCCATCTCGCCGATGAGGCCGTTCTCTCGCCTCATTCTTACCACTCACAATCCATCATCATCATCTTGATGGCAGCCGCTTCTTCATCCTGGATGCCTGCCCCAGGAAGACACAACGTCAGCATAGGCTCATCCCTCACCAAGGCACTCAAGGCTCGCAAGGGTCAACCAGCGCAGAGAAGCAAATCTTTGCCTGAGCGCGATTTTTATACCCTTCGCTGTGCGCATCGATTTGACCCCCTTAAGGAAGGAGGAGGCTGACTGGTTGGTTTCGTAGATAATCACAAGCCAGCGTCGATAGACCCTACGAAACCAGGCACGCTCGAGGTGTCAGGTAGGGAGGTAACCACCGTCCGGGTTGAGCGACCCACAGCCAACGTACGTTCATGTCCTCCCCACTCACACACACACACACACATAGAATAATTTCAATTTCTACTTCTAGAACAATGAAGTGATCGTGTTCAAGGGAGAGGAGAAACCAGCAAAGGAGTGGGAATGCGTGCTCATCTACGACGAAGCGACGCAGACATTCACGCTCGAGAAACTCGACTCGCTCGTCAACCTCAACTTTGATTGTAAAGCGCCACCACGAACGCGTACGGCTGCAACTCGTACGTTTTTTTAAAAAAAAAAGAATTCTTAGCTGACTTTTGGGTTAACCTTTGCGTTAGCTCCCACCGCCTCGTCCTCGTCCTCTTCCTCCCAGACTCCACTACGCTCACCGATACGCACGGCTGCTGATGAGCTTGAGGCACAATTGGAGGATAGCCTAGGTATCGATGGGGATGCCGATGCGGACGGCGAACCCGATCCGAATTACTCGTTAGTGCAAGAAAAGGAGGAAGAGGAGGAGGAGGAAGGCCCACCCCTGCACCACACCCCATACCCTCTCGTCCATCACACAAGAAGAAGGCGGCCCCGCACCGCCATCGACTCAACAAACGAAACCCCGACCGGCACCACCCCCGCCGCCGCCCAAGAAATCCGCCTCCGCCTCTACACCTACTACCAGTACACCACAGTCCGCCAAAGCGGCCCGCACATCGACAACGACGGCGACAGCGGCACCTGCACCGTCATCGAAACCAGGCCCAAATCCGTCTTACCTCCATCAACACACACGACGACTTCCTCAACCTCCTCCTCTTCCTCCTCGTATCTACTACTAAGCGCTTGTCGGAACGGGACATCCTGACGATGAGGACTTTGAAATCACGGGCCCCATTGCGCCCACGTCCGCGCCCACGATGAAACGGACGAACAACTTGGCAGCGACAGCGCCATCACATAGACAACAAGCATCTTCATCATCATCTTCATCATTTAGTTTAGCGCTGCCTACGGCATCAGGGGGACCGGACCCGCTCGCGCATCAAGGGCTATACACCGGCAATAACTCGCTACGTCGCTTACCGCAGGGGGTACCACCACGATCGAATCCGATGATGAGTGGGACGAGATACTGGCGCAACCGGACCGACCGCCACCAACAGCAGCAGGAACAGCATCGGAACCGAACACGGAACAACAACGACAAGAAGTGTATGCGGTCATGATGGAAGAGGATGCGGATGATGGATTGGACTTTTTGGAGCGAGAGTTGCTTGGGGAGGACGAACCGGCTGGGGATGGAGATGGAGATGGAGACGAAGAGATGGAGGAGGAGGATCAGGATGAGATGATGCACGGTCATGTCTCACGCGGTGGTAGCGGTGGACCCATGTCGATGAACCAGTTTGTGGGTGGGAACGCCCCGGTGGATGATGAAGATGACGATTACTCGAGTAGCGAGGAGAGCGAGGAGGATTGAAATTTTTGAAAAAAAAAAAACTGAGATGTTTTTTTTTTCTTCTCTTGTCAGTAGAAACTGGTCGATAAATATTTTCTTGCACACAACACACACTCGATATATCACACCTGTTTTTTGTATTTATATTATGTCGGAGAGCCGGAGAAGAAACTTTTGTTGTGTGATTTATTAATAATTGCAACCGGGACCTGTACCCCTCATGCTAGGTGGGCAGGCAACTTGGAACCTATTATTATAACTTGTTTCACGGTTGCTTGATAGAATCTTCGTAGCTGCAAGTTTCAAAATAAAAATTGTACATTTTTGTAATTATTAGTTTTTTTTTTTTTCTCCCGTTGCTACGCATGTTGGTGTTTTTGCTCCGGTATACGTACAAAAGAAAAAGAAAAACCAAAGAAAGACAACACGCAACATACATATGCTTGCTTGCTTAATTACCCAGACAGAGCAAGGAACGAAGTAAACAAAGAAGGGGTTGGATGTCGGGTGAAGAGAAATGGGGTAACAAGCACGCACGCTGAGGATCGTGGGGCAACGAGTAGTGGAGAAAAAAAAAAAACAGGTTTTAACCTACAGTCAGCAGATTATGGGTGAAAAAAATCTAGAAAAATGTAGTAAAAAAAAACCTCGACAAACATTGTTCAAAGGCTTTTTTTCCCCTTCCTACAAAACCGGGCTAACGATTGCTTCCGCGGCCTGCGCGCTATGTAATGGGGGGGTTGCAATCGTGATCATCAATATGTTGAGGATGTTGAACTCGCCGCCGGTGCGGCGGATGCCGATGAGACAGCCACCGATGAGAAGCCGACGACGACGACGCCACTGCCGGTCGAATTGGATGATGAGGAAGAGGGAGGTGGGGTGCTGGTCGAAGAGTTCATCATGGTCGAACTCGAGTTGAGCGCAACGGTCTGGGTGAACGAGGGGGGAGGCAGACTCGAGCCGACGTTGGTGACCAGGGATCCCATCGCGTCCGATTGGACGTCGATGAAGGCCATGGTTGGACCGGCAACGATGCATTGCTTTGTCGTTGGACTGCGTCACCGTTGAGCGGTTGCATGTCGGAAGTGACCCAGATGGCGACGGGGCCGTTGATGCCTGGTGGGACGACGCATTGATCGATCGGGAGGGTGATCGAGGAGGGCATGCCACCGGTCAACATCTGGCAGGCGAAACCCTGTACACCAGCGTGAGAAAAAAAATGTGAGGTGAAATTTTTTTTTTTTGGAACTTACAGAGGTGCTTCCGTTGATGGCAGAAGAGCTGAACTGTAATGAGGTCCCGACGGTCACGGTTCCGGTAGTGGTGATGGCGAGAGAGGGGTTAGCTGATAGGTGAAGGGAGGGGTAAATTTAGCGAACAGATCTATTTGAGGAAAGAAGCTGGGGAAAGTGAGACAAAGACGTACCGGGTACGCCAAGCGAGCAACCCGAGATGAATGATCCGACCATGGCAAGCACCTCGTTGGGAAGAAGGGGAATGTCAAAGGGCTGAGGGGCAGGTGAGACTCCCTGCATGATGTTGAGAATCGCCTGGTGGCGGGCCTCGATGGTTACGATGGAAGCGGCTGCCGTAAGGAAAGTCGCGTCTCCTACGATGTGGGCAGCACCAAGATATGCGCCAACACCAACGTTCTCAACGAGTCGTGCCGTTTTCACCATGGTCGAGACATCTGTCAGGACAGACGAAAAGTCGAACGAACAGCCCGACAAGGGCATCGCGCCAAAGTTCGTGATGAATTCCTGTTACCAAAAGGTGGTCAGAAGAAGAGGAAGTGGTAAAGGCTATATAACAGACCGAAATGGCCGTAACATGGATTGATTCTTCTAATCCAAAGTTGCTGAATTCTTGAAGGGGAATGGTCGAAGACGAGAAACCGGCATTGTGAAATCCGATGGTTGAAACTTTGCCAGAGCTTGCTGGTAAAATGTCGTCTCCGCTTGCTCAAGAACAAACGCGAACTCTGAAGAAAACCGCCATCAAATTTTTGATGGTGAGAGTGTCAAAAAAAAACTCACGGGCGACTAGGAGGGTGTTGGCATCAACTGCACGGCGGACCGGCACAGCCGACACAGCGAGGGGAGCAAGAGCAACAGCCAAAAGATTGAACAACATTGTTGTCAGAGGGTGAAAAAAAATATAAGAATGATAGTTGTCGCCGGAGGCGGGGGGGTCAGCCTGCTGGGTGTGCTTGAAGGAAGAATAAAAAGACCAAGGAGGGGGCGCGACCAGGCTACCCAAATAGAGACCTGGGTGAGAAAGATCATTTTAGAGTTAAAACGAACGAGGACGATGGGGGATATACGCACCTAGGAAAAAGATGGGATGGAAGGAGGGGACAAGGGGGGATACAGTATTGACAGCAAAGTCAAGGTTTTATGTTAAGAAGTCGAGCGAGTGGACTCTCGGTCTCACCGGCTCTGCCCCTGGTTGCCATAACCACGACCCTTATTTTGATTTTCCGTCCACGAAGTGATTCTCTCGCCGGTCAAAACACACACGCACGACCTCTAATGAAACGATAAAATAAAAGAACTCTGACCAGCTCCAATTGTCAAGGTCCGTCTTTCCCCTCCATTTAAATGACAATGGAGGAAAATGGGCACCTTTTGCACTGGACTCTCTTTGCACTTGCAACCTGAATCAGAACAAAAAACCACATTTGTTGGCATCATTAGTCACATATCAAGGATATCGGCATCCGACAATGAGCGTGTCAGTGGGCTGTCAGTGGGCGGCAACTTAAAGGTCCTGCCTCACCTCACAAGCCTGATCAGACAGTCTTTGTCTCGCTTGTCCTAGCTAGTCGTTGGACTTTCTTCTGTTCCTGAGCCATTCGAAACTCCCAAGCTGGCAGGCGAGTGTATTTTGGCCCTATCTCATGGCTACTACTACTACCGAAGACTCGATAAAACACCTCCCTCTGGTGATCTCGGTGACATCCCAAAACCGAGAATGTAATTCAAGTAAAAAATTTCTGGCTGTAACGTAATTATGATTTTTACATAAAGTTGACTTATCGATTATCTTGCAAGAGGTATCGGACGCACTTCCCAAGTGGACTTACACCGGCATGTGCACGCACATCCCCAGACTTGATACATGCGGGGGTTGCTCAGGCTTTTCAACTCCGTCGTCGCTATTAAAAAAAAAGGCGGGGGATTCGGAGTCCAGAGCTGAGAAGCGACAGTTCCCCATTTGGGAAATGATTCAATTCAGTACTGCACCCTTGTGTCACCAAGGACACCTCTAACGCTAACCAGGAGCTCACTCTGTGACGCTCTATCTCTGTACGTGTGTGTCTCACAAATGCAAAAGGTCAAGGCAACGAAATAGTTTGGGCGTCTCGCTGGCTATTTGCGGCCTCCTCGGTCTTGGCCCACCCAATCACCACCTATGGTCGCCATGGATGGGAATAAAGTGTGAGAATGTTGCTCTGCGGAGAAATGTATTGCGTCTCGCAGTCGCGTTGCTGATGAGATTTGTACATCCCTCCCTTAGGTTACCTCGGACATTGAACCTTTTTTTTTCGCATGTCCGTGTGTGCGATTGCAAACTTTTTCGTTGAAATCGCTGATGAAGTTTCTTTTTTATTTTGTACGCTGGCACTTGCCCACCAGGAATCTCTGATTTATCGTCTCCGGGCGCTAGGTCGTAATAACCGTTGCGAGCTGCGCTGCGCCGCTAGGGGATGTCGCATGACGGTACCGGTCTGATCGGCGCCGCTCTTTATCGGCTTCTTTAATTTGTGCCGTGGGCAGCTCGGATCTCCTCTGTGGTGTAGTTTTACCGCAGCTATCGCAAGGCGATATGGCGATACGATTGCCAGTGTGGATACGTGCATAAAGTCAGCCTTGATAAACTCAAGACACTCCCTGGGTGTACGCGGGGCAGAATCAGAAATCACTTTATTCTCCAGTAGTAGAGATGGTTGTCCTGCAGATGACGTCTGCGCCGGGGCATTGATTGAAAGGGGCTGCGCGAAGCAACAACTTGATTTGTAAAAAGTTACTTGGTGCAAAAACATCCTCAGCTACAGTACAAATAATAGAAGTTTGGAATGCACGAGGGCACTATCTCCTCTTTCCTCTTGAAAGCCGAAAAATTCCGTGCACGCGCGGATTTTTCTGTCCGTCGCGAGGAAGTAGCGTACTGGAGAGTACTGCCGCTCCGGATCCCCGTTCACCGTCTTTTGCGGCCCGGGAAGGCATAAGTTTACAATGATTACCGCCGGACCTCCCCATTATTGCTTACTATCACCAGCCTTATACAGTCGACGACCTTCAACTTGCACCGACCCACACCGTGACGTGCCAGTTGTTGCAGGTGCCTCCACGTGTGCCTATGGGAAAAACAGATTGCACAGAAGTTGGCTCCCACTGCTCTCAGAGTCATGCACACACCCGTCTTCTTAATGAAGTCTTCTCGTATCACTTCTCGCAAGTGGATTGCTCCCTATTTCGTGACGGGGTTTCCACTTTCGCAGTCTAGGTATATAGTCAGCGTGGCTGCTGTCCTCGTAACCAACACGCTTTTCGTCACTTTCATCATGATCATCTCTCTTGTTCTGCATTCCTCACTGGCACCCGTCGCTGCCCAGCCATCTTCTCACATGATCCTGGACCTTCGATACTCCATCAAGTCAATGTTCCGTCCTTGGCCGCGCGTGCACATGCCACCTTGGCCGGAATCCCATCTTCACGTCTCGGTCTCGATGCTCGACGCCGGTGTCGCACTGCACTGACTCGCTCCTTATACAGTATCCTCTCTCGTTGTGCCGCAGCAATCAGGGTTCGTAGGTTGATGTATGTATCCAAGTCGTTCGTTCTCAGCGAGCTATTTCCTCGCGCCTTTTGTCCTCTTCTGGAGTACAGTGTGTTGCCGTTTTCCGACTCACGTCGGTAGTAACTTGGTACTAAACGCCTTCTTACCATGGCAACTACGTGTTCTTCTTCTTCCCCCCCCCACACTCTCTGTCCAAGCTCGCCCGCGCCCCTTACAGCATTCGCATAGCGGGCATAGGCATTCATTGCGGTGCTCACTATGATTTCTTCTCCTTTGCCCCTCCTTTCTTACTTTCTACATGAACTCACCGGCCTTGCTACGGCAATTCGTAGGCGTGTCAGTTGGGGCAAGACGCCGCAGTCCTGGTTAGGAGGGCATAGTTCTTCCTAAAAGATTGTGGGCTAGGCAGGCGGCTCAACCTTTACTGTTTCTAGTATTTGCTGAAACGAAATTAAGAAGACATTCAGTCGTAAAGCACTGTTAAGTACAGACGTTATAATAAATTAAAGTACCATGTCCTTGAGCAGTGTACATGAAGTAGATCAGATGATATCGGTTGCAATCGCGCTGGCATTGCGTGCCCGACCGTAGCAACCAAAAGATGGAGATAAACGTGATAAGAAGATTGTCAAAAAGGGAATCATGATCATGACGTCATTGCTTTCATCAGTAGTATTGAGTTTACGTAAGCTCCACTCCGAGTAAACGCAGAACAGAGCCTGTTCCCAGCTTGCACTCTAGTAATGGGAATAGTACCGCACCGCGGGTCACGGTGATGTGGCCAATGGGAGAGCGTGCTTTAAGTCTGCTTTTGGCCGGCGTGGGTGACGAGCTCGGCGAGCTCGTCGCGTACCGAGTCAATGAAGGTCAAGGTCGGACCCGCGACGATTGTATTGTTCTGGTTCTGGCGTGTTAGTATGTCGTTACTCAATGGCACGCTTGTGTTTGTGATGAAAACGGCAGCGGGGCCATCGAGGGCTGGTGGAATGATACATTTATCTAACGGGAGGACGACTGTGCTGTTCTGGTCACCGGTCAAGATTTGACATAATAATTTCTGTAAACAAAGTGGTTGTGCATGCATTAGAAACACGTCGGTTGCAGTGCGAAGATGGGGGCAAAATCGGACTTACGGAGGTGTCACCAGTGAGGGCAGGCGAGCTGAACTGTAACAATGTGCCGGTGGTGATGGTACCATTGTTAGTAAGGGCGAGAGGGGTGTTGGCTGATAACGCGAAAGCAAGAAAATAAGTTAGCACTAGGCCCTGAGTAAGAAGTCGGCAGTAAAAAAGCCTACATGGTATGCCGAGGTCACAACCTGAGATTAAGGGTCCGGCAACGGTGACCACCTCAGTGGGAAGAAGGGGCAAGTCGAAATGTTGGCTGCTTGGTACGTGACCATTTAATATGTTGAAGATTGTCTGGTGGCGGGACTCAATAGTTACAATGGTAGCGGCTGCGACGAGGATATTCGCGTCTTGCGAGTCGATGAGGTTGACAGCACCAGTGTAAGCAGAAACACCAACTTCTTCGAGGAGTCGTGCCGCATTCATTGCAGTCTTGACGTCGGTCAAGAGATTACCTAGATTGAACTGACACTCCAGTGGGATCGCGCCAGAGCCTTTAATGACTTGCTGTACCAGAGTGTTAGAGACAATTCAAAGAGAGACTCGGATGGGCCAAAGCAGAGGGTCGATGCACACCTGAAGGGTCATACGTGAATCGCCTCGTCATTCTCGACTCGGGTTATTTCATCAGTAACAAAGGGCCCAGACGGGAAACCATCGGCGACGTAATCCGCTGCTTTGAATTTTGCCAGAACTTGCTGGTAAAATAGCGTCTCCAGGTTCTCGAGAACATTGGCTAATTCTGAGGATGTTCATAAGCCTCAGAATTAATCCTAGCGACGGAGGGCATCGAAAATACTCACGGAGGACCACGAGGGTGCCGGGGCCAACTTGAACGCTGGCACGGCGGACCGGCACAGCGGACACAGCGAGAGGAACAAGAACAGCCAGGAATTGGAAGAACAACATGTTTGGGTAAGATAATAGTCGTGGCGGGGAGGATCAACTGTTAGGTGTGGTGTGCTTAAAGAAAATAGTTAAGAGGAGCGACTTGGCTGCCCAAAGGGATACCTAAAATCATTCAAGTTAAAATTGAAGTTTAGAGGGGTAACAGCGACAGAAAGTATACATACCTAGGAAGGACTCGGAGATGGAAGTGAAGGAGGTCATTGCCAGAAAGTCGAGCTTTTATGTGGAATATACAACTAATGGGGCCGTGGCGACACTGCTTGTATGCCATCGCTAACCCTGGCACCTCGGGTGTCTCGGGCTCGGAGGCTAGCTTGGACTCTTACACCAAATTGTGCTTAATATTATATCCGGGGGGATCATTTATTAGGGCCCGTTCAGGTCCCCGGTATCGGCTCAGCCCCCCTGCCAAAAATGAAGGCGTACGCCCTGAAAACTGGGCGGACGCCTTCATTTTTGGAAATTTTGGCGGGGGAGCCGAGCGGGAGCTGAGGCGGTACCGGAGCCCTAACATGGAAGATTTGTTTGCCGGTGGTCTTCAGCATGATTTCTGACTTCGATAAATGGGTGTAGTTGATACAGCGCAAAGCGGGTTGATGGGCGACCTCCGAGTCTTACTGTAGGTTTTGTAGCAAGTTGATACGTGAATGTGAATGCAGCTCGGCGTTTCATGTTTCGACAACAAGCTTTGTCATGCTAATCCAGTCTGAAATTATCTCAGTCCGCAGACGAGCGTCTCTAAACCGGCAAAGGGTCTAGTTCGGTCTCCTGCCTCACTTATAAACTAACTTTCATTTTCGGTACACAGCATTGTTGGCGCTTCAAGCAGGTATGTAAGACGGTTGTGTCAGCTTATCGTTTCAGTCTTGGCGGTGTGCTCTGCTTTTATTATTGATCATATAGTACAGTGTGCGGCGCTTCGTGGACTTTGATGGGAAAATGCGAATGGCTATTGAGGTCGAAATGTTGAGGCCTGGCCGTGTGAAAGGTAGCTTTCTTGATGGCATGTGCGGTGTCGTGACCCTCGAGTTCATAGTGTGCCAGTGGACTGAGCAATGTGATTGGGCGATGTTGAAGTAGTCGGCCTACAGTTCACCCACGGACTCGCGTGCGCAGCAGTTTTCAGCCAACGTCAAATTCACCATCAATACAGCAAGGCCATACCAGAGCTGAAATCATCTCTCGCTCCACCAACCAGCTCCCGTTGCACCTCCGTCAACGGTCAAGAGGTCTAGCTTCATGTCTTTGGGGTCCAATATACTACTGTAATTAATCATTTAGGGATTCGTGTTTTAAAAGACCGCCTGGAACTAGAAACAGTGATGGTGATGGTGAAACCGATCTGGACTTCAGGAAGGTGCGGCCTGCCTTATCTTTCCTCGCGCCAATTATCTTGTTTTTCCCGTCTCGTCTCTTCCCGAATATCTATGTGGGTATGCCTCAGCTGTTGCCTTCCATCTCATCCCTGCATTTTCGATCGCGCAGCCCTTATCAGTCATAACATCTGCCCAGTCGCCACCACTACCTTCATTTCTACCACCGGAATCAAACTCAAGGGGTGCTCACGATCACGATGGAGGAAGATGTGGATGACGGACTAGACCTTTTTGGAGGGCGAGCTGCTTGGGGAGGAGGACAGACGAGGAATTAAAGGAGGATTGGGATCCCCATGGATCATGAGTGAAAGACCGAAATCACCGAGATGCCCGCGTGGATCCGGTTCGAGAAAGCCGAGCTGCGATCAGGATCACGTGTTCGTGGTCGTTCGCTCCGCCGGGGCTCCGAGCCGTGCTCGATCTCTCCGCCTCCCCGTGCATCCCCGTGCAAGAGCAAAAGAGTAGTTGCAAGTGGATTGCTTCCCCTTTCACAGCTTTGGTATCATCCAGAGGATCATCATATTCAAAATTTTGTTGTACTCATTCTCGCTATGCTTGCTTCCCTTCTCTCGACCTTTTTCCCTTCTTGCTTCAACTGGCATGGGATTCGCGCGCATATCTTGTGGCACTACACTTCAACCAGCAAGGCACAACGCCTTCTCCTACCGATCCAAGTGGGCGGTTTGACAGACTGTAACGCTTCGTCCCCTTTTTGCGGGAAGGCCTGATGCCTTGCAACCCTGGATAGTCTTTCAAAGGGTTTCACGAATGGAGGACAAGCTGTTCTGCCGATGCTGAACGGGCCTTAATGTTACACCTGAATTTCTCTGGGTGGCTATCACGTAGTGATCTTCAGCAGAAAGTAGGTAAACGAGGGTGGAGAGATACCTGATCAATGTAGGAGTATATTTCCCCTCGGGTGTAATCTCCACTCCGTTCTCGACCACCTTTGATATACGGAACACTGCCAATGAGGTGGCAATTGCAAGCCACACCGTCGTGTCCGCGAATTGTTGTCCTATGTATCAGATCAGCGGTGACTCTCGAATACGCTCCAAAGAACATACCAGCACAGATCCTTCATATGCAATGATATGTGAGAATTCGTGTTGTATAGATGGTGAAGGGCTTACCTCCGTCCGAAGCCAAAGAGACATGATCGGGGGTTTCGTTCCGCGATTTTATCGTCCCTTGGGATGAAGCGATCTGGATAGAAATGATCCGGGTCGGCATATACCGCAGGGTCGTGAAGCATTTTCCTAGTCTCGTTAGCTTTGCTGAAGCGTCATGCGACTTGACAAACTGCACCATGCATTTGGAATGACGATCGAGCCTTTCGGAATATAATACCCTCGCAATACATGGTCGTCTGTGGTCTTGTGGGCCACTCCTGCGTAGCGGTCATTCCCTTTCGTGATAGAGTATATGCCATTAGGACGAACCAATTGGTACGACAGGTCGCCAGCGAAGGACCTCGCTGACCAGAGCATTGACGTAAGGCAGGCTATCACGATCGGCAAGGTTTGGGAGCCTATCGTTTCCCACGACATGGTCAATTTCATGTTGGGCCTTGTGCTGAGCATCTGGGAAAAGGGTCATGGCAAGATAGAAGGTGTATAGCGCCGAAAGGGTCTGTATTAGTCTTATGTGAGTATATCATATGATTGATTTACGGCACGAGCGACAGTATCAGTGCCTCCTAGATCCCAAGCAAGGGTGAGGATGTATTGTGTTACAATGAGAATGAAGTACGCACCAGCAAACAAAGAAGAAGCAGACCACTTCAAATTCTCTCTCCCGACTTCCGTTGTAACATCTTGTATATTGTGGGTGACAAATGAGGCAGGTGCAGTCCCTTCGTCTTAGAGGTGAGAGGTTGGGAGGTTGGGGGTCAGCTCAGTTGCTCAACCATCAAGGAGGCCAGGGCCTACCATTTCATGCATAGCAAATTGGAATGGCGTCTCGACGAAACGGTTGAGGATTTCTTTGCTTCGGAAGCTTCCCTCTTGAAACCCGTCCCAGGAAACCACGCTGGAACGTATTTCACTGGGCAGGTAGGTAACGGAGATTCCAGCTACGGAGCCAAGGACATAGAAAGGTGACTTACAGAGAGGCAGAAAGTCAACCAGGTACGCTCCTGGTTCTGTGAATCGTGAGAAATTATTCAGAGTAGTTTCTGCGATGTGATAGAGGGTCCCTTGCTCTTGTGCCTCGTAACCGTAGGCATACGAACAATAATGGCACCCGCAGCGCTAAATGGCAGGCATGATTTGAATATCCTATCTCAGAACAAAAAATGCTACGTACCTGCGAAGGTGTTGTTGAACGTTGTCTGGATCGCGAAGCGTCGCTCTCAATACTTTCGAACCTCGGATTCGAATAGGTGATCGAACTTCTCCAGGGACTCTCGCGTCCCAATAACCCGATATATATACTTGCGCGATTCCTTCAGCCGTGATCCATAATTCTGAGATGAAGTCCACCCCCCGAAGCCGGCAAGTTTGAAGGCCATTATCAAGTCGGCCTATCAGAGCAGGTCATACCTTTCTTATCAAGAAGCTCGATTGCAACGTCGACATCATTAAGTATGATCAATGGTTGACCGGCGGCGTCGGCATAGACTATGTCGCCTAGATAATGTCTATTGTCAGGATGAATGCGGGGAAATATAGGCTGGGTTACAACCATATTTGCGAGCCCAATCTGTGTAGATAGTAGGAAAGTTGGTGTTTGGTATGTCGAACAAGTTTCCGATCAATGGCCACCCTTTTGGCCCAGGAGGCAAGGGAAGGCGGGTCCTTTTAGAAAGGAAGTACGAGGGAATGAGAACGAGGATCAGAGCTAGGACACACCGAGCCAAATTGAGGAGGGATGGCCATTAGTTGCAGTGGATGTAGATGCCGGAAAGAGGCCCATACCGGATTGCGACCCCAGGATTTTATAGCAAGTCCAGCGTCTATAGCAGCGAAGGTGCCATCAGAAAATATTCCTCTGGGTGGGGGTATTCCGCGGAGATTGTGGCGGGACATTAGAAAAACCTTCCAGGCCCGCCGCCGTGGCCAAACCTTCGCGTACGACCGACAGAGTCACCATCTGTCAGTTGGACCTCGACTAGGCAGTTGTCATGCCTGGAATGCAAGAACATTCTCAGACCTGATCTCCCAGTCATTCGCAGTTGCTAACTTAGTTTCCCCAAACGAAGTTGATGAGAAAGTAAGCGCAGGGGCTCGGATAAGAATAACAACCATATTTGGTGCTCGTGTCCATGCTGAATCTCAGCGCTCTCTGATAGTGAAAACACTTTTACCGCGGCGTTTCTCGGCACTTTTTGCCCGCCCCTGACCGTCGGTAGGCTAGTCCGAGTCTTCGCACTATATTGTATCCGGTCTTCGCCACATCACCTCTTCGTCAATTCCATTCAATTTACCATGTGACAGCCTGGGGTCAATTGAATGGAACTGGTGGAGAGGTGATGTGAAAAAAATACACCAGCGCTTCGAATTACCATCGATTTGCACAGTCAGTGTGACTGACGACATATGTGACCACCTTCAAGTCCATGCCTCTCGCTGTGTGGCGTATCCATGCGTGTGCCGACACATCGCGTACTTGTGAATTTATTTATAAAGTTCCGGCCAGCGGCCGCACGTGTGACTGTCGGCCCTTCGAAAATGACAAACCTTTACTCCTCCAAATATCTCACTCTTGATGATGTACGGTGCCGGTGGACTGAGCAACGTGTTTGGGCGTTGTTGAAGTGGTCGGGCTGGTTTACCCACGGACTCGGTTTTCAGCCAACACCAGATTCACCATCAATGCAGCAGAACCATACCAGAGCCGAAATCGTCTCTCGCTGCATCAACCAGCTCCAGTTGCAACCCCGTCAACGATAAAGAGGTCTAGCTTCGTAGACAGAGGTAGATGTGTGAAGAAGTTGGGACCAAGCTATCTCGTCTTGCTGGATCGCCTGGGAGGGTTCCAAGTAACACTTGCACTTGATGTTGAGTGATTTGATGCTAAGAGTGGAAGGGCAGAATCTGGCTGCATATCAGAACGACTTGCCGATCTGACTGTTGGCACGTGATTATCCACGAGGAAGGATACGCGGAATGACGCGAGGGAAAATATATAAAGTCGCTGCTAAACAGATTGAGTTAGTCTGGATGGCCTGGAGACGAGTCTACCGGGTCGGTGGCAGTGAGCCTGTTTTCTCGTTGGGGGTGAGGCGTCGGGATTCGAAATTGATATCAAGGGATTTGGGATTTGGGAGCAGGCATTGGCCCATTGTCTCGGGTGAGATGTGCCCAAAATCAATGATACAGAGATGTGAGGTCGGTCGTATACGAGAGAAATCTTGGCAACGACGTAATGAGATTTCCCCGAAAGTAGGACTTGAAGAGCCTGAGCGGGTGATGGCGACAGGCATCAGAGTGGTGGCTTCAAGTTGCGGTATTCCCATTCACATGCCTCTGCAAGCAAGGTTTCAATGACACTGTTGCCAGTGCTGTTTCTAGTTCATTAATGTGTCGAATTCAGCTTCAATTTATCGCAAAGCTCCCACTCATAACGAATAACAAGGGCTTGTTTGAAGCCTGGTCGGGGTGATGTGGCCAAGGGGAGAGCACCCTTTGTGAGCCTGCTTTTAGCCAGCGAGCGCGGATACAGCTGGTCCGCGCGCTGGACCCGCTGCGATCAGGATCACGTGGCCTTTCCAGCGGCGGCTGTCCTAACTACCCCCAGTCCCCGCACTTCGTGGCATCGCACGCCGCAAGGCCATAGCAGATTGGGGACAAGTGTGGCCTGACAACCCACATGGCTACCAGCTTACCGTGCACTCTACCACCCATCCTTCGGCCAACCCCCATATTTCATGCAGGGAATCGCTAAGTCACCTCAACTGATCTTTTGCACCGCAGTTAGGCTCCTCACCGAACATGCTTTCACGGAAGAATACAACGCTGGAAACCGGACGCACACGCAGGACCCGCACGGTTGCCAGTGCGGCCACGCCCACCTACGTCATCACTGAGTGCCCGCTTTTCCAGGCTGCCGGTGATCGCCACGACGAAATTCCCGACTTATCCCACATCATTTTTGGGACGCGGTCAGGCGATGAAGCCCTCATGTGTCCTCGATGAGACCCAAGCCTACGTTCGACCGAGGAGCCCTCCTGAGGACCCCTCCCACCACACCCACCACACCCACCAACCCTCTCACCTTCCTCCTTTAAATACCCTCATACCATATACTCTTGCTCCAGGTCCGTGTAGCATACGTAGCCGAGCGCGTCTTAATCTCTCCGCCTCCACGTACAAGAGCAAAAGAGTAGTCGCAAGTGGATTGCTCCCTTTTCACAGCTTTTGTATCATCCTTGGGATCGTCATATTCAAGGTTTGGGGGTACTAATTCTCGCTACTTGCTTCCCTTCTCTCGACAATATTCCTTCTTGCTTTCCACTCTGGCGTGGGAATTACGCGTATCACTGGCAAGCCGCAACGCTTTTCCCTACCGATCCAAGTGGGCGGCTTGACAGACTCTAACGCTTCATCCCCCTTTTGCGGGCAGGCATGATGCCTTGCAACCCTGGACAGTTTCTAACATGACAGTATCTTAACTCAAAACGTATTCACGAATGGAGGACAAGCTGTTCTGCCGATGCTGAGCGAGGCTTGATGTTACATCTGAATTTCTCCGGATGGCTATCACGTAACCTTCAGCAGAAAGTAGGTAAACCGAGGGTGGAGATATACCTGATCAATGTAGGGGTATATTTGCCCTCGGGTGTAATCTCCACTCCATTCTCAACTACCTTTGATATACGGAACGCTGCCAATGAGGTGGCAATTGCAAGCCACACCGTCGTGTCCGCGAATTGTTGTCCTATGTATCAGATCAGTGGTGACTCTCGAATACGCTCCAAAGAACATACCAGCACAGATCCTTCGTATGCAATGATATGTGAGAATTCGTGTTGTTACATAGATGGTGAAGAGCTTACCGCCGTCCGAAGCCAAACACACATGATCGGGGGTTTCGTTCCGCGAGTTTACCGTTGCTTGGGATGAAGCGATCTGGATAGAAATGATCCGGATCGGCATATACCACAGGGTCGTGGAGCATTTTCCTAGTCTCGTTAGCTTTGCCGAGGCGCCACGCGACTCGACAAACCGCACCATAAATTTGGGATGATGATCGAGCCTTTCGGAATATAATACCCTCGCAGTACGTGGTCGTCGGTGGTCCTGTGAGCCCCTCCTGCGTAGCGGTCATTCCCTCTCGCGACAGAGTATATGTCATTAGGACGAACCAGTTGGTATGACAGGTCGCCAGCGAAGAACTTCACTGACCAGAGCATTGACGTAAGGCAGGCTATCACGATCGGCAAGGTTTGGGAGCCTATCGTTTCCCACGACATGATCAATTTCATGTTGGGCCTTGTGCTGAGCATCTGGGAAAAGGGTCATGGCAAGATAGAAGGTGTATAGCGCGGAAAGGGTCTGTATTTGTCTTAGGTGAATATATCATATGATTCATTTACGGGACGAGCGCACAGTATCAGTGCCTCCTAGATCCCAAGCCAAGGGTGAGGATGTATTGTGTAACAATGAAGAATGAACGTACGCACCAGCAAACAAAGAAGAAGCGGACCACTTCAAATTCTCTCTCCCGACTTCCGTTGTAACATCTTGTATGTTGCGGGTGACAAACGAGGCAGGTGCAGTCCCCTTCGTCATTTCATGCATAGTAAATTGGAATGGTGCCTCGACAAAACGGTTAAGGATTCTCTTTGCTTCGAAAGCTTCCTTCTTGAAACCCGCCCCAGGAAACCACGCTGGAACGTATTTCACTGGGCAGGTAGGTAACGGAGATTCCAGCTACGGAGCCAAAGACATAAAAGGTAACCTACAGAGAGGGAGGAAGTCAACCAGGTACGACCCTGGTTCTGTGAATCGTGAAAAATTATTCAGAGTAGTTTCTGCGATCGTGATGATTGGGTCCCCTTGCTCTTGTGCCTCGTAACCGTAGGCGATACGAACAATAATTGCACCCGCAGCGCTAAATGGCAGGCGATGATTTCAATATCCTATCTCAGAACAAAAAAATGCTACGTACCTGCGAAGGTGTTGTTGAACGTTGTCTGGATCGCGAAGCGTCGCTCTCAAATACTTTCGAACCTCGGATTCGAATAGGTGATCGAACTTCTCCAGGGACTCTCTCGTCCCAATAACCCGATGCATATACTTGCGCGATTCCTTCAGCCGTGATCCATAATTCTGAGATGAAGTCCACTCCCCGAAGCCGGCAAGTTTGAAGGCCATTATCAAGTCTGGCCTATCTGAGCAGGTCATACCTTTCTTATCAAGAAGCTCGATTGCAACATCGACATCATTAAGTATGATCAATGGTTGACCGGCGGCATCGGCATAGACTATGTCGCCTGAGATAAACGTCTATTGTCAGGATGAATGCGGGGAAATATAGGCTGGGTTACAAACCATATTTGCGAGCCCAATCTGTGTAGATAGTAGGAAAGTTGGTGTTTGGTATGTCGAACAAGTTTCCGATCAATGGCCATCCTTTTGGCCCTGGAGGCAACGGAAGGCGGGTCCTTTTAGAAAGGAAGTACGAGGGAATGAGAACGAGGATCAGAGCTAGGACGGCACCGAGCCAACTTTGAGGAGGGATGGCCATAAGTTGGGTGTAGATGCCGGAAAGGGGCTTATACCGCATTGCGATCCCAGGAATTTATAGCAAGTCCAGCGTCTACTGTAGCATAAGGTGCCATCAGAAAATATCCCCTCTCTGGGTGGTGCATTCCGCGGAGATCGTGGCTTCCAGGCCCACCATCGTGTGGCCAAACCTTCGCGACACCCCGAGCGAGTCACGCCATCTGTCAGTTGGACCTCGACTAGGCAGCTGTCATGCCTGGAATGACCTGAACAAGAACATTCTCAGACCTGATCGGCCTCATCTCCCGGTCATTCGCAGTTGCTAACTTAGTTTCCCCAAACGAAGTTAGTGAGAAAGTAAGCGCTTGAGTAAGCGCATCTCTGAAATCTCAGCGCTCTTCAGCCCTGCAGCCCTGATACTGTAAACGTGGATGGGCGATACATATGAACTCTGTTACCGCGGCGTTTCTCGGCACCTGTTGCCGCCCCTGGCTACCAGTGGCCAGTCCGAGTCTTCGTACTATATTGTAACTGGCCTTCGTCAGTGAAGCGTCACATCACCTCCGTCGAATCCATTCAATGTTTCACGTGACAACCTGGGGTCAATTGAATGGAATCGATGAAGGGGTGAATACCTGATGCAAACTGCGTCTTATCCACCATACCAACGCTTTCGAATCACCATTGACACCGTCAATGTGACTGATGACATATGTGACGACCTTCATGCATTCCGTCAACTTGAATTCAGCTTGGGTTGGGGCGGTGTCTCATGCGTGTGGCTGCGAGCGACGTCTAGGTTTCGTGTACATGTGAATTGATTTGTTCTGGCCAGCAGGTGTGACTGTGGACCCTTCGAAAATGACCTACCTTTACTCCTCCAAATATCTCATATCTTACGCACTGCGTGGGTTAGGAGCATGAGGACATGTCTGTGCTCAAGACCGAAATAGATCGGTTCAGTGAATGGTGAGATGTACAAATATGCAAACTGCTGCTGCTGCATGTACGTTAAAATGTTGGTTGCAAATGCAGGTGATGTACTGTAAATCAACTGAAATGGTCGGGGAAAACGCCGACCCCGGAGCCCGAACCGGAAAAAAAGGTTAGTCGATATTAGGTCATAACAAGAGCATGCAAACAAAGTGTTATTCATGCGGTTCACATCATCTCTCGCTCATTTCATTCTGGAATTGACAAGTATCATATAATACAGCTTTGTGATATACAAGGTGTTCTTGGGGCACGACAGGATGAAAAGAGGTTGAGTGAGAGTCGCACTTGTAATAGCAAATTAATTCCACTTGTGGGCATTTTACAATGTAATCCTATTCAGTTTTTGCCGACTGAATTGGATTACTGTCTATTGCTCAGTTTTTAAAGTGACGATCAGTTACCCGATAAACGGGCCAGACCAATTCCCCATGGGCAAGTGCCGGTGGTGCCTGCTCCGAGGTCTGAGCTTTTTGTATGGGACAAACGAAGATTTCAACTGTTCGTCCACTAGATTACTGTATAGGCACTTTTCCTCCGAACCCATCCCGTGCGCGTCAGTGAAAGGTAAAGATGGGCCACCGGCATCCCTCCAGCGTGGTTGTCGCAAGGGTCGTTTGAAGGGTCGCCATGTTTGCTGTGTTTGCCGGCCGGAACTTAAACTACAATCATTTCGCTTGCTTGCACACACCATACTGTATCCTTGGGCCCAAGACCGCCAAGGACTGCCAAGTAAGTTGCGCCATTTCTCATCTTTTAGTTGGCTGGTCTCTCGTATCATCGTCCCCAGACTTTCTGTAATTAAACATGGTTTCTATCCAAAGCTATTGTGAATTATGGCATGTATAACAAAGGAGGCTGATCGGTAAAATCGTAAAATGGGTTTAGATTTCACACCTACGCGATTTACTCAGGGACTACACGTCCAATTTTGTTGTTACCGTGATCATATCAGCTGCGTCTCGTTTGGTTCCGTGAACCCGATATACTTGGTAGAAATAGGAAATCAGGGACCGAGCCTCGAGTCGTGGAGTGTCTCGGTGACATATGAGAAGAGCGGTATCTTGCGTATCAGGGAGAAATAAATTGGCCTCACAAAGTTACAGCGCCAGTTCAGAGGGACCTTCCACGTGACGACGGGACGTATGCTTCGATTTGAGAGTCCGACACGGAAGACAGTAGCTCGTGAGAATGGTCTGAAAAGGAATATAATAGCAGCTCAGGATCCTGCTCTATTTCTACATGGAATACATTTATACAGTACTGTACATGCTAGAAATAAAAGCCGGTATTGATTGAGACAGTGGGTGCTGAGATATTTCAAGATTACGAGCCTCTGATGAATACGAACAGCTGATTGACGATAGTATTTTGGTCAAAGCCGTGATAATATGAACGCCTAGGTTTTCAATTCTAGGGACGTTGATTCTGCCCTAACTTAAGTTGTGAGAGAGTGCCCTGGATCTGCCCTGGATCCGGATTTTCTTTGGAACGGGCCGGAATGCCCCAAACCTCGGCACACCTTCCAGATAGAAGATGTTGACAGGCGTACATACCAACGTGTACCCCCTCCCCTTCAGACCTCCCTTTCTGATCAGTCACCACACACTACGATTTCTACCAAAAAAAAAAAGGACGGAATACAGTCAACCATGGTACTAGATACTGTAGGCTTAATTTTGTGATGATTGAGCAAGAAATGGGCGAGAAATTTAGAAGTGATCAGAAAGGGGGTTCTGATCAGAGAGGGGGTACACGTTAGTATCTGTCTCATCACGCATGTCGTTCAATATTCGGAATGCCACAGAAAGAGACACCAGGACCGCAGGTCAGCGGCAACGTGGCAAATGGCCGGGGTAAAGTTATGCCCGAAACGCCGTTTAATGCTCGTATAGCCGTGACAACTGTGCGTATATTCAGGGGAATCTGGGCATCGCCCTCAGGGCTGCGAAACAAGAATTATTACCCCGCCAAGCTTCCGCCCTGGTTCTGCGAGACGAATTCACTAGTATCTATAGCGAGTGGAGGATGAGTTCTTCCGCCCTTGCGGACCGAGGAACAATCCTGCACTCGAATTCCTTTGGGGGACTGACATGCAAGGAGTCAGTCTTATGGCTGACGAATACGCGGGAAGCAGGGGAGGCACACCTTGTCAAACCACCAGTTTTCGACTTGTCAGGCATAATATCTGCATTCTCGTTGGTGACTTTCGAAATTTGGAAGACGGATAGTGTCATCGCTATCGCAAGCCAGACCGTGGTATCTGTGAACTGAACTCCTGTAGACGGTTTAACGTGTTGGTACTTTCTACCTGAGCTACACCACGTAGACTTACCAGGACAGATGCTTCGTGGCACACAAGATGGTATTGAGAGCTAGCATGGTATAAAGAAGGTAATGATTTACCGCCGCCCAAAACCAAAAGCACATGCGCGTGGATTCCGTTGAGGAGTTTTGTCGTTTATCTCGAGAAACCGCTCTGGGGAGAAAACCTCAGGATCAGGGTACACCTGTGGATCATGGAGCATTTGCCTCCCCATCTTGTCAGCCTTGGTATGAGATGTACATTCATAAAGTGCGCGCTACCAGATATTTGGAACAATGATCGAGCCCTTCGGAATGTAATATCCTCTGTGGATGTCTGCTTCTGTTGCTCTGTGAGGAAAGCCTGCGCGAAGATTACTCAGGTTGGAGGCTCGTCAGTGAATCCGCTATGTGAAATGACCAACCTGTCTTCACGACGGGATTCCAGCGATAAAGTTCACTGAGAAGTGCGCAAACATATGGCGTTCTGTCACGATCAGCGAGCGTCGGAAGACGGTTGCCGCCGGTCACTTCGTCTATTTCTTCTTGAGCTTGACGCTGGGTTTCTGGGAAGAGTGTCATAGTAAGATAAAAATTGGCCAGTGTCGAGACGGTCTGTCATCATCACGCTTGAGCGGGTTAGGTTTCTCTCGTGCAAGATAACACGAACAGTGTCTGAGCCTCCTACGTCCGAATGAGGAGCCCCGCGGGAACGGAAGAAGTAGTATGCGCATACCGGAAAACAAAGAAGAAGCGGACCATTTCAACCGGTCTTTGTCGACATCAGTCATAGGTGTACTCTGCATATTTTTACTGATAACAGAGGCTTGCGTCGCTCCTCTCGCCTGAAAATGTACATTAGCACCAACTAGTCAAACAAGACATCTTGTCATCACCATTTCTTGAATGGAAAACTGGAAAGGGACTTCAGCATTCTCGTGGAGTGAACTCCTTGCGTCCGATGCAATTTTCTTGAAATTAGCTCCGGGAAACCAGGCTGGGACGTGTTTCACTGTGTATGGACGTCAGAATGACTTCGGCAGCCGAGAACAGGAGAGTTCGAGTACGGAGAGGAATAAAATCGACCATATACGTTCCGGGGTCCCTCAGTCGCTTAAAGTGACGCATAGCGGTATCTGCAAGGGCAATGATAGGGTCATCCTTTTCTCGTGTTTCATACCCGTATGCAATGCGAACGATGATTGAGCCCGCGGAGCTGATGGATAGCCCCCTGACTACACGAGCTGAAATGGCGAGTGGATTACGTACTGGCGGACGTGGTGCTTGAGGTTGTCCGGATCACGGAGTGTCGCCCTCAGGAACTTTCGAATCTCGGATTCAAAAAGGGCACCGAATCCTTCCAGGGACTCTCGCGTTCCTATCGCGTTGTGCATATACTTGCGTGATTCCCTCCAACGTAAGCCATATGCCAGCCCTCCGGTCCACTTGTCGAAGCCAGCCAGCTCGCCAGCCATGTGTAAGACAGGTCGATCCGAGTAGATCGCACCTTTCCTATCCAGCATCTCATTGGCAACTTCCATATCGCTAAGTATGATGAGCGGCTGGCCGGCAGCGTTGGCATAGACGATGCTGCCTAGTGGAGGGACGAGAATTAATGCAGTGGCTTGAACAATCATAGCAGAAGACGGGACTATTCAATTAATCCACGCACCGTACATCTGAGCCCATTCAGAGTACTTCTTGTAAAAGGTTTCCTTGGGAATGTCGAGTAGATTCCCGACAAAGGGCCATCCTTTTGGTCCAGGAGGTAGTGAATGAGGCGTCTTCTTCGTGACCCAGTACAGAAAAGCTATACCAGTGACCAGTAGTAACAAATCGGTAAGCGAAAAAGGCATGACGAGTGGATGTCGAGCACACAATAATCTCCGGCCTCAAGCTACTCGTACGGATATCCTGCGGGTTTTTATCTACACATGAGTCCAATACCTATCCAATTCAGAGCAGGTTTATTCTCGGGGAAACCTGCTTCATGGAAGGTGTCCATTGGTCGATAGCAAGCTAAAGGCAATAGAAGTAGTTGCTATGTGTAGACACACGCAGTTAGAATTCGCTAAGAATAGAAATATGCTCTCGAAATCAGTTTGTCATCCAATGTGGTGAAATGGCATTATGTTGTAGGTCAGCTGCATGCTGCCTGCTATAGTACAACTTAGTATACCATACGGGTGCCAATGGCATGAGACAACACAAAAGGGAGGGAATAGCACGGCTTTCACAACCAGGGTTTTCCCCCGAGTTGTGACGGGTCATCGTACCCATTGCGAGGGGGAGCCGATCAGGACTTCTTCGGGTTCGCTGGTGCGGATCCAATGCATCATAGTCGCGCATACTTCTAAATGTAAATCCATACCTCCTCGACCGTGGCATTGGACGTAGCAGAACTAGTTTGTCATCTGAATCGCCGTGCAGATGGGGTTATTATGTCATGATTCATACAGTCATGGTAGTATCAAGAATGGAAGAGACGAGCTTCGCCCATGATGACCAAGAGACCAAGGGTTGGTGTTCATCTGAAGGTCAGGGCTGCTGAAAGCCACACCATTGTGTGGGCAAATTGATATTCTATATATCAATGAATCATGAAATTAGGTATATCCTGCGAGATCGTTTGGCCATACCTGAACACATGTTTCGTGTACAGTGAGGAATGAGAACTCAAAAATGGTCAGGATCACTGCCGTCCAACCAAGGAAACGTGCGGAGATTTCGCACCGCGGGCTTGGCACCCACCATTCGGAAGCGGTTGGGGAAAAATAGATCCGAATTAGAACACTGCGGGATCATCAAACATAGCATATGCCTAGTTTTGTCAACCACTCAGACGAATCATAGGACTTATGGAGATCACCAGATATTCGGAACAAAGACTGGGCCTTTAGGAATGTAATATCCCCTGCAACTGTCAGCCACGTGGACTTTGGGGTTCCTACGCAGCGAATATCCACGTTCAGTAAGATATAAGGCAGGCGGTCGTGAGTCCTGGCAATGGTACGATCAATGGGCTTTCCGCTGTATTTGTCTAAGCAGGATGCTATTCGCATTCTCATGTTGACTTTGTGTAAGTCTTTGCAAAATTTACCTTAGGTATATCGAGCAAGTTCCCCAGGGTCATGCTTCTAGTCTACGGGGGTAATGGAAGGCGTTTCATAAACCCAGTTACAAGGTGGATCAGAACCAAAAAATTGGCGGGAAAACGTAGAATGAACGTTGAATGTTGGGACAACGATGGCTGTGGCGTTGCACTGGGCGAGTTATGTTTCCGGAAGACTAGAATCTAGGTGTCATCGAGAGGTCGTACCACGTACATGTCCTGTCCTATGCCCTTGCTTGTGGATACCCTTCATTTGGGGGGGTCGCAGAAATCCTCATGGCTGAGTCGTCATATATAGCTGCTTTCCAATCCGTTCCCACGCCTCGAAAAATCGATTTCGCGGTCACGCTGAAGGCCCCAAGCTTTCGATCTCCCCGAGGACAGTTGAACTTCGCATCTGTGTGCAATTCTGTCACACTTTTCTCTTTGACGGTGTACAAGTTCCATCATGCTAGTACTATATGAGACCGCAATGGGTTTTGCCCTCTTCAAGCTGACTGATTCAGCGAAGCTCACCGATCCAAATTTGCACAAGGAATTTGAGACGCCTGAGAGGGCGAACAGTTTGTGCGTGCAGCCTTTTCAAAACAGAGGCATGCCCTCCCCTGACAATTCTGGTTTTCTCCTGTGCTCAGATTAAGGTTGAAATCTTTGCACCGATTCGCGTCTACTGCAACCGCCGTTGAAGAGATCACGGCGATGCAGGAGGGGAAGCTTGGCAAGGGCCTGAAGGAATTTTTGAACAAGGTCATTGTGGAAAAGGGCAAAAACAAGGAAGAGCTGGTTGTAGTGGATCCAAAACTTGGTGTGTCCCCCATTTCCTCGTGTTTCGGGATACATGCTAATTAGCGCCTCACAACTCCCAGCACGCCCGATAAATAAAAAGCTAGGAATCAAGGTGATCTCGGACGTAGATACCCTTGATCTTTTCCGTGGCATCCGTAGCCAAGTGAGCGCATTGTTGAATGGACTCGATCCAAAAGACCTCGCGACCATGAGTCTTGGTCTCAGCCATTCTCTATCACGGTAGGTGCGCACGTTCTGGAGCAGACGAATAGTAACTCACACAAACTAGATTTAAGCTAAAGTTCTCGCCGGATAAGGTCGATACCATGGTTGTCCAGGCCATCGCGTTACTTGATGATCTTGACAAGGAGATCAACATCTACTCAATGCGCGTGAAGGTTTGCGTTCAGATTTCTTGTATTAGAGGTGGGAGGTGTTGATATGATTAGGAATGGTACGGTTGGCATTTCCCGGAGATGACCAAAATTCTTTCGGACAACCTAGCCTATGCGAAGGCTGTGAAATTAATGGGTATGGTTGACTTTTGGTGCTTCCGTCTTGCTCCGTCTTACTTTGACCCAGGCTTTAGAACAAATGCCACCGCGACTGATTTTTCTGCAATCCTTCCAGAAGATTTAGAAGCCACAATTAAAGCCGCTGCCGAGATCTCCATGGGCACAGAGATATCAGAATCCGATCTTGCTCATATTCATGCGCTCTGTGATCAGGTCATCTCCATCTCAGAATATCGTGCACAACTATCCGAGTACCTGCGTAATCGTATGGTTGCAATCGCGCCGAACCTCACTGCACTCGTTGGCGAGCTCGTCGGCGCGCGGTTAATCTCTCACGCAGGGTCTCTGCTGAACCTGGCGAAACATCCTGCAAGTACAGTACAGATTCTAGGCGCAGAAAAGGCGCTTTTCCGCGCACTCAAGACGAAGCACGACACACCAAAATACGGACTCATATACCACGCTTCTCTCGTGGGTCAGGCTCCACCCAAGTTGAAGGGCAAGGTCCACAATATTTCATATCCCACCCCTATTACAGCCTAACTGAGCGGCAGTACAGATGGCGCGTATGGTGGCTACGAAAACTGCACTCTCAGTCCGCGTTGACGCGCTCACGGAGGTCGACGATAAGTCCACGCCAACTGCACCAACAATCGGTCTTGAAAATCGTGCGAAGCTCGAAGCGCGCCTCCGCACACTAGAGGCAGAGAGCGATGCCTCGGGTATGCGTCGCTTTGCTTCTGGGCCTCATCAACAAACTCGTGTCAAGTCTGGCCCTGCTGTGCCTACGTACAACTCTGCGGCAGATGCTGTTGGGCTCGTCAGCACGCAGCGAGAACCAATAGAGTCCGCTGTAAAAGCGGCGTTGGACGTGAAGGAGGACAAACGGCGCGCGAAAGAGGAGCGGCGCGCAAAAAAGTGGGCAGAGAAAGACATGTCTGGGGCAAAAGCGGAGATGGTGACTGCTGATGGTGCTTCAGATGCGATGGAGGTGGATGTGGAAGAGGACGCGAATGAGGACGGGGCTGAGAAAAAGCGCAAGCGACGGAAGAGCGACGTCTTGGCTGATGGCGATGTCAAGATGGTACGTGGCCTTGTGTTGAAGAGCTCATTGCGTTTGCTGAATCTCCTCGAATCTCAGGAGGGTGTTGAGACGACGGCCGAGCGGAAGGCGCGGAAGGAGGCAAGAAAGGCGGAGAAAAAAGCTGCCAAAGCTGCGGTAGCGCAATCGGAAGGGGAGTCTTCATCCAAAAAGAAGAAGATGAAGTCCGTGGAGTAGACGTATGCACGCCCGACGTTGGACGCTGTCTTTTTGCGCACGTTTATTACTACTACTCGTGTATTCTTCATGCCGTTCTCCACGGCAGACTGTTTTCGGCGAAGTCAAAGCAGGCCCAAGAAGAGCGGGACGCAATCGTGAGATAAAATTGAAGGGACAACACATGGGTTTGATCGAGGCGGAAGAGGCCGGGCCTGATGCAGTGGGAAACAAAAATCCAGCCTCACATTTGTCGTATGACACTAGCATCATACCAGACTAACCAAGACGCTGGCATGATATGCATGACACTGGCAAGGGGTCACTGGCACTAGCTACAAGTAGCTGAACCACTTGTCAATAAGCCCGCGATCTTCCCAGCAAGATCTCAACAAGAATGCTAACTGACAAACTACCTCGTGTGGGCCCCAGTGACGAAAAGTGGACGGTCCGCCCTTGGACTGAAAATTCACGAGGACTCGGACTAGAAGCCCTGAACTAACGGAGAGATCGGTGGTGGGAAAGACTTTGAAACCGTGTGCCCAATCGAGCAAAGCTCGTTCTCCACACCGTCAACGTCCGCGGTTTTCGCACCTTTCCCGTCACGGTTCAATTGGAGTACCTGATCATGAACTTGAAACTCCACTTGTCTTGCACGATACTATTTTCCCACCGTCATGTTCGCCTCCGAGTCTAGGCTCCAAGCCGCGTTTACAGTACCCTTCTCCCCGAGGTTGCCTCTTGATCTCTATCGATAGAACATGGCGTGCCAGCGGAATGGCTCCTCCTTTATCGGGAGAGTCCGCATTTTGCTACTCGGCGGCAAACGCGGTTACGCGGCTATAGGGTGTAGAAAAATAGTAACCCCTGGAAGCATACACAGAGTCCACTGAACCCGGAGAAACTCCAAGGCAAGTCCCAGTTCCCGTTTTATTAGCTGTTATGCTGCGCTATCTGGTACTACACGCGTCAGCATCCCGGCTATGGCCTTGAAGACGCTATTCCATAGCACGGAAACCGAATAGCGCCACTTGTTGGGAACCCTGAGTCAACTTCATTTGTCACTTACAAATACAACCACGCCCAGTATGCGTGCAGTGAGTTGTTCAACGTACATCATCGACCGCCTCCGATCATACCCTTGGTGAGGTGAGGCCAGCAGTCACAGTGCCCGAGGTTAATCCGTTTGATCCGCCTGTGACAAGCAACTGCGCCGTGGGGAAACTTTCATGCCACTGCTTGCCTCTCTCGGCGTGGGGGGGGGGACACGTCAGTCTAAAAACAGTCATCCGACGGGAATACGAACGTACGATAGCACGTAGCTCTCCCCGCGGGCGTCGTCCCCAGCTATAGTGTACAACATTACAGTAGAAGGTTGCGCGAGTCCGTTGCACTGAATTTCAGTGCCGCATGCGGCTGAGTACTTTCCCGTCGTCTTTCTCGGCCCTGATAACTAGGATGACGCGATACCGGGGCTGGATGTTCCGAGTCCATTGTTGCGGGAGGCAGCGGATCCGGGCCCTTGAATGTGGGCCGCCGCGGCGCATTGCTAATGGCTCTGGGACTGGTGGGTGCTCGGTTCCTTGAATCCTTCGCCCCTGTCTCGGTTTGACCAAACCCATTGAGACATGACATAGTGTAGAGTTGTACTTGTACATTTACTAATGTTTCACCTAGCACTCGCTTTTTTCCACTTGTGCAAAGGGAAAGCGCAAGCGGAAAAAAAAGAGCGCCACATAAGCGAGAAAATATTTTACGTAACTTCTATACCTTCAAAAAGCATTGATCTCATTGACGAAAGGGTAGTCAACATACCCAACCGCAGCCTCTGGGGTATAGAACGTGTCATGATTACACGGTGTCAGGGGGATACCTTCTTTCAGGCGCAAAGGAAGATCAGGCTGTGATAGTGTCATGTCCGTGTCAGGACCCACTTTCGAGCACCATAACTTGCAAAGAGACCTAAACTCACGTTCGCAATGAAATCACGACCAAAAGCAACCAAACCGCCGTGCTTCTCCACCTTGCTAATAGCTGATGCAAGGTCGAGGCCGCCTGCGGCAATGTAGGGGATTTCACCTGCGGCTTGGCGCAATTCCTCGCTTGACGGAGTGCCTCCGTCAAGTTGATCGGAGGTGTCTGGTTCTTCAGGGCCGTTAATGCGCGGCTCGATGGCATGAATATAAGCAAGATTCGGATGTGCCGTGCGAATGCGTTCTACGAACGTCGTGAAGGTAGGAAGAGGGTCTTCCATACCCATACCTAGTAACCAAAAATGGAATCAGTTCAGTAGGTCTCAAGTATGAACGCAAGCGACCCATTCCTCACCTTGGAATTTGGACCAGGGACTGATACGGATGGCCGTCCTTTCCGCGCCCACTGTTCTTGCGACCGCATCAATTACCTCGAGCGGGAAGCGTAAACGATTTTCGATCGACCCGCCGTACTCATCCACACGGTGATTACTTGTCGTCTGCAAGAACTGGTCCAAGAGGAAGCCATTGGCCCCATGTAATTCCACGCCGTCGAAGCCAGCCTCTATTGCATTTCTTGCCGCTCTGGCATACAATTGGACGTACTCTTTTATTTCTGAGATGGTGAGCGATCGTGGTGTAACTTGGCTATCAGGCTGATGACCAAAAATTGGACCGAAGGGAATAGGACTGGGACCGACGACATCAAAGCCTCCTTCTTGATTGAGAATGACGGGGTCTGCAACACGGCCAAGAGCCCAGAGTTGTAAAAATATAAACGAGCCATTTGCGTGCACGGCATCCGTGATCTTTTCAAAGTAAGGATACCGCCAACTTTCGAAATAATACGAAATTTCCACTAACTGCTTTCCATGCAGCGATCTGGGCATCGTTCCATATACCCGGGATGTTCGGATACCCTGCTGCTTGACGTCCAATGAAAGTGGCCTCGGTAATTATCAGGGTCCCGGGAACACAAGAGCGCTGCGAATAGTATGTCTTTGCAAGTTCTCCATGGACGTGGTCCTTGTTCGCACGGAAGCGCGTTAAGGGTGCCATTACGATGCGGTGCTGAAGGTTCGTCCCACCAACGCGTAGAGGTTCGAAAAGTGCAGATACAGAGGAGGACATGATTGTGGTTTTGGTTATAGAACCGATGAAGAGTCGATGAAGCTGTACAAGAATTCAAAGTGTGGCGGGTGCAGACAGGAAGTAAGTAGGACAAAGATATGGTACTAACCTCAGTATGAGGGAGCAAAGACTGGGATGCCACACTATAAGTAATCCATCGATGAAGAAAGAGAGTGCGACAAAACTCAAACGCCATCTCACAGGCTCGGCTCGGCTCTGAGATCTGAGCCTCGGACATTGAGATATGGACATCAAAACACTAAATTTGTACGCGTTCGATTGGCTCAGCTTTTTTATGAATCATGGCTCTGAGCCTCAAGCCGTGGCTCGTCGTCCGTACTAGTATTGTGATCCTGCGGGGTCCTTCATACCAGAAACGGCAACCGTGCTTGCGACAAGTGACTGTTAGTAGGGCAAGTAGAAGGATGGTATACATCAGATCGACGAAGCAAAAGTGCAACTGTAAATTCAAGCGTTCAAGCCCAGTGAAATATGGATTTAAACGTTCAAGGATGTTGAGAACGTTGAGATCCGGCCTCCCGCCGCTGGCGTGGCCAATCGCCAATAGCCCAACATTTGTGCTCCGATCGGCAAGATGCGATCGAAATTTCTGCGCAAGGTAAATCTCAAGTGTGCAGCCAGCGGCTTCGCCTTCAAACTTTTGTTGGATCATCGATGCCTCCGGCCTTCGAGTCACCTGCGTCACGTAATTGGAAGTTCCAATTGTACCACCTATCCTTCATCTAGCTTCATCCGAGGATCTCACGGTATCATTTACGACAACAAGAAGAGACAGTCCATTTCGTGGCACATTGTCAGGTAGCTGTATTACCACGTCTCACACTCTGACTGTACGTTATACGCCTTCAAGTTGTGGACTTCAATGGGTTGAGTGTCAGTTGTTCACATAGGCATCTAAGTGTCCTAATGACAAAATCTATTGATACAAACGATCACCATTGTACATTTCTAAGTATTTACTAATGTGGTATAATCTATTGTATGTTCAAGTACTACGCCTGCAGAGCACCGACTTCGTTGACAAAGGGGTAGTCAACATACCCAGCCGCAGCCTCCGGGGTATAAAACGTGTCACGATTATACGGTGTCAGGGGGAACCCTTCTTTCAGCCGTAATGGAAGATCAGGCTAAACAACAGTATCCCGCGTCAGTATCCATTTCCGGGTCCCGTAATGCAAAAAAGGAGACAACTCACGTTGGCAATGAAATGACGGCCAAAAGCAACCAGACCGCCATACTTCTCCACTGTGCTGGTAGCCGAGGTACGGTCGAAACCGCCTGCGGCAACGTAGGGGATATCACCTGCGGCCCTACGCAACGCCTCGAGCGACGCAGTGGTTGCGGGGCTAACCCCAACCATGTTTGATTCAACGGCATGAACATAAGCGAAATTTGGGTGCGTCGCGCGGATGCGCTCAACGAATGTTGTGAAGGTTGGAAGTGGGTCTTTCATGCCCATACCTACCAAAACATAAGATTGGATCAACAAGTCTGCAGGCGTACTGCGAGCAACGAGCTCAAGTTTAATTCCTCACCTTGGTAGCCGTTCCAGGGACTGATACGGACGGCTGTCCTTTCCGCGCCCACGGTTTTCGTGACTGCGTCAATCACTTCGAGCGGGAAGCGCAAGCGGTTTTCGATCGACCCGCCATATTCATCCGCACGCTGATTGGTTGTCGTTTGCAAGAATTGATCCAAGAGGTAACCATTAGCCGCATGTACTTCCACGCCATCAAATCCGGCCTCCATTGCGTTTCTTGCTGCCTTGGTATATAATTGGACGTACTCTTTGATCTCTGAGGCGGTGAGTGCCCGTGGTATAACTTGTTCCTGGGAGTCAGGAACGGGAATAGGACTGGGGCCAACAACGTCAAAGCCTCCTTCTTGATCGAGGACGACGGGATTTGCAACGCGTCCAAGAGCCCAGAGTTGCAGGAATATAAACGAGCCATTTGCGTGCACGGCATCCGTGATCTTTTCGAAGTAAGCATACCACCAACTTTAATGTACGCGAAATTCTACTAACCGCTTTCCATGCAGCGATCTGTGCATTGCTCCAGATACCTGGGGCGTTTGCATACCCTCCTGCTTGAGGGGCAATGAAGGTGGCCTCGGTGATGAGTAGAGTCCCAGGGACGCTAGAACGCTGCGAGTAGTATGTCTTTGCAAGCTCGCCGTGAACGTGGTCCTTGTTCGCACGGAAGCGAGTTAAAGGTGCCATTACGACGCGGTGCTGAAGGTTCGTCACACCAACACGTAGAGGCTGGAAGAGAGTAGATAGAGAAGAGGACATGTTTGACGACTTGAATACGAAAAGGATGAAGAGTCGACGAATGGATTCGAAGAACTGGGAGAGAAGATTGTGTTTGAGTCAATGCCAACAAAGTTGGGTCAGTTTATATACGCGGCCTGCGTGACATGACTGACCACCTTATGATAGATGTCTTACCGACATAGCCAGGGTTCCTCTCGCTGAGTAAAACTTGATATGAGTGAGTAATGGCACACTGGCGCCAGGCACACGGGTTTGCTCAGTGCCGATATTACTAAGTTAAAGTTAGTAAGCAATGTCAGTCAGCGAATCACGAAACAGCGGAAGATAGCGTCGGGATTACCCGGATTGCATCGCAGCGTTAGCGCTTCAACACAGCACAGTCTGTTCTTTTCCTTTCAGGCTTCCACTGGACAGCAGGGCGGAACGTGATGGAGCCTGCGATGTTCGATTCTTTATCGATAACATAACCCATCAATTGACACATACACTAAGCTACTGTATAATTACACTTGTGCTAAGTGCTGCGTGGTAATTTTATGGAATCTAGCTTGTTTAACTTCTAGGCCTTCAAAGCATCGACCTCATTAATGAAAGGGTAGTCAACATACCCAGCCGCAGCTTCTACGGTATAAAACGTGTCACGATTATATGGTGTCAAGGGAAACCCTTCTTTCAAGCGCAGGGGAAGATCAGGCTGTGATGATATAATGTCAGTGTCAGGATCCACTTTCGAGCATCGTACATAATGCAAAAAAGGCGACTCACGTTCGCAATAAAATGACGGCCAAAGGCGACAAGACCGCCATGCTTCTCCACCATGCCAGCAGCTGAGGCACGATCGAAGCCGCCTGTGGCAATGAAAGGGATATCGCCTGCAGCCTTGCGCAATGCCTCGTTTGACTGGGTGCTCCCTTGATCCGAGTTCCGTTCGTCACCCCCATTGATGCGCGGCTCGATACCATGAACATAGGCGAAATTTGGGTGTGTCACGCGAATACGTTCTACGAATGTCGTGAAGGTCGGAAGTGGATCCTTCATACCCATACCTACCAAACACAAAAACGAGAAAAATTCGGTCTTAGGTGCGGATGGACTGTGAGTAGATCACATATTCCTCACCTTGGAACGTGGACCAGGGGCTGATTCGGACGGCTGTCCTTTCCGCGCCCACGGATTTCACGATTGCGTCAATTACCTCGAGCGGGAAGCGCAAGCGGTTTTCAATCGACCCGCCATATTCATCCGTACGCTGATTACTTGTCGTCTGCATGAACTGATCCAACAGGTAGCCGTTGGCCGCATGTACTTCCACGCCGTCAAAACCAGCCTCTAGTGCATTCCTTGCGGCATCGACATACAATTGGGTGTACTCTTTGATCTCTGAGACAGTTAGCGGCCGTGGTATAGTTTGATCCTGATGACCAGCAATGGGAATAGGACTAGGACCGACGACGTCAAAGCCCCCATGATTGAGGACGGCAGGGTCTGCAACACGCCCGATTGCCCAGAGTTGCAGGAATATAAACGAGCCATTTGCGTGCACGGAATCCGTGACCTTTTCAAAGTAAGCTTACTTTTGAAATAATTCACATGAACTTTTACTAACCGCTTTCCATGCAGCAATCTGTGCACTGCTCCAGATACCCGGGACGTTTGAGTACCCTCCTCCTTGAGGGGAAATTACGGTACCCTCGGTGATGATCAGGGTTCCGGGAATGCTAGAACGCTGCGAGTAGTATTTCTTTGCAAGTTCGCCGTGGACGTGGTCCTTGTTCGCACGGAAGCGAGTTAAAGGTGCCATTACGACGCGGTGCTGAAGGTTCATCGCACCGACACGCAGGGGCTTGAAGAGCGCAGATACAGACTCGGTGGAGGACATGATGACAATTGGCGTAAAGAGTCGAGAAAACCGTACAAGAACTTGAATTAGAAGCCCGAGAGAAAGATTGTTGCTTGATCCGCACCAGGAAAGTAGGTCAGCTTATATACTGAGTTTGTACCGACATAGGTGCATTTCTTCGCTGAGTAATTGGTGGTCCATTCGTTTCGAGTCTTTGTACCGGTGACCTTCACGAGCGCTCACCTACTCTCCTTAGGCACACCCCCGGGTTCAAGCTGAGCCGACCCAAAGTTGTCAGCAGTGTTGCTAATGATATCAGCGACCCACATCAACAACCCACCTCTTCTCCATTCATGCATGCGAGCATAATCACGCCCGTAAACGTAAGGTTTCCCATCAACTTTACGTGATGTTTTTCCTTTGTCGGTCATCTGTTGAGCCTTTTTGGATTGTCACGGCCGGTAATGTTACATTAGCAAGCCATTTATGACTTTTCCGAATCATGGAAATCACGCGTGGTCGCCTTGAATGGGTATGTTTTGTGCCCACTTTAGGTCTGTCCTTCTGTTGATGTCTGCGCGCGAGGCCTGGTGCGATGCATTCACGCAACAGATAGTCACCAAGGAATGAAACAGGACGAAAACGTATAGTTGGTGAGTCCAAGGAGGTAGTAAACCGCGTAACTATCACCTTTCCCATTTCTGCCACCACGCGCGGTCCCTATCACAACACCCAAACTGCGTCACTGTCCGCGTCACCAGGCCCCACCTTTCTGCGTCGCGCCGCAACCGCGATCACAACCAGGTATGCGTCAAAGATGAGAGTGTGGTGTGCGCGGGGGAGAGCTTGTTACGTAGGGGGAAAGTATGCCAGACGCACTGTCGTCGATAATTTTGCCACAACTTGTTTATTTTTGCGCAAAATTTGCCGCCAAGATGAGAACATATTAGGCCGCAAACTGATTCACTTTTCCAAGATGAAGGTTAATAGGGAAATGGATATGCCTGAGCCTGAGGATTTGTGAGCTAAAACTGGTAGGGATATGCCAACCGTATCGTACCATGTGCATGTGCGGCTGAGGGCGGGCATGGTCGGTCACAGTAAGATGGCATTCACAAGGATGATGTGCAAGGTGCCAGACTAACGAGCTGGTCCTCGCCGTTATATGAGATGAGGCTACCATACGTACGCGTCCTGGGCCCAGGGTCGTCGATATCGTCTGCTGCCTCCGCCTCGACGACGCGCTTCATCGCGAATGTGACATGTCAAGACGCAGGACGTTTCCTCTTCAGACCGGTGACATCTTACTGATTGCCGCTATCCTCGCCATTCTGTATCCCCGGCTTCTCCTGGGCCCTAGCCTGCGGTCTTTCTGTTCGAATATGAGGAGGAAATATTTTGGGTAGTTCATGTATATGCGGGGTGTACTAGGGCAGGTTGAAGAAAGGCGATGTGTTGACTTGGCCGGAATGAACTGAACTACAGTAGCCACGCACTCGCAGGCTCTGCGGCGCCATGTGTAAAAAAAGCATTACACGCTCTGTGGAGTTCACAAGATAGACAGACGGCATCGAAAAGCGGCTGCATTACAGCACTCTTATTGGGAAGCGGGGGTAAAGATTTTTTAAACGGTTGCTAGCCTCCCGGGCCGGATCTCCGCGGTCAGTTGTGCGTCAAATGGGCCGGGGTCGCACGGTTCAGGGAAGGGTTCAGCAATTGTCATAGAACTGGTAAGCTGCTTGATAACATTTTCTCTAGTCACAAGCTCAAAAATGGGTGGTATATTGTTGGATTCGAAAACGTAGACACTATGATCGCGCCCGTTGGACTTTTCATAGGTTGGCCAACTTGAAAGCGCCAATATCACAATATTCCTACTACATGTCACTCCAAATAAGTCCGTGGCTGTCAGCCTTGACTTGATCGCATTCTTAACTTGGAATTTAGTGTAAAGGAATTGGTTCGGGTGTCCAGGCTGAGTACGGCGGCAATGGGTTGGGAGAACGAGTGCGGCGAGTTACGGTCATCCGCACGGGAACCATAGCCGGACCCGAGTTGATCATGATGGTCGAATAGAACCTATAACACGTTTTATTATACATCGTTTTGAAATGCGACATTATGGAGGTGCAAAAACTGGATGGTTTAACTTTACAGATAATATTATTCGTACAAGGTCGTTCCAACGGGCAGACAAAGGCAGAAGGGGGGAATAGGAGTAAACAACGGCATCTATTTGGATACATATACTGTACACCAATTTGATCCGTGCGCGCAGTTGGAGAGATCAAGCCGGGTTTCGTGTTCGCCTGCAACCCAAACAGTGCCAGGTCTATGAAGACACCGCCTGTGCAAGTGAGGAATCCAAAAAAGAAGTTCTTTATCTCCCCTCGGGCCTACTATCCAACCGTCATTATCAATGAGGGATTGGTCCGTAAACTGTGGCCCATCCCGCAATGCAATAGGCCTGACTGATTTGGTATGTCCAGTAAATGGGCTCGCAGTGACCTGTCCTGTTGACACATCCCACACGCGGATCGTGTGATCTCGTGAGGCTGATGCGATACGCTGTCCATTCGGCGAGAATGCAACAGAATTGACTGAATCGGTGTGTCCAGCAAACAGACCCGCTACGACATGTCCTGTTGCCGCATCCCACACGCGAATCATGCAATCTCCCGAGGCCGATGCGATGCGCAGTCCGTCTGGCGAGAATGCGACAGAATGAACCAATTTGGTGTGTCTACAGGCAGTAAATGGGCCTGCTATGACATGTCCCGTTGCCGCATCCCACACGCGAATTGTGCGATCAAACGAGGCCGATGCGATGCGCAGTCCGTCTGGTGAGAATGCAACAGAGTCGACTGATCCAGAGTGTCCAGTAAATGGGCCTGCTACGACATGTCCCGTTGCCGCACCCCACACGCGAATCGTGCGATCTGCCGAGGCAGATGCGATACGCTGTCCGTCTGGCGAGAATGCAACAGAATTGACCGAAGAGGTGTGTCTAGTAAAAGGGCCCGCTACGACACGTCCCGTTGCCGCATCCCACACGCGAATCGTGCGATCTCCCGAGGCCGATGCGATACGCTGTCCGTCCGGCGAAAATGAAATAGATTTGACCCATTTGGTGTGTCCAGTAAACGGGCCTGCTACAACCTGTCCTGTTGCTACATTCCACACGCGAATCGTGCAATCTTCCGAGGCAGATGCAATACACTGTCTGTTCGGGGAGAATGCAACAGAAGTGACTGAATCGGTGTGTCCAGTAAATGGACCTGCTACAGCGTGTCCCGTTGCCGCATCCCACACCCGAATCGTGGAATCGACCGAGGCCGATGCGATATGTAGTCCGTCCGGTGAGAATGCAACAGAATTGACACAAAAGGTGTGTCCAGTAAGTGGGCCCGCTACGACATGTTGCGTTGCCGCATTCCACACGCGAATCGTGCGATCGAATGAGGCCGATGCGATATGCTGTCCATCCAGTGAGAATGCAACAGCGTTGACCGATTCGGTGTGTCCAGTAAATGGGCCCGCTACAACCTGTCCCGTTGCCGCATTCCACACGCAAATCGTGCGATCTCTCGAGGTCGATGCGATATGCTGTCCGTCCGGCGAGAATGCAACAGAATTTACTGATTCGGTGTGTCGGGTAAATGGGCCCACTACGACATGTCCCGTTGTTGCATCCCATACGCGAATTGTGCGGTCATCCGAGGCTGATGCGATACGCTGTCCGTCCGGAGAGAATGCAACGGAATTGACTGATTCGGTGTGTCCAGTAAATGGGCGCACCACCGCCTGTCCCGTTGCTGCATCCCACATGCGAATCGTGCGATCGGATGAGGCCGATGCGATATGCTGTCTGTCCGGTGAGAATGTAACAGAATTGACAGATTCAGTATGTCCAGTAAACGGGCCTGCTGCGACCTGTCCTGTTGCCGTATCCCACACACGAATCGTGTGATCTCCCGAGGCCGATGCGATATGTAGTCCGTCCGGTGAGAATGCAACAGAATAAACCGAAGAGGTGTGTCCAGTAAATGGGCCTGCCACGACCTGTCCCGTTTCCACATCCCACACGAGAATCGTGCGATCGAACGAGGCCGATGCGATACGCTGTCCGTCCGGCGAAAATGCAACAGCATTGACTGATGCTCTGTGCCCAGTAAACGGGCCCGCTGCGACCTGTCCTGTTGCCGCATCCCACACGCGAATCGTGCGATCTCCCGAGGCCGATGCGATACGCTGTCCGTCCGGCGAGAATGCAACAGAACTGACCCAGTTGTCGTGTGCATTAATTGTCATTTCCAGTGCTGGCCAATGGGACAACTGCCCGCGTTCAAAGGTCAATGTGTGGGCAAATCGGTGAAAGTATTGATTATAGATACGGGAGGAGCTTGGGGCGAAAGGGAGCGCAGAGATGTAGATATGTGGAGCACTTCTTGCTACTGCCATTCCGAAGTACCGCACGAATGTGGATGCATCGTTTACCAATCGCAACAAATTTTTACCCTCGTTTGCGAATCCTATTCGATTTTATGCAGAAGTCACCAATCGTCTGATCGAATCATGGGATAGACCTACCTCCCGCTGCAACCATAGCACCAGAGATGACAATGCTGGTAAAGCAATATCCACACTTTTCTGAATGCTAAGAACTTCCAGCCAAAACAGAAACTTCTCCTCGAACAGGAATCGAAGTTTCCTGAATAAATTCTGCTCGAAAGCGAGTTGTTCTAAATGGTTGTCCCAGTAAATGCAGGCATACGATAGAGCAGGTGGAACGTGTTTAAGAATTCGAGAATCGACGTCTGGAACGTCGCTGTTGGCAAGATATGATGACTCCAGTTCGCAAATGTTGAATTTAAGTTGATTGAGCATTAAGCCAAGGCAGGAATGTGCCAACTGATGGTGGGCATCGTCAAGATCGACATAAAACAAATGACTCTTCTTACTCGTCAGAAATCGTAGAATGAGGTATGGAGAGGAATGATCGGCAGCGTTCTATCAGATGGAGTGACGTTCCTCAGTAGTGAGCCGAGATAAGAGAGAACTTCAAGTACAAGCTCGGAATCGTCGGGGTCATCTTTGGGCGCATAGAGTCGCAGAGTGATCAGGGAATTGACAGAGAAAGGCTGGACCGCGGCAAGAAGCTGTCCCATCACGGACCGAAAGATACCCTGTACCTCAGGCGATTTGAAGTACTCCTTGAGAACTTGTTCATATAAATTGTCCAACGGGCCTTGTCCAGTCTGACCTCGAGCGTGTCCTAACAGGCGCTCTCCGCGCTGTAACTTGCTAAGGCCAAGACTGGTAGGGCTATTCACGAACCCGCAAGCAACGGCTGCCCATTGAAAGACGCCCTCTGCCGCCTTCGTCAGTTTGACACCATGGGCTTCGAAGACGGCTGGAGGCAGCTCGCTTCGAAGATACGCGAGAATATCTTGCTCCGTCTTGGCTAGTTTGGCATCGTTTATGGAGAGGGTGCGGACGGACATTGCGTTGGCGAATGCAGGTTCGATCCCATTCTCGGGCCGAGATGTTATGAGAATCCGGAAGTTTGGCGGCAGTTCGGAGAGGTGACAAGCGAGGAAGGTGTGCAATCCCTTTTTGTCGATCGAATCTCCACTCTCGTCCAACGCGTCGACGACGAAAAGGATTGGGTCATTGAGTTTCAGGTTCTTGAGCGGTACAAGGAGAAGCCATTCAAAAAGTGTACGATAGTCTCGGGTGTTACGAAGAGACGACTTTTCCTTGATGACCTTCCCAAGGGCGAGCTTGAATTCAGGATTGCGATCGGAGAGATCGCAAGCAAGCGTCGTGAAGAGCTGGTATGCCTTGCCTTTGGACCCTTCCCCTCGCCGAAAAACAAAGTAAGAGCCGAGACACGTCTTCTCGAACCTACGTGCAACTTCATGTGCAATCGAAGACTTTCCAGTGCCCGCCCGGCCGAGGATGACGAGGGTACGTTCAGATTTGGGATTTTCGACCCACTTGAAGATGTAGTCGAGATAATCTTGGCGTGTGCCTTCGAGACAGCGCTTCTCATCCCCGAACGGCCAGCCTCCCGCGTAAGGCAATCCTCTGATGATTGCTGTGTGCTTCTTGTCAGATCGGAGATCCAAGTATCTTGGGCCACCCACCTTCTAGTTCTTGAGTGAGTTGTGACAATAGAACGAAAAAGTTCATGTTGGCCTGCAGAAACGGTTTGAACGAGCGAAAGGGATAAAGGTCTCCAACAGACCTGGTATATATGAAGAATCATCGACAATTTTGCATCATACTGCTTGACCTTCTTCAACAACTCGTTACGAAGAAGGAACATCTTGATTCCTTTCACTTCAGCGCATTCTTTCAGCGCGGCGTCAATCCCGTGCAAATCGCTTGATTTGGATGAGACCATGACGTATTCAGTAAGAGGAAACCCACCTATGAAAGGACCTCAAGATAGAGAGCAGGTCGGATGGTAGTTCTTCTATCTTCAAACCATGGTTTCGGCACATATTTCCGACATTGATAACGACACTCCCAACTTTGGCTAGTTTCTCCATCACAAGTTTCCACTCTCCCTTGCACTGCTTGACCTCCTTATATACTATCATCAACACGGAAGATGTTAGAGGTCAGACGAGGCACTCACGTCCCACATTTTGAGAGCCTGGAGAATGAGGCCCGCGGCTGGAGAGATATAGGGTATCGTTTTAGCCAAGGAACTGAGATCCTTCAAGGCGGAAAGGGTTGGTTCTATCACGCTTATCACGAGGTCAGTCCCTCCAGCGATCGGCTCCGATGGAGCAGGGCTGGTGGGATTAGCAGCTTGACAAGGCACACGTGAGCGATTGGAAACGACAGATTAAAGTAGTACACACAAATAAGGGGATCATTGCCGGAGACAGGATTACGGGAGTTTGGAATCCGTTTCTTCCAAATGGGCGACATATTTTTCGACTTGATTTTGAAGAAGATAATGGGACGAGCAAGCAAGTGAGAACGTGGCGCGTGGCGTGTGTTTTGCACACCCGTTGCTTAAGGGCATCAGGCGCGTCAGGCTAAGCCTAGGACGGTATCCCGTTTGAGGCCCGCATCAGGAAACCTGCACTAAACTTTTTTGGGTGAGCGAGCTCAAGCTGGAGCTCGCCAAAAAGGGCAAAAAAGGGGCAAAAAGTGGCAAAAGCGGAAAGGGAACCAGAATTACCCCAAAAGTTGCTTTCTGCTGTATTTTTAAAAAGTAAAAAAAGATGGAAGGCATATTAGATGCGTTCCATGGCATGGATAAAGTGAAAAAGTTTTGCACCATTTACTGATGCGATTAGTCGCTCGCGTGCCTGCCTGTTAAGACAACTGAACTCACTCAAAAAAAACAAGTGACGGTTCCGGCCAAGTACTAGTACCCGACAACCCGTCAGTCAACTTCTTTGAATGCAAATGGACGAGCATTCCATGACACAAATAGCAAAGACGTTGCGCATCAACGGAAGAAATCGTTGATTCTACAACGACCGGGTAAGTCTCATCAGGAACAACCACGACGATTTCTGACTCATCATGGCACCGTTTTTTCGGTGGACTAGGCACGATGTCCCCACGAGTAACAATCGGATCTCTCCCCGACGATGTCCTCCTAGAGATATTCGATTTTTATCAAGTTGTCATCAACAACTCCAAAGATGAATTTCCATGGAACTGGGAAAGGCTAGTGCACGTATGCCAACGATGGCGATACCTCATTTTCGAATCACCAATCCGTCTCAATCTGCAGCTCTTTTGCAGGAAGAAATCGCCTGTGAAGAATCTGTTGGATGTCTGGCCACCATTTCCTCTCGTTATCCAAGTCGACTACGGTAACAACGTTATCAACTGGCGCCCCAAAGACAGCATGTTGGACAACCTCGTTGCCGCATTGGAGCGTCGTGATCGCGTTCGCCGTATTGATATCGCCGATCCACCGGAATCTTGGTGGAAAGAAATTGTCACGGCAATGCAGGGACCATTTCCAGCATTGAGATCCCTTTCGTTGGCGTCACTTTATGAGATGCCTATTCCTCCCCTTCCTGATACATTCTTGAACGGACATGCCCCGTGTCTACAAGATCTCGCTCTCGAGGACATCCCATTCCCGTCGTTGCCAAGATTTCTCTCGTATACAAGCGACCTCACATCTCTCCGTCTTTTCTGTATCGTTAATTCTGGGTACATCCCACCCGAGACATTGGCCACATGCCTGTCCGCGTTGCCAAAGCTCAAATCGCTTCAGATCGATTTCGATCACGATTTCGAAATGCCGACGCCTCACCCCCAACGAGAAAACAGAGCTTCACTGCCACCGACCCGGTTCGTTCTCTCCGCTCTCACCGAGTTGAATTTCGATGGTATGAGCAAGTATCTGGAAGCCCTCGCGGCCCGAATAGATGCTCCTCTACTCGATGAATTCCACATACGCTTCTCCGATGAGCTTGTGTTTGACATTCCCCAAATCATTCGGTTCTTTGGTCACTTAGACTCGTTCAGGCCATCGAGTCTAACTTTGGAATTCAATCTGTTTCGCATGAGCGCCTACATATATTTTCCCTCGCGTCATTCCGCGCATCCTTCCTCGTGGGCAATCATGTACGAACAGTTAGATCAGCAAGTCATTTCTGTAGCGCAGATATGCAGCCAGATTCTGCTTTTCCGCTCTAGCATCAAGTCACTCAAAATCAAGGTCAAGAAACCTCCCCAAATGACCCAGCAAGACGAGATAGATCCCACGCTATGGTACCAACTTTTTCACACATTCACCTCTGTCCACAGTCTGTACATACCTGCCACGCTACAGCTGTCCATTGTAGTTGCGTTGCAAGGGTTCACGGGAGAATCGGCTGCCGAAGTATTGCCCTTGCTACGCAACCTTTTCATAGTGGGGAATATGTTGGACAACACCGCGCGATAAGGCATACAATCATTCATCGCAGCCCGTCAACACAGTGGCCGCCCTGTGGCCGTTTTTCGCTGCTAAGGCCATCATCTTTGGAACCATCATCCCCGACTCATTCTTTTTCCTGCTTCTACCGTCTTGGCATGATCCTCTTATGTTACTTCTGTGCGAGTTTCTTTTTCGTACGAACCGCCTTGCCTTTACGCCCACTATGTGTTGTTCTTCTGTTCCGCGTCACCTCTGTCATAATGTAAATGCAATATTGCGTAGACACGCCCAATGAATTTCCGGCGCCTTTTTCTTCCAACAGAACCCAAAATTTGGGTTTGCAACTTCACGCAAGCCAAAGTGACGTTGAAGGGGGTCTCGCCAAAGCGCCACTGTCACGATATGCCCACACGTCACTCCAATAAGCTTGTAACTGTCATCCTTGATTTAACCATAACTTTGAATGTACTGTAAAGGATACCAGCACGGCGGCAATGGACTATGGGTCATTGGTTGTGACGGGCCGGTAGGTCCGCGCGAGGAGGTTCTAGGCTGAGGCATGTGATTGCTCCTGTTGGACCTCGACAACGCGTCAGTCCGAGTCAACTTCTTTTCAGATGGATAGACGCTCAAATAGCAAAAACGTTGCACGTCAACGGAAGAAATTGTTTTTTCTACAACTGCCCGGTAGGTCTCACCAAGAACAACCCCAACGATTACTGAGTTGTCGCGGCGTTGTTGTTCGGTGTACTGGGCCTAGTGTCCCCACGAGTAACAATCAGATCTCTCCCCGACAATGTCCTCCTAGAGATATTCGATTCCTATCGAGTTGTTATCAACAACTCCAAAGATGAATTACCATGGAATTGGGAAAAGCTGGTGCACGTATGCCAACGATGGCGATACCTCATTTTCGAATGGCCAATTCGTCTCAATCTGCAGCTCTTTTGCAAAGAGAAATCACCTGTGAAGGAAATGTTGGATGTCTGGCCACCAATTCCTCTCGCTATCCAAGTCGACTGCAGCAACTCGAGTATTTGGTCAGAGTCGAACGGCTGGCGCCGCAGCCTTCTCGACAACCTCATTCCCGCATTGGAGCGTCGTGATCGCGTACGCCGTATTGATATCGCCAGTCCAACGGAATGTTCGTGGGAAGAAATTGTCACGGCAATGCAGGGACCATATCCAGCATTGAGATACTTTTCGTTGGAGTCACTTGAAGAGGAGCCTCCCCTTCCCCTTCCCGATACATTCTTGAATGGATATGCCCCGTGTCTACAATATTTTGCTCTCGGGCAAGTCTCATTCCCGTCGTTGCCAAGATTTCTCTCGTATACAAAAGACCTCACATCTCTCCATCTTTTCTGTATCGTTTATCCTGGGTACATGCCACCCGAGACAATGGCCACATGCCTGTCCGCGTTGCCAAAGCTCAAATCCCTTGAGATCAGTTTCTGTGGCAATCCCGAAATGCCGACGCCTCACCCCCAAGGAGGAAACCAAGCTTCATTGCCACCGACCCGGTTCGTTCTCTCCGCTCTCACGGAGTTGTATTTCGGTGGTGCGAGCAAGTATATGGAAGCCCTCGCGGCCCGAATAGATGCTCCTCTACTCGACAAATTCTACATAAACTTCCATGATGTGTTTGTGTTTAACATACCCCAAACCATCCGGTTCTTCTGTCACCTGGAGTCGTTCAGGCCGTCCGGTTTAACTTTGATATTCAGTCGGCATCGCAAAGCCAATATATATTTTCCCTCGCATCATTCCTCGTATCCTCCCTCGTGGCACATCATGTGTCAACAGTTAGATCGGCAAGTCATTTATGTAGCACGGATATGCAGCCAGATTCTTCCTTTCCACTGTAACGTCGATTCACTCAAAATCGAGTACCGGGATGAGGACCCTTGAATTTCTTCCGAGCGATCCGGCAAGACGAGATAGATCGCACGCTATGGTCCCAACTCTTTCATACATTTACCTCTGTCCACAGTCTGTCCATACCTGCCACGCTGCAGCTGTCCATTGCAGCTGCGTTGCAAGGGCCCGCGGGAGAATCATTCCCCTTGCTACGCAACCTTTCCATCGTGGGGTATGTGTGGGACAACACCGCGCGACAAGGCATACAATCATTCATCGCAGCCCGCCAACGCAGTGGTCGCCCTGTAGCCGTCACAGTCTCTTATTCGTAAGGTCGTCATCATTGGAGCCATCCCCCACCGTTCTTTCCTTCTCCACCGTCTACCCTCGTCTCATTATCTTGCGTACCAGGATGGGGATCTTAAACTGGAGGTATGCGGCCGACCCGTGTCATGTTTACACAAAAAATCTAATCCCTATGTGTCTCGAGCTTTCACTTATCCGAATGCGTTACTATTTACACCAATCACTCGTAGCTGAATATGTTTAATGACCGAGAGCCATGAACGGTTGATCTCCTAGTGTGAACTCCAGAGTCATCTTGGAAAGTCTGCCAGACCACCGTGACCAAAATGTTGGAGCCCTAGAAAAAGAACGTAGAAGAAAAGAGAATCACAAACGTACTGTATAATATGTGATGCGTATGGAGAGAATACATTCCATACCTTTCCCGCCTTCCCAGCTTACGCCCTCAACTTGATAAAAAGATAGAAACGTGCGGGAAATCTCTGAATCCAAGGCTCGCAAAAGAGCGGGACGCTGCGTGTGTTGGCCGTCCCAATTCGCACTGCGGTTCGCAGAAACTAGCGCAGCATGCCTGCGCCATTGACTGTGGTAGCCCACACAGGTACGTCAACCTTGAATTCAGGATCCTTATTCGAGGGGCTCTAGCGAACGTGCAAGGACAACGAATGTAAGTCCTGCGACGAAACCCTTATTCACATCCACAATTTCATCACCGCCGTGGGCGCTCACCGTGAGCTTGCGCAGCTCCACGCTCTGCATCGATGACTGATATGTCCATCATCAGGTTGTTACATACTATGGGCAGGCAAGATATGGACCTCGACCTGTCTATTCTGTGGCGGACGGTTATTGACAACAAAAGTTTGAAATAAATTACAGCTCGATGAGTCTTGCCCGAGCTGAGTCACGTGTCGCATCTCCAAAGTGACTGTGCCCGTGGGAACAGACTCGGATGCACCGCACATTGAACAAGGTGTGAAGAACTGTGACCATACTAGTACTTCTAATACCATCATGTCTTCTCCAACCAGACCAGCGCGGCCCATCATCATCGTAACAGGTGCAAACAAGTATGTGGATATCCTTCATCTTCCCATCTCACATGAACTCCGCTCACCCACCTTCCGTGCGGCCAGTGGCGTGGGCTTCGGTATCTGTCGCCGTCTCCTCTACGGCCTCGCGCAAGACAGGCCAGACGACGCTCGTCCGCTTTTTCCACGCTCAGGCGCAGATGAACCGGGAATAGAGTACCCCTGCGCTGGCCTGACGCTCATCATGGCCTGTCGCAGTCGGCAGCGTGCAGAGGCCGCGCGCACACAGCTACTCTCGTTGTTTGATAGTGACGTGGAACGACTGCGGAAGTTACCCGGAGGCGCAGAACGCGTGATCGCCTTCCGCGCGAACCTCGTCATTGCGGTACATATACTCGATCTCGCGTCTGTTCAAAGCACGCTCGCGTTCGCGGATGAGGTGGCGCGCACGTGAGTCTTTTTCTTCTGTCCCTTGGGTCTGGTTGTCCCTAAGTCGGATGCGTATGTGCGGGATGGTGTAGGTACCCGTACGTGTCACATCTCGTGTGCAATGCGGGCGTTGCGCCATTCTTGAACATCTCGTGGTCGCTCCTCCTCCGGCAGGTCTGGAGGAACTTCTTGGAACTCGATATGTTGCAACTGGTGACAATCCCCAACTACAACATCCAACGTACGGCTATGATGAGCGACGATGGGCTCGGGTGGGTCTGGCAGTGCAACGTGTTTGGGCACTACATCCTCGTGGGTTGTTGCCTCCTTCCAAGTCTTTGACATTGACATTTACCCTCTGATTGTGCTTCCCGCGTGACATCAGTGCCGGGCGTTGGAAGCAAAGCTCGCGGCGTCACAGACGGGACCTGGTCGCGTTTTGTGGATGTCCTCTCTCACGGCACACGCGGATAACTTTTACGACCCGACCGACTGGCAGCTCGTAGATAGCTCACAGCCCTATGAGGGATCCAAATTCCAGATAGAACTCATCCGTGCGGAGCTCTCGCGCCGCGCTGGGCCAGCCTCTCCGGTTCGCCACTTTACCGTTCATCCTGGCGTGGTGTTCTCCTCGATAGACGCGGCTCTCGTCGGTGGTTTCATGTCTCAGATGAAGCTTTTAGTGTTTTATCTTGTGCGTAATTCCTCTTTCTTTTTCTTCTTTCGAGCCCATTCTTCTACCACTGCTTCGAGTTCGCTTCGCTGATTTTCTGGCCCGCGCCCTTTTGTAGGCCCGGTGCTTAGGCTCTTTGCACCACAACATCTCGTCCTGGAATGGTGCCGCTGCCATGGCCCACGTCTGCCTCGCTCCTCTTGCATTCATTCCCGTCTTTCTGTCTGCCGTAGGGACACCGACCACGCGGGACAAGGGGCAGCAAGAAGAAGATCTGCTTCCGGCATATCTGCATTCCGTAACAGATCGCATGGGACACAGCGGTGTTGCTCTAGCACCATTCTATGGATGGCCTGAGCACGAAAAGACTGCGGCGCGCTTGGTGGATCGGTGTGAGGGGTTATACCAGTCTTTCGTCGCAGTGGGGGGAAAGTCCGAGCCATAGCTGCGACCGCCAAAACACATCATGTCTGTTACATGTACTATACCCTAAAAATAAGATAGGACTAATGATGGATTGACATGCTACAGGAGGTTCGAGAATAACTGGTGTTGCAGTGATTCTGCCGTGCCACGCTTCCCCTTTGCGTGGTGGCTATTCGCTTGATGTTGGTATGGCATGTCGCCAGCAAAGGATCTTATTGACAAGTGGCAAAGCATGTGCACGTCTTGTTCTGTGCAGATCCGTACGAAATAACCCACAAAAACATATGTTACGTATTACCTAGAATGATGAATGAAGAAATAAATGTTTGGATGTCTATGATGAAACGAGACACAAAAATGAATCGTAACATTCAAGTGGATAAAAGAATCGTGCTGAGAGAATATCATTTATTTTTTATTCAAAAAAAAAAAAAAGGTCCGTTGCTTTCATTATAGCAATCCATCAAATTGTTTATAATCCATCGTGAGACTCCCACTCATGATGAACAGCAGAGCTTGCACTCTAATGCAGATTCGTGGTCACGAGGCTGCCGATCGGGTCGGGTGCCGTGTCAACGAAGGTCATGGCTGGACCCGCGACGATCAGGTTGCTCTGGCCCTGACGTTGTGCGATGTCGGCGCTCAGCAGCTGGGTGGAGTTCGTGATGTAAACGAGGGTGGGGCCATTAAAGCCTGATGGAATGGCGCATTGACTGGCGTCCAAGGCGACTACGCTGTTCGAGTTAATTAGTTGACAGGTTAACTTCTGTAGACACGGGGCGCAATGGGTGTGTATGCGTTAGAGACACGTCGGTTGTGGTGCGAAGACTAAGTCGGACTTACGGTGGTGCTACTGGTGAGGGCATTTGAGGTGTTAGTAGTCCCGCTTCCGGTAGTTGAGGAGAACGTTAGTTTAGTGCCGGTGGTGACGAGACCGGTATTGGTGATTTGGAGAGGGGGGTTGGCTGATGACGTGAAGGCGATAAAAGAAGAATTAGTGAACAGCACCAGTAAGTCAGGAGTAGAGAGCCCACATTGTATGCCAGTGTTGCAACCTGTGAGTATGTTACTGAGAATAGTTTGCCCCTCACTGGCAAGAATGGGAGTTTCAAAGGCTTGGGGGGAACCTGAAGCACCATTCAATATGCTGAGGGTTGACTGGTGGCGGGAATCGACGGTTGCTTGGGAATTGACTTGGGTGAGGTCACCCGCATTACCGATGGTGTTCATTATACCAACGTAAGTGCTCGCAACAACTTGTTTGATGACTCGTGCATTCGTCAGCGCTGTAGCGGCATCTTTCTCGGCACCGGCTAGATTGAACTGACAAGTCAGCGCCACTTGGCCAGCGCCCTGAAGGAGCGACTGTATCAGGGTGTTAGAGACACCATAAAGAGAGATGGGCCAAAGCAGAGGGTCGATACACACATCTAAGCCCGCAGCGTGAGTCGCGTCCTCATTCCCGATGGTGTTGAGTTCGGCAGTAACAGTGGCCCCATCCGTGGAGCCAGCGGCGGTGAAATCCTGAGATGTAAATTTCTTCAGAATGTCCTGGTAAAATTGCGTCTGCATCTTCTCGAAAAGATTCATGAGTTCTGAGGAACGTTCATAAGCCTCGGGATCAATGAGGGTATGGAAAATACTCACGGAAGTTCTGAATCGTGCTGGGTTGAGCAGTGGCACGGCGGACCGGCACGGCGGACACAACGAGAGGAACAAGAGCTACAGCCAAGTATTTGAACAACATGTTTGTCAAAGGGTAAATTTAATAGTCGCTTCCGGGAAGATCAGCCTGTTAGGTGTGGTTGAAGGCAAGTAATTAAGGGGAGCAACCTGGCTACCCCAAGACTAGCGAAAAGTTAAAAGGATAACTGAGTGATGACGATAGAAAGTATACACACCTAGGAAAGAGAAAAGAGCGAACAGAGAAAGTGGACAAGGACAGGAAAGACATCGTGAGCGAGTCGAACTTTTATGTTAGACTGCGAGTACAGAGCAGGGTATCATGATGTGGCGGCGCTGGCCCGAAGAACACTGATTTCTTCCGTCTCGGAGACGGAAGAAATCAGTGTTCGTCTGCGAATCATACCTCGGTGTACCCGGGCCAGTTTGTTCACAATTAGTGTTGATCCGTGCTCTCCACGGGATCGACAGGATCACGTCCCACGCATCAGAGGGACCTGTTTGGAAGACGTACACGATCATCGAAACTGACGGGTAGCCACGCGCACCCGAAGCGAACCAGCCGAATTGCAAATAAGTGGCGCGGAGTTGCAGTAAATGTCGTAATAAGGTCGCATTCTCCGCCGGCCCGGAACTACTGCGCCTATGGTCACTTCCTATTGACACTCAGGCTGAAAGACATGTCAGCGCAGGATGGCAAATGTTGCTTGAACGTTGTCATTCGAAAGCAGAAAGCTGGCATGAAAAATGAAAGTGGCTGGGCATCCAGGTTAGAGCCTTTCTAACAATTCGGACTTTCATTCGAAATCACTGCCACGTGAGCAGCATCAGCGTGGACTGTGATACTCGAGAAGTTGAGCGAAATGTTAAAACGCGAGATCACCCCTCACCAAACTCAGTTAGAGGATCCAACTAAACAAGACATTGAAGCCAGACAGGGTCGAGGTGAACAGGATTTATCACCTTGATCGAAATGTCGGCCGAAATCATGATAGCCACAGTTCGGATCGAGAACGATGTGTGACACAACTGAGTGATGGGTAAAGGCAGTGTTCAAATTGCCAATGCCGCGAAAGAGGGCAGAGAAGTGCAACTACATCAGCTGAGATGATACTGTATTGTTAATGTCGCGAAAAAAGGACAGAATGAGGGAAGCATACATCTCACGACAGCCACAGTGTGTGTTGTAAGGGAGAGCTGTGAGAAGAAAGGTAACATACCTTGCCATGATGTAAGAGGATCTAGGAATTGAGTGACACAAGGCACGGGGTAAGGGAAAAGCGGGGCAGCATTGATGTTCAGAACTTTCGCGGACACAACAACCGGCACCTGCAGCATTTGAATGAGGTATCTCCGTTCGTCTCTCATAACACATCCTTTGTGCTGGTCCTGAGCGTGATGATCAGATAAACGGATGGGTGATTAGCCTCACGGCATTGTAACGTCGACACCTGCAGCGTCCACTTGTTCAGAGCATGAGAAACCCCGCTCACGTTGGCTGACAGTGTTGGAATCGCGCAAGACAGTGACATGTGCATGAAGTTGGTTCAGAGATTGCGCTTTCAAATTTTGAGATTGATTTGGGCTCTGCGCGAATAATAGTGGCCCCTCATATTCCCCTACAGAACTCGGCGTCCACACCAGTTTCATGTCCAGATTCTGGGGATTTGCCTGCGCCACACCCTCTCCTGGGCTGGCACTGCAATGACACAGACCATCTGGTAAGCTGTCCTATTATTTAGCCATCGAACAAATATCTCATCCGTCTTCAGGCCACAAGAAATGTCAGACGCTTTAAAGGTTAGGCAGACCAGAGACCCCTAGATTCAGACAGACTGATCACATTGCAGCCTGACTTAGTCGCCCTACAGCTGGTTGCGCAAAATTAGTCACGCGGGATGATTTCAACATCCAGACACGAACACAAAGCAAATTTCTCGCCGAGGTGACCTTGTTCGACCACAGATTCACTGCGTATCAAGCCATGCATGGTTGCAGCAGTTGATATGTACACCACGCGGCAGATGATGCATGATGGGAGGAGACTGGGTGAGCGTGGGCAATTTTGGGTCGATCACGTGCTAATAAATCAGGCTACTCGAGAGCACTGACTGCAGCGATGACACGGACACGGGTTTCAGTTAATGATGGTCCCTAGCTCGTGGGGCATCGCCGTCGCGCACCCTCAGGCTCAACTTCGCCATCATCCCCGCTCGGGCATAGGGTATGTCTGCCCATCGACATCTAGCCCCTCTGGGGGAGCGTATCATTGATTGCAGGGCACTGGCACCGGTTTGCTAATGCTACTTTGGCGAGGCCGATTGCTTCTCTCACGAACTAATTATTGTCTTCTGGGCCTGATCGCGTTTTGTGAATGTCCTCTCTCACGACACACGCGGATACCTCCTCGACTAGCAGCTCGTAGACAGCTCACAGCCATATACGTACATGAGGGGCCCAAATTCTCACCAGTGCCGAGCTCTCGCGCCGAGCTGGGACATCCTCTCCGGTTCGCCATTTTACCGTTCATCCTGGCGTGGTGTTTTAGTCGTGATACTCGGCAGTTTCACGTATCAGATGAAGCTTGTAGTGTTTTATCTTGTGCGTAATTCCTCTTTTTTTTTTTTTTTCGAGCGCATTCTTCCACCACTGCTTCGAGTTCGCTTCGCTGATTTTCTGGCGCGCGCCCTTTCGTAGGTCCGGTGCTTGGGCTCTTTGCACCACAACATCTCATCCTGGAATGGTGCCGCTGCCATGGCCCACGTCCCTGTCTTTCTGTCTGCTGTGGGGACACGGACCGCGCAGGAAAATGGGCAGTAGAATGAAGGTCTGCTTCCGGCGTAGCTGCATTCCGTAACAGATTGTATGGAGCGCAGTCTTTCGTCGCAGTAGGAGGAAAGTCCGAGCCATAGATGCGACCGAAAAAGCACACCGTGTCTGCTACATGTACTATCCCCTCAAATAAGATAGGACTAGAGATGGACTGAAGTGCCACAGGAGGTTCGAGAATACCTGGTGCGTATTATTATGTTACTGTAATCATGTCATAGTCGGCGCTTCAGGAGAGCGGATCATATCACCGAGTCTGTGGCTTCTAAGTCCGACTTTGAGACTACTTGAAACCTGTATGTTGTAATATGTGCGAATCGTTGGTCCCACAATAGTAGGTGATTAAGGAAACAGATGGACTAGCAATAGACTTCATCTCAAATGTGATAGGTTCAATTATGCCAGTTAGGAGGCTAGTATTCTTTGGTCGCTCGCTGGCAGCTATAAGGGAAGTCAGACTTATTTGACGCAACAGAATGGGAAAAGAGGGCACGATATGAATGACGTGTCTGTCACTCACTCTCATATTTTTTCTCTCTCTCCTAATTCGTGTTAATAGTTTTTTTCCTATTACCACGCAAGTGTAGGGTGAAGCTCCGTGCGAAATAACCCACAAAACATACGTTACATATTACCTAGAATGATGAACGATGTAACTTCGAAACACTGGATGTCTATGATGGAAGGGCATTATTGTAAACGAGCGAGTGGAGAAAAAAAATCGTACTAAGAGAAAAAAGAAAAGAAACAAAGGTCCATTGCTCTCATTACAGTAATCCATCAAACTACATTCTTGCCGATCTGGTCGGGTGCCCCGGTAGTGAAAATCATGGCTGGACCTGCGACGACCGCGCCGTTCTGGCCCGCACGTACTTGTGCGTTGGTGCTCAGCGGCTGGCTGGTATTCGTGATGTAAACGAGGTTGGGACCATCAAGGGCTTGTGGAACGACGCATTGACTGGCCGACTGGACGGATACGGTGTTCGAGTTCATTATTTGACAGGATAAATTCTGTAGACAAGGGGCGGAAGGGATTGTGTATGCGTTAGAAACACGTCGGTTGCGGTGTGAAGACGGGGACCAAGTCGGACTTACGGAGGTGTTATTGTTGAGGGCAGGTGAGCTGAACTGTAACTGGGTGCCCGCGGTGATGGAACCGGTATTGGTGATGGTGAGAGGATTGTTGGCTGATAACGTGAAAGCAAGAAAAGGAGTATTAGTGAACGGCACCAGTAAGTAGTCAGGAATAGAGAGCCCACATTGTGCGGTGAGGTTGCAACCTGAGGCTACTACGTCATGGACAAGAGCGCCCACCTCAGGGGGATTAAGGGGTATATCAAGGGGTTGGGCGGAAGGTGATTGTCCACTGAGTAGGTTGAGGATTGACTGGTGGCGGCCCTCAATGCCTGCGATGCTACTGCCTGCGGTGAGGATACTCGGGTCGTTGATGTTGCTTAAAGCACCAAGGTAAGCGCCAACACCAACTTGTTCGAAAGTTCGTGCACTCGCCACCGCTTGAGCGGGATCTGTCAAGTGATTGCTGAAATCGAACTGACAAGTCGACAGCGCTCCGCCACTGCCGGCAATGACCCCCTGTACCAGCGTGTTAGAGACAACTTAAAGAGAGATGGGCCAAAGCAGAGGGTCGATGATACACACCTGAAGGGTCTGATCGTGAGTCGCTTCCTGACTCTGGATGTTGCTTATCTCATTAACAACAAGGTTCCCATCCTTGAAGCCAGAGGCTGCGAAATCCGCTGGTTTAAATTTCGACAGCATTTGCTGGTAAAATGATGACTCCAGTTGTTCGAGATAATCGGCGAATTCTGAGGAACGTTCATAAGCCTCGAGATTGATGAGGGTATGAAAAGTACTCACGGGCGACCGCAACGGTGCCGGGGTCAAGAGTCACGTTGGCACGGCGGACCGGCACGGCGGACACAACGAGAGGAGCAAGAGCTACAGCCAGGTATCTGAACAACATGTTTGTCAAAGGATAGTTGCTTCCGGGAGAATCGACCTCTCAGATGTGTTTGAAGGCAAATGATTAAGGGGAGCGACCGGGCTACCCAAAGACTAGCGAAAAGTTAAAAGGAGGACAAGGAAAAGCATTGGGAGCGAGTCAAGCTTTTATGTTAGACTGCGAATATAGGGTATAGTATAATGATTTCGCCGCGCTGGCCGTTTGCGATCATGATGACAAGCACTGATTTCTTCTGTCTCTCACACCTCGGTGTACCCGGGCCTCGTGTTTCAAATAGAAAAAATAGAGTTATTGGCCTGCCAATAGCCGTCGGTTATTTCTGCATCTGATTAACGAAATGGTCAACGCTGTGCACGTAAACAAACATGTAATTCCGATCATGATCTCCATCGCGTTGTTCGTGACTTGGTTACTGTACTGTATACTTGTACGGTACACTCGACAGTGGCTGTGTTGTCTGGTACACCCTGCGATAAATTTGATAAAGACTCTGTACCTCAAACTCCAGCTAGTAATGGATGATCATTGGAACTACGCACCCTATTCACTGGCATAAAAGTTGTTTTCTTTGTATTTGATGTATAAAATTTGAATAAACGATAATAATCATCTATACATATTTTGCTTTTGTGGCCAAGGAATAAGGGAGAGCTCGGTCCAAGTGTGTTTGGAGTGGTGACCTTGCCCAGGGCTGTTCCGCCTTTAAATTGAGGGGTACCGGGATCCAATGAACTGATGCATCGGGGTATTGCGGGATGTTCCTGGGAGTCACATGTTCTCGACACTGTCCTATCGTCATTATACGCAGCCTCATTGCCTCCACCGTTTATTGACCACCACACGCGCATTTACCTACAATCGACATTATCTGAGGCCCTCAGATGGTAGACAGAGCTTGGGATTAGGTATGTTGCATTGACCCGACTGTTCCAATTGCTAGCTGGTGATTTGAGCCGATGATGATCGGCTGCAAACTCGGGCTCAACCTCATACTCCCACTGTACTACCCAAGAATAGACTAGCACATGCTTGTACGCGATGGACAAAATGCTGTATACGCGTGATGTAAATTTCTCCTGATCTCGGTGATGGCTGACAGCCGCCGACCCTCGCTGATGAAAGGAAGCACTGGCATCGATGAAGGGTCAAGCCGATGCTGACCTGCCGCTGCCTTGTCCATGCGACACCTGTCTCGGAAATCTCGGGTGCTCCGAGTGTCGCGCCCACGTTTAGCTGACGATCCGACAACTTCCCTCCCGAGGGCCGGGAAGCTTCAACCATGACCGTAGATCGGCCTACTATACCCGGCACAAGTTGGGTAGCCTAGCTGAATTTGACGCATGGCGCTGGGTGGAAGAGTTCATGTATTTAATTGCAGCTTAAGCAATACAGTAGACCAGGTTTTGTTGTGCTCCGTTTACGATTCTTGTTCTAAATAAAACAGACTATGCTTTTTTTTTTTTTTTTGAATTGGGGTTTAGAGTCCCCGCGTATATTGCGACAAGACTAATGCTAACTCGGTACTACACGAAATTCTGTGCGTAAAGGGAAAAGGAACAACGACTAACTAGCTTGACCGGGAGTGCTGGGCTATATCGCCCGTCGGACCCCGCTTGTTTGTCAAGTTGTTGATAACGTGGTCTGAACAACTGGCGGATGGTAAAGCACCATACCATATTTGGTATAGTATATTTATACTAGCTCCAAATATAAACAAAAAGCGTAAGCGGATCGCCACCGATGCCAACGTCCATCTATGATCTCCATCTTGCTGTTCGTTCGTAGCTACGCTAAAAGACTCTCGCGAGTCTGTGACACTCTCGAGCGACAGGGGGTCTCAGTGTAGATGCCAGCGCGGTTCTACTGAATCCCTCATTCACAGCCATGGTCTGTGACCACCCGTCAACGCGTAATAAATGTTACCAATAAGGACACACATGAAAACGATGATTGTGGAGCAGGACTCATAATTGACACGGAAGTCGACATTTTGGCATTTGAACATCGTAGTAATAGAAAAGTCAAGGCACGCCAATTTTTCCTTCAGACGCCGGCCTCAACGAAATCCCCGCATTGAGGTTTCGACCAGTGTGTACTCAGGGTCGCTTTATGGGCGTCTTTTCGAGACTATTATTTCGTTCCTTCTACAGTGACTCAGTGAGGGCGTTCCTCATCAATAATTTGACACAAAGTGCTCGTCTTATTAATAAATGGCGAAGCTTGTGAGGGTCCCACTTGGAAAGAGGCCATGCCATGTGGCAAAAATGGTCATCTCGCCAAGACGGGGAAAATCGTCGTGGGAAGTCAAGTGAACCCAGATACGTGGCTCACATTGACTTACACTGGGCCAGCAACCAGGCCTGCAGGCCAGGCCCAGATGATATCAAAGGTGGGGGTAACGGTGAAGCAAGATCATTGGCAGGCCGTCGAAGAGAATAAATGGCGCAAAACGGAAGATACAACGTGTCATAGCCACAGCTTGGCTACAGTACAGTACGCCTACACTCGTGTTGCGACGGCTTGGCTTCTTGCAGCTTAGCCCTCGGCAGCTGAGCTGAAAGTACGTATTGTACCCACTCTTTGGATGGACCCACATGACCACAGAGGCTGTATTGTGGGGAGCGGGTTGCACTTGGTAGTTTAGGAATGATAGCCGGTCAACACTGACTTGGCAAGCATGACAGGCGACCACCTCTAGGTCTTGCAAACCTCATTCATCGTGGTTCTACCGGAACGTCAATGGCTGCAGTACTTGGGGGGTGGAAGTAAGGTATTGTTCGGAGGTTGTCCGGCGCTGGACCTGACGCTTCCAGCTTCCGGCGACCCTTGTCAGTCTAAAAGGCAGGGATTGAGAGCGTGTCAAAGACAAAAGAGTTGACGATGGCGCATACTATGGCAGCAGTGGACATCCCGCGCTCGAGGCCCTCAAGCAGAGAGCAAGCCTTACAGAGGTCGTTGCTTGACATGTAACCGCAGCGTTTACACGTCTCTGAGCCAGTAAAAGAAGTCACAAATCAAAGTCAGTACGGCGGAAAGGTTAAAGTACACACGTTGTGCCTTCTGCGTCGCGCGAACCTCATCCTTCACCTCGAAAGCCTCGCCCGAATGGATGATGTCGATGACCGCGCTCGGCCGTGCCGCCTCAAGGTTCTTCAGGAATGCACGTGCGTGGCCGCGATATGCATCAGGCGAATATATGCACTCTGTCGAAAAGTAGTCCAGCTTTTTAAAATACGCGTACCTGCGTCATCGTCGAAAAACACAGCCCATTTGAGTGATGAACGGAGAGAGCAGAGATAGGGTAAGAAAAGGCACACATGACGATTTCCTTTTCGTAGGCATACTTGAACGGCTTCGATCGCCGTATCGTGTCTTCGCCTTGCGTGCAGATGACAGTGCACCGACCGAGCCGCGCAATATCGCCACGCATGACTATACGGTGAGGGGAGGATTATCTGTTGTCAGTTTGGAAGGCAGTGGGACATAGTAAGACAATTTTTACTTACTGTTCATCAGGATCGTCTCTGCGATGTCGTCTGCATTGTGGCCGGTTACGATGTGGTCCACGCCCAGCGCTGCGGCACCGCGGTCTAGGGCCTGTCGGCGGAAGACACCGCAAAATGTGCAATTGTTCTTCTTGCCAATGGTAGAGACGACGCGATCCATTGTCCATCCGTATAGCTCATCGTAAGAGAGTATCTTGAGGGGCATGTCGTATTGCTGTTGATTACGCTTAACGGTCTATTGTTAAGGTCAATACTTGAGAGACAGGATATCCGGAGGAAGGAGGCAATCGAATCGATACTCACTTCTAGTGAGTCATCGCGGTAGCCGGTGATACCTTCGTCGATGGAGAGGAGGAAGAGTTGTAGGCCGTACTGATATCGTTCATTGAGTGTTTTCATGACATATGCAAGCACCGTTGAATCTGTATGACCACTCAGCTACGTGGCACCTCGAAGTGAGATGGAAACGGATTAATAACCTTTGCCTCCAGATGCGCCGATTGCAACGCGGTCTCCTGGCTTAAAGAGCTGAGCCTCCGTGATGGTGTTGTGCACCTCCGTTTCGAAAACCTTGAAAAAACAGTCTTTGCAAATTTGTTGACCTGTCTTTGGACGTCTCAAAATTGCTTTTGCGTTGTGACAGAGGGCACAGCTCTTGGGTGCCATCGAGCAAGAGAATCAACCGCGTCCACCGCTGCAGACTCGGACGCTAGAACCCGCACCGGCCCGGCACCCATCCCTTGATCCCATTTACCACACACAAAATTTGTCGCTGCACTTATGCCTAAAGAACTTAGAAAGAGAGGGAAAAGGCATAAAAAAGATGTCACTGAACACCAGATTCCTGCTGTGCCAGGGCAGGAGCTGATCGACGAAGGTCCCTCAAGTGGGCCATCATGGATCATCCCCCGGGAGAACGCCAATCAAGTCGATCCTGACGCACCGTTTGGCTACGTCGACCCAGAGATAAAGGCTTATTTCAGAACTGTCGATGACCAACTGAGGGAATGGCAGCAGAGCTGGAATGAAGCGGAGGGAGACGGGGATATTGATCCTAACGAAAGTGCGCCGTATTTCCCTCTTCCTTGCTGTTGCATCGGTTTCGGTGAGCTCAACAATGACATAGACAGAAGAATGTTCTTGATGGCTGCTCTGCAAGAGATATCCGGCAAGGAACGCGAGCTCGCGACTGACCCTGAATGTGCCGCAGGAGTCGAAAGGATGATATACTCCATGGACGATTTTGTGCGCCGGGTGTTCATGGATCGTTTGACAGGCTCGTAAGAGAGCCCGCTTTCTCTTCTTCGTTTCTCACTCACGCTCGACAGATATGAGTTATTGATCACGCACCGGTTTTCATCTCATGTCATACAAACACTACTTGCCGTGGCCCAGAATACAACAGCTCGAGAGGTAAGCTGGTTCCAGAAGTAAAAAAACCGAACACCCTGGGCTCAGACTTGTATTAGACGAGGGGTGTGCTACCGAAGGTAGAGGACTCCGAGAATGAGGGCCAATTGCGTACGCTGACGCAGTTGATCCTCGACTTTTCCGAGGTTCGTCAAAACTTTCCGCCCTGTATACGGCCTACACTAATCCATATCCTATAGGAACTCTTGCCATCTCTTCCAGCACTCATCATGGACCAATTTGCCTCTCATGTTGTCCGCGCATTGTTCCTCCTCCTTTGTCCACAACTTTTCCAATCCGACTCGCCACACAAGTCTCAAGCCTTCGTGCGCTCGCGAAAGAGTGCTATGTGGAAGGCGAAGCAAGGACCCTTCAAATCGATCTTCGCTGACGGGCCAGACAAAGGCAAAACGAGCGCAGAGGACAGACATCCTCCAGAGTTTCGCGACGCTGCGAGGAAGTTTGTGACAATGCTAAGGACGAACCTGGATGCGAACGAGGTTCGCTCGCTTGCTGCAAACAAAGTAGCATGTCCCGTGTTGCAGGTATGTTTGATACTGCCCTTGTTGCTTGAATCTTGTTCACTGGATTTCTGAAGATGTCACTGGAGATAGAATCAGATCAAGGTCTCTCAGATGAACCAGGCTCTCTCATGGACCACGTCCTGGTCGGTTTGATTTCTGCCCAACGTGTGTTATTATTTCTCTTTGTTTACCGGTTTCTAATTCAGCTATGCAGATAACGATCCCTCCGTCATGCCTGAACCTAGCGACTATCTTGCAACCCTTCTCCGTGACCCAACGTCTTCTCATCTTCTCGAGACCCTTGTGTCGCGTTGCCCGGCGCCCGTCTTTGATATCCTCTGGTCCACATACTTTGAGCAAAGCCTCAAGAAGCTCGCCATGCATCCCGTTGCGAATTTTGTCATTGCCAAGGCGCTCGAGCGAGCTGCGCCTGAGCAACTAAACTACGCCCTCGGCGAACTGCGAGACTCGCTCAGCAAGCTCCGTCGTAAGTAAATATATCATCTAGTAGTCCGCGGGACTTCTCACTCTAATAGAAACTCGGATTGGGATACTGCGCGCTTTGGTTGAACGTGCGGCCATCTTGGGGTTTCTTGAGGCCGAGATCTGCGAGGTCGGTTGGACCGAACCTTTTCTCATTCTTCATAGAATGACGCTGCCCTAGGCAATATGCTCTGCATTTCAGGTCAGCACGGAAGAAGACCGAAAGGGATTCGTCCTCTATGCGCTTACGCTGAAAAATACATCCGTAAGCGAGTATCCTGTAGCCGTATTACTGAGTTACTGACGTCTCTCATAGGAATATTCTGCCGCTATTACAGCAAAGGCTGCTACCTTGCAAAGGCCTGAGTCACAAGAAGAAGCTCCCAAAAAGCATACGGGAAAGGAACGAGAAGTAGCTGTGGACCCCTTGGAGCCCACCACGACTGGAGCTCTGCTCCTGCAATCACTTTTACGTCTCCATGCGCCGCATAATGCGCTCGTGTTTAATAGGTACGCACGCTGTTGTAGATTCGACATCCTCGAACTTTGATTACGCTACTATAGCATCGAATCATTGCCACCAGAAATTTTACTCACCCTCGTTCGCCACCCTGCAGCTTCGCGTGTCTTCGACGCCATCATCGACGGCCCAAACATCCCCTCACGTGCCCGCCGCGCTTTGCTCCGCACATTGGAGGCACAGTTCGCGGACGTCATTGATGACCGAATTGGTGCTCGAGTCGGCGCGCGCTGCTGGGCGGCGGCGGACCCTTATTTCAAGGTGTGTCGTGCGTCCCTACCTTTAAAGGGCGCGCACATTACTGAACTCTCCCTCTCAGGAGAGGCTAGCTCGCGCGTTGCTCCCGCATGCTGCCCGCCTGGCAGGTTCACCCCATGCTCGATTCTTCACGCGCGGACTGGGTCTGTCGCTACTCCAGCGCAAACCAGAAGAATGGCGCCGACTGCACGCTACTCCATCGAGTAGTGCTACCACGATGTTACCCAAGTCCGGGTCGAGTAAGCCTACTGCAACTGCAACTGCACAATGCACCCATACGGAAGAGAAAGTGGCGGATCACGCGTCTACATCGGATTCTCCCTCGCCTGCGAGAGCGCACAAGAAACGCAAGCGAGGTGCCGCCGCCACGGATGAGATTGATGTGCTGTTCAACGATGCGTTCGGGTGTAAGGTCGCGCGAACCGCACTGAAGCCACACGAGCCAGTACAATCGCAATCGAAACCTGAAACAAAGAAGACCAAGCATGGAGGAGTAGGAGCGAGCGAGAGGGTGAAGAAGGATGTTGGTCTTGGAGTCGTCGTCGATGCTATTAAAGCCGCGCCGCGTAGCGAGGGGAAGAAAAAGAAAAGGCGGGAATCATCATGATAGTTGTTGCTGTCACATCGCTGCTGATATGGAACGATTCGCCCTGCACGGCCTTAAATATAGATAGCCATAGTTGTCCAGCGGTTAGTACTAGTAGGTGGTAGAGACGAGAGTCAGAGATCCAGTGTGCTTTCAATCAGACGACGGATGCTTCGGCCCGGTTTCCCGGCATTTGCCAAGGGGTCGATCCGTGCCTTTATATCCCCGTTCAAGTACGTTAGCCGCACCCACTGACCCACCTACTCTTTTTTCCCGCCATTTCATCTGTCTTGTCTTCAAAATTGTCGACTTGTGCATTCGGGATAACATGTCAAATTTATTTCCGAGCTTGGAAACGTTCGCAAAGGCAGGTCGTTCGATTCTTTCGCACCACACACCAGCCCCATCTTTCTGTGCTACACAGTGCTTTCGTGGCTCATCGCCGTTTTGTAACAGGGTACCGCTGCGACCGCTGCGGGCTTAGGAACATTAGGTCAGGGTTGCCTCTAAACATTGAAATGAATGATCCCCAACCGCAGGCCACGCGATAGGATTGGGCCTGCTCTATTACGGCCAGAACTTTTTAATTTACCCCAGCGCATTCCCGGCTGGCGCACGGGAAGGTGCGTGTGCTCTCCCCCTCTTCACTTCTTTGGCTGTGCTGCGCTAATGCGTGTGAAACTTGCCCCCCTCTCCCGCATTTGGGTATCTCATTTCCTAGATGTCCCCGTCCCGACCGACTTTTCCATCCCGTACACGGACCTTGAGCTGACGACCACGGACAATGTCAAGATAAAGGCGTTCTTGTTATTGCAGCGGCCCAATCTGGGCATGAATGAGACGCAGGTAGCGTCGGGTGAGGAGTCGGGCGAGGAGGTATGGCATTTACCCCATAAGGCTACCCCGCTCGTTCCTGGAAACTGACATCGAGCAGCAATTTGCAGCAACGCGGCCCACGGTGGTCATGTTCCACGGAAACGGTGGGAATCACGGCCATCGCATCCCTCTGGGCAAGATCTTCTACGGGAAAATGCGGTGCAATGTCATCATGCCCTCCTATCGCGGGCACGTGTTCCCTCGTTGGCTTATCTCTGGCGCTTACCACCACTCACACCCATTAGCTACGGTCATTCTGAGGGCACGCCATCCGAGAAAGGTATGAGGACTTTATACCCATTTTCAATCTTGTGCATCATGTGACTATGGGGGATGTAGGTATACAAATAGATGCGCAGACTGTGCTCGACTATGTGCACGCCCACCCAATCCTCGCTAAAACTCCCATTGTGGGCCATCTTCCCACAGCTTGTCAGGACACTTGTCAACTAATTATGGACGCTTTTTTTGCAGATTCTTTATGGCCAATCCATTGGTGGTGCGGTCTCAATCGATCTCGCATACCGTAATCCTCAAGCGGTAAGCAATTTGTTCTTCTGCCCACTGCGCGAGGCTTAACCTCCAAATGTATAGATAACTGCGCTCATCATTGAGAATACCTTCATGTCCCTTCCGCGACTCATACCTTCCGCGATGCCTTGGCTGGGCCCATTCTCATTCCTCTGCCACCAAAAATGGGAATCCTATCTTAAGGTAAAAAAAAAAAGTCTTGCTCTGCCGCGGTGAAATTTTTTTATTTAAGAGAATAAAAAAACCCCTTTTTTCGCGACAGGTACCCAAACTCCCACAAGATATGCCCGTGCTCATGCTTGGAGGCGCACGCGACGAGGTCGTACCGCGCACTCAGATGCGAGAACTCTGGACGATCATTCGCAGCCGTGGGCGTGAACCCGCCGCGGCCGAGGGGCGAAAGAAACCTCGGATGTCATCGGGTGCTGCCTCAGGGACAGGGACAGGGACGGGAGGTCCGGAAAAAGTACGGGGCTATGTAGAGGTAGCAGATGGGGATGACGAGCCGGGACCGGATGATTCCAAGGTACCCCCACGTGTGCTCAAGGATGGCGTGAACACGTATTTCGAGTTTGGCGCTGGAAGACATAGTATGGTCTTGGTTTTTTTTCTTTCCCTTGCAGCTTTGCTGAGATTTTTTTTTTCGTGCTGCTATAGATGATACGTGTGTTCAACCTGGTTACTGGGCAGCTGTAGAAAGATTTGTGTCGAGCTTGTGTCCAAGGGTCGTCTCGTCGTCTTCGTCGTCTTCTTCGTCGTCATCTAGTTTCTCTCTTTCCCGTCCTACAGGGAAATCCCCTTCGTTGTAAAAAAAGAACTGTTCCTTTCCTTCCTCACCTCTTTCGTTACTCTACCTTGACAGATTTTATGCATCCATTGTCTCTTGTACACAACCTCATTACGGAAAGTTTCTCCGTCTTACAGTTGCTGGTAGTCTGGGTGATTCACAGGATTACAACAACAATAACAACAATGGCAATAGCAATAGGCTTCTGTTTTGTTCTATTTCATACTAGGAGTGTAGAAAAAAAATTCTACCGGGCGAGTGACACAGGCATTGTCCTATTCATGTGTTCGACCGACCGAAAAAGTCAAAAAAAATATAACGGAGCATAAAATGAACGCGATTCGATCTAGAGACTACCTTCGGCCATTTTGGCCTTGTAGTATTGTACCATTTCTTCGAGACCCATGCGCACCGTCCAGCGCGGCTGCCAGTCGAGCGACTCCTTTGCGCGTGTCGTGTCCGGCCTGCGTTTCTGCGGATCGTCCTTGGGGAGACCCTGGTGAATAATGTTGAGCTGGCGAGGTTGCTCGACACCGTCTGCGCGCTGAACGTCCCGCACGACCTCACGAACGAGCTGCGCAAACTCGAGAATGCTAAACTCGTCGCCGTTGCCGAGGTTGACGGGTCGCTTCTCGGGCGAATTCATGAGCGCGATCAGGCCGTCGATGAGATCGTGGATGTATTGGAACGAACGCGTTTGAGATCCGTCGCCGTATACGGTTAGGTCTTCGCCGCGAAGCGCTTGCACGATAAAGTTGGACACCACGCGGCCGTCATATGGGTTCACTGTAATGTCAAACCGCCGGACGAGGATGAGTGAGTAAAAAGTCGCGCTACATAGATCGAGTAGGCGCGATGGGCGAGTTTGACTCACTGCGCGGACCGTAGGTGTTGAATATGCGAGCAATGCGGACGTCGACGCCATCCTGGTTATGGTAACCGTACGTCAAGGTCTCGGCAACGCGCTTGCCCTCGTCATAGCATGCTCGGGGACCGATAGGGTTGACGTGGCCCCAACTCAAAGGGGTTAGTCAAGGGTGATGCACTGACATTAAGTCCCAAGAGGTAACTTACTAGTCTTCCTGCTGTGGGTGCACTTCGGGATCACCATATATTTCTATCATAAGCGAGGGGTCAGAAATAGGCCGGAGCATAAGCGATGCGACGGGCGTGGGAGCGCTCGAGACACCGCTCTAACAGCGAAAGTTGATCGCTGCATGTAGCTCACCTGATGTGCTGGTCAACAAGAAACGGGCTTTGGTGCGTTTTGCAAGGCCAAGCATGTTAAGGGTACCTTGGAAGGATGTCTTGAGCGTTTTAACTGCATTGAACTGGTAGTGCGGGGGGGACGCAGGACAGGCGAGGTGATATATCTCTGATAATTACCAAAATTAGGGGTCATCTTACGGGAAAAAAAATAAATATCGGCGAAATCACGTACGGTCGCATTCGATCAAGAAGGGCTCGACGACATCATGACGAACCAACTCGAAATTAGGATGGCCAACCCAGTGAGAGACGCTGGTTTTGGAGCCAGTGAAGAAATTATCGAGCACGGTGACCTCATGACCGAGTACCATCAGACGGTCCACGAGATGAGAACCGACAAAGCCAGCGCCTCCTGTGACAAGAATGCGTTTGCGCTCAGATGTGGGAAGAAGTTTGACCGGAGGGAAACGCGTGAGGGTCGTATAAGAGATGGAGTGCGTCAGGGGGTGATAGATTGATTTTGACTGGTAAGCAGCAAACCCCTTGGTGAAGCGAGCGTGATCGTCTTTCTCTCTGGCGTCCATAACCTCTGTCTCGTCCTCGCTCGCGGTCATGACATAGTGTGGACGGAGATAGAGCGATCTGACGACATCGAGAGATACCTCGCAATCGAAACCAAAACGTTGAAAACCAACAGAGGTGATCTCAGCGCCATTCTTATCAAGAGTCCGAATCTGCAAAATTTAATTCAACTCGAGCTTTGATGATAATTTGAACGGAAATTCACTAACAGATTCTACGTTTGAAGTGGTCATCTTGAAAGGAACGTCAGGGAAAGAGGCAGAGTTGACCAACGAGCGTTGAGCCATTCTTCTTGTGGCTTGGCTAGGACTAGGCTTTGGCTGTCTTGACAGATTAACGCGCATACATTTGTATTTTCACATAATCCACGTCACACCTTTCCTAATTTAGATAGATGCACTTTTATCAATGCCTCGCTCACAAAGGCCAACACCAAAATCAAGACATGACCCTTTGCATGTTGACATTGCAGCAGATGAGTTATATGCAAAGTACGGAAACTTATCACGGCGCAGGAAATCACGACAAGAGGATGACAACGATCAAGAGGTATCTCCTCTCTTAAACCATCTCTCGACAACTAAATTTATTTGTCAGGCCATTTTAGACCCAAAAACTTCAAAGCGCATCTTTGAGCTTGCACGCGATCAGCAGGACGAGCTTAATAACCCAGATGTAGACGAGGACGTGATCGAAGATGATTTCACCCGACCACGTACTCGCAATCTCGAGGAATTAGATGAGGACGATGAGGATGAGGAAGAAGAATTCCACGGGTTCCAAGACGATGAAGAACGCGAACTAGTCCGACACCTAACCGTCTGAATCGGGTCTCACCTGACTCTTACACGTCTTCTCAGGAAATCGACGAGGGGGATATCCAAACTCTCGACGCTCTCCACTCATCCAACCCCAGCGAACGCAAAACCCTCGCTGATCTCATTTTCTCCAAACTCGAGAGTGTCGCAACTCAGAATGCCGTCACTCGCACCTCCAAACGATGTACGTCCAATCCATCCGCGGAACGATGTCCATGCATCGTGGCGTGCCTCCCTTTTATTCTTTTAAAACTCCTCTGACGTGCCGCCGCAGCCCACGGAGATGACGAAACGCCTGACCCTGCCGAAGGCCTCGACCCCAAAGTGGTTGAGGTCTACACAAAGTACGTCCTTTCTCTCCAGATTTGGGGCCGGCTCTCACATATATCACACAGAGTCGGCCAGCTCCTGCGTAGCTACCGTGCCGGTCCGCTTCCCAAACCGTTCAAAATTATACCCTCGCTTCCCGCATGGGCCCGCATCCTTGCACTCACTGCCCCCGAGCAATGGTCTCCGCATGCCGCACACGCAGCAACGCGCATCTTCATCTCGAACATGAAGCCACCCCAGGCGCGCGTCTTCCTCGAGGGCGTTGTCCTTGGCCTCGTGCGTGCGGATCTTGAGCAGCCCTTGACGAGGAAGGACACGCGCAAGCTCAGCCCGCATTTATACGAGGCGCTGAAGCGCGCGCTGTACAAACCAGCGGCGTTTTTCAAGGGAATTGTGTTTCCGCTACTCGATGTGGGTGGCTCTCTCTCTAATGATTGTCTGTGGTTGATGTGGCTCGTTTGTGTGCCGTACGTAGGGTGGGTGCACGCTCAAGGAGGCGGCCATCATCGCATCCGTGCTCTCCAAAGTCAAAGTGCCGCTTTTGCACTCTTCAGCCGCGCTCATCCGTCTCGCCAGTATGGAATACTCAGGTCCGTGTCGATCATTTCCGATCGTGATCGTGAACGCTTATCTATACGCAACATACGGCAGGGCCGACTTCGCTCTTCATACGCGTGCTGCTAGACAAGAAGCATGCGCTCCCTTACAAGGTCCTCGACGCCCTCGTCTTCCACTTCATCCGCCTCGCCAACACACATGCACCAGGCACGCTTCCTGTGCTATGGCACCAGAGTCTGCTCGTGCTCTGCCAACGCTACGCGCCACATCTCGCGCCGGAACAGAAGGACGCGTTGCGCGACGTGGTGCGCACACATCCGCACCCACAGATCTCCCCCGAGGTTAGGCGCGAGCTTGCGGCAGCGGCGGCGAGAGGAGAGCCTGGGGCGGGAGAGGCCATGGATATTTCGTAGTAGTATGAGTGTAACTGTGTTGGGACATCGAAATGGAATGTTGTGCCCAAACACTTGAGATGATTCCATCTACGGTAACTTCTCTGCTTGCTTCCGCATTAATGGCGAAACGCTGTGTTGATCCGAGGAACAACCATTCTTCGCAAACAAGAGACGATGGTAGTCCCGCACTTTTGCGACCCATGGATCAAGTTGCAATAGACAAACTCGCCGGATCTGCTCCGTCTCAGGTCCTGAACTCATCAGGGGCCGTACTTAGTAGACCTTCTACCACGGTCAAACTTCAAGTTGAGTCAAAAAAATTGATGCAGTGAAACTTGGCGAACCTCAACCCCCTTCATCAAGGAACTTTCGGTTAGTTTCGACGTGATTACGGCTATGTTTGGCGGGTCACAGTCATAGCTTGGTCAAGGCGGTACAGTACGAGGTGCCCGAGATGTTCAAGTTGTGCCAGTTCGGCTGCGTAAGTTACATTGACACATGCAATGAATTTGTCTGATTCTTGCCTCGAACAAATGTTTACGAACACCTCGGGCTCGGGCGTCCCAAATCAGCTGACGTCTCTAGACCACACGGAAGCACAGCGAAGGCCGGGAAGAATGTACAGTACTGTAATGAAGACAAGCAGCAAATCCCGTTTTAATACCCATCAGGACGACATCGGGATGATCCGTTCATATGTAAAACTGGCCCTAAGACCATTTGGTTCTCGCGGCCTGGTTACCACCGGCCCCCTGGTCATTATACCAATCTGGCAATCCCTTTTATACCCCCGTCATCGCATACAGTATTCACTCTGTCGAGTTTCTTCGACTGGGGTAAAGGTTTTTGCGAACCGCTCGTGCTTTTGCGCCTAATAAAGAACTGTGGGAACCACAAAGGCGAACGTGATGGGCAAAATTGGCTTTGTGTGGACCGGCGTGCGCTTCGCTCTGGGCGTACGCGCTCGACAACAAAAGGCAAGATGGCATCGCTTAGAGAAGTCTGTGGCGTTTCACTGATTGCCTGGGTCCCTGTTCATACTGTGACGGGCGCCCCCCCCCACGTGCGACAGGGCAGTATTAAAGCGCTGCCCCAAAGCTAATATATGATCAACGAGTTCTCAACTTGATCACAATCACATCCGCCCATTGCGACGACCACAGTAGTTTTCTCCTCCGATGTATATTCCCTTTGCGCCCTTACTCGGTCTCCAAGCCGCATTTCACCCTTGGATTCCTTTCGCGTCCAAGCCACTACCTGAACCTGCCGCCATCGGCGCACCCTTCGTGAACCCTACAAGCGGCGGTGGTTCTCTTCTCGACCACGACTCTGGTGGCCTAGGAGAGCCTCTCAACGTAAAATCTCCTTGTCACCTCTCCCTGCAGATCATACGTCCTCATATGATGAACTTTGTAGGTGATCATATCGGGTCTCAGCTCACCCTGGGTCTTGTCCGACGGCGGCTTTGTCCACTTTGCCAATGCGATCGGTTTGTGAGTTATACTGTACTTTTGTAATCTGCGCTTGGACCCTTCTATATTGTATTCCGCTGACATCTCTCCTCTCATACCAAGTGACATCGAGTGCTTCGGCGCCCATCTCGGTACCCCACAGTCAGCCAACCTTGGCGATGGCCACGGCTGGGTCAATCAAACCCTCGAGCTCCGAAATGACTACGGGAACCCGATCATCGGGACCTGCTGGGAGAGTCTCGTCGGAGGAAACCACTTTCGGTTGTTCCGCCAAAATGGGCCTAATGCAAACACCGGTGCATTGTTCCTTGCGTACGTCTGCGAGCTTCTCTTTTTTTTTGCTCGATTTTCGATTCCGGTACTAAACCGCACTGATCGTGATCAACGGGGGTAGCGTTTCCGAGGAAGAAGTGAGTCGTTTTTCTTCTCAAACGATAGACCCTTCGCGTCCAGAATTCCTTTCTAACCGGACTCGACTTTCTAGAATGTCACTGAAGGCCACACCATTCGTCCGAATGGTTACGACCTTGGTCGGTGAGTACTATTCCGTTGTGATCGAGCACGTACTTCTGCATGGCAGGTCTGACGATGTTACATGGTGTTTAGTGACAGCTTGGTGAAGAGTGCGGTTGGTTTAAAGAAGCATAATGGCGTCAAATACCAAACAACCGCACAGCGGATTTCAGGCCTGATTCCTGCCGGCTCCCATGGCATCAATCACAGTAAGTGGTTTCGACTAAAGCCTTGCCCACAGAGTTTTTACTTATTGGGCTATCCGATAGATATAGCAATTGATGGCGTTGTGGTGCTTCTTACTGTCACGATTGTGTCATGATCATGCTAGGATGATTCTCCTGTTCGCGGACTTGCACCGCTCATGGATTTGGTAGAGATCCTGAACGTCGCATTGGTTTGTACTCTACATCCTTCACTGTTTCAGTAGAAAGGGATTTTCCGTATTTACGACAGCACTTGGTGTAACTTGAGCTGGATCATGAAATCACTGAATTGATGAATGAATGGTCATTTGCAATTGAAAACTCTTGAAGTACTTCCAGTTTTCTCTGGTCCATCGGGAAGCAAAGTTCACGATTACTTCCCTCCATCCCGTTATAGGGCCGCCGATACTAGTAGCGAGTAAGATCGATGGTCGGCCTACTACGGTAGCGTGCTCGGACGATGTTCAAGTTGATGCCCAGTTGCCATACAACCCGTTCAGGTTCTTGAATGATCAGCGCTCAGCGCTCGGGATGCTCGCCGATGCAGGAACTACCACTGTATCTGCCACCAGCCACAACCGAAGACGAATGAGCCACGCAACACCAAGTGCCCCCCGGCCGTTGCACAGGGAAATAATGATTTAGTCCATTTATCAGTGAAATATACCTGTGCTCATAGCCAAACGTGCGGCGCCCGGCAACTCTTGAAACGTTTGACATACTTCCCCGACAGAGCAATCCAAACAAAAGAACAAGGTGGGAACTTTTGAGTACAGAACAGAAACTATGCGATAAGAGAACTTCATGCACCGGCAGCAAGAAACAAAAACCCCATCACGGTACCACTCGCACAAGTTTGCCTTTCCGCCATTTCCACGCTTTTATGTTGCCGTTGCTCTCTCTCGTCCGAACTCTTCCCAAATGATACCCGAGAGAAGGTGACAGAGACAGACAATCACTTCCGGGGTCACATCGACTAGCCCAAGTTTGGCCATGCTAATACTTCTGCGATGAGCATCAATCAGCTCCGGTACCCGGAAGGGGCCCACCATCTACACCTTCTGAATGACATAGGAACAGACGCTAATCCCTAAAGGCTTCAGGTTTCCAAGTCAGCTTCCGGTAGTATTCCGAGAAGTCACCGTGGGGATGACACGAGGAAATGTGCAGGCAGTTCGTTCGCGGTGGACTAGTAGTATGCGACGGAGTCACGAAGTGGGTGAAGCTGTCGAACTTGAAAGTAGGGCGAAGGTGGGGCGAAGATGACGTTGGGGGATACGTCTGTGGCAATATTTAGGTGCACAGGCACTAAAATTGGGCGTTGTTTACTCGACTAAACGGGGATTACTGTAATACTGTGTCATGACAGGTAGGGCAGATGATCATCCTCTTTTGGCTCGACAATCCAACGGGGATTCGAACTTCTCACGCTACCTTGTCCATCTTATTTCCCCACACTCAGTCTCCTGTCGGACCTGCCGTACGGTGTTATTCACTACGCATGGGAGATGCACTCAAGTGGGGCCCAGGGTGAGAGGGCTAATGGGTTATCGAGACTGCCTTGCGGAGCAGGGGATAAACTTACCTCTGCCATACATGAAAGACAAGAGGATGTCAGCTTGAACATTTGATCCTGTGGCGTTCTTCTGTACCTTGTCTGGGCGTCCCGCCCAGATCAAGACAGCAACATAAAAGCGTTGCCCAAACCTAGTTGGAAAAAGGTCCTCCTGATCTGATCCCACTGTCCCCAGCCCTTGCGCTTCACTTCTAATGGTGTACATTCCCTTTGTATCGCTTCTTGGCCTCCAAGGCGCCCTTAACCCTTTCGCGTCCAAGCCTGAACCTGCCAGTGTACTTGAACCTGCACTTGTTAACGCACCCTTCATCAACCCCAAACTCGGCGGGGGCTCTCTTCTCAACCACGACACCGGAAGTGGGAAAGGAGAGCCTCTCAACGTAATTCACTTTTTCACTCCTCGCGTAGATCGTCCGTCCTCATTATGGGAGGTATATAGATTATTATATCAGGTCTCAGCTCACCTTGGGTCTTGTCCGACGGCGGCTTTCTCCACTTTGCTAATGCGATCGGTTTGTGAGTTCTACTTTTATAATCTGCGCTTGGACTTTTTTGTATCATACTAACATCTCTCCTCTCATACCAAGTGACATCGAGTGCTTCGGCGCCCATCTCGGTGCCCCACAGTCGGCCAACCTTGGTGATGGCCATGGTTGGGTAAACCAGACCCTCGAGCTCCGAAATGACTACGGGAACCCAATCATCGGGACCTGCTGGGAGAGCCTCGTCGGGGGAAACCACTTGCGGATGTACCGTCAAATTGGGCCTAATGCCAACACTGGTGCATTGTTCCTTGCGTACGTCTGCGAGCTTCTCTTTCAGCCGCTTTCGATTTCAGTACTAATCGCCCTGATCGTGTGGGTAGCGTTTCTGAGGAAGAAGTAAGTCACTTTCCCGGCGATAGACCTAGTACGCTCCTGAGTTCCCTTCTAACGAGGTTCAACTTTCTAGACTGCTCGTAATCACCACAACATCCGTCGTCCAGATGGTTACGATCTTGGTCGGTGAGTGTTACTTTGTGACCAAACACGTACTTCTCCACTGCAGGTCTGATGGTGCTGTTCGGTGTATAGTGACAGCTTGGCGAATAGTGCGGTTGGTTTGAAGAAGTATAATGGCGTCACATACCAAACAACCGCACAGCAGATCTCAGGCCTGATTCCTCCAGGCAATGAGGGCGTCAATCATGGTGAGCGGTTTCGACTAGAGCCCCTGCCTGCTGAGTTTTTGCTTATTGGGCTATCCGATAGAAATACCAATTGATGGCAAGGTGACGCTTCTTACTGTCATAATTGTGCCATGATCACACCAGGACCATCGATGTGTTCCTTGTTCGCCGAGTTTCACTCCTCGCGAAGATCCTGGAGGTCACATTTGTCTGAACTCTACACCTTTTGCCTGTACTATATAGCTGTATTTGTGAAACTGCCCTTGCGTGGAGACTAGTGACGGATGGCGGGAGGTTTTTTTCTGTTTCAATAGAAAGGGATTTTCCGTTTCTAAAGAACTGCATCTGATCTTACTTGAGCGGGATCACGGGATCACGCTGATCGATAAGGAGGATAACTTCTCAAAGATCTCAACACCGGGTTACCTCTGGTCCTTGCGCAGGGAAATAACGATCTAGTCCATCTGTAAGTGTTCGCCCACTGAAGTATATCCAGTTCTCTGTGGTTCATGAACGCCGCCGTACAGTATTGCACGCTCAACATCATGATATCCAAGGAACGAATGATTAGAACAACGCCCGACGAACTTGAAATGCTTGGCATTCCCCGAAAAGCAAACCATACAAAAAGAGCAAGGAGGACCCTTTGAGTACAGATAGAAGCCAAGAACAAAAACGCCGTACAACTCACCGACTCGGAGTCGGACTCTGGAAGGCAAAGTTTGCTTGCTTCGGAAGGCGGGCCCCCTCTGAGTCTACATCGTCAACTCAGATCTGTCACCGATTCTATCTTACCTTCGGAATGACATAGGATCACCCAAAGTTCTCCAAAGGTCGCTTCCGGTCGTGTCCCGAGCCCAGTCACAGCCGACGTAGGTTAGCACGAGGAACCGTGTAGGCGGTTTGTTCGTTATGTACGCGCGGCACGGAGTCACGCCACCTTTCCGAGTCTAAGATAGGGTGAAGATGACACGTCTCTCACTCAAATTGGGCGTTATATATTGACTAGACCCAGTCTGTCATGACAGGTGGGACATCCCTTCCGATTTGGCCCTTCACAGGCCTGCCAGCGTCAAGGAGTCAAGGACGATCCGTTCGATTCAGTTGTACTACGGTCTTCTCAAGCTGCCTTGTCCGTTTTTATTTCTCCACGCGCTCGGTTCTTGCGATGCCGAGAGCTACCAAACACCGCTCGTGTGGTAGGGTCTTATCTACCTTCTATGCCTAGGAGGTGTACTCAGGTGGGACACGGGGTCAGAGGGCAATCAAGACTGCCCTGCCCTGTGGAGCAGGAGATAAGCCAGGAGATAAGCCATACATGAAAGTCAAATCTGGGTAGATTCCTGTGGCGTTCTGCTGTACCTTGTGTGGCCCTTGGTTTGGCTTGGCTTTCGTTCGTTTGAGCGTCCCCGGGCCTCAGGCTCATGCCCAGATGATATCAAGGCAAGAATATAAAAACGTTGCCCAAACTAGTTGGCAAAAGGTCCTCCTTATCTGATCGCAGCCCTTGCGCTTCTCCCCCAATGGTGTATATTCCCTTTGCATACCTTCTCGGCCTCCAAGCCGCACTTAATCCTTTCTCGTCCAAGCCGCAATCTGCATCTCCACCCCTCTACATACCCTTTGCGGATCCTACACTCGGCGCAGGCTCTCTTCTCACCCACGAGCCCGGTGGGAACGGAGAGCCTCTCAACGTGATTCACTTTTTCACTCGTGCAGATCATCTGCCATCAAGTCATTGATCATGACAAACTTTCTTTGGGGGGTATGTAGGTTATCATCTCGGGTCTCAGTTCGCCCTGGGTCCTGTCTGATGGAGGCTTTGTCCACTTCGCCAATACGATCGGTTTGTGAGTATTGTTTTTGATGACTCGCTGTGGGGGCTTGGCTGACTCTGTCTCGTCGACATCTCTCCTTTTCGCATCAAAAGCGGCAAGGAGTGCCTCGATACCCATATCGGTGAACCACACACGGCAAACCTGGGTGATGGGCGTGCCTGGGGGGGTCAGGTTGTCGTTACAATAGCTTAGATAATCCTGTGAGATTAGATAGCGTTCAGTCGTAGGCAAGAAGACTTTATTCATAGATCATAAGTACCTGTGAGATTAGATAGCGCTAAGACACAGGTAAGCCAAATATGGTAAGAAATGACATAAGCTATACTCACTTCAGTCGTAGGCAAGAAGACTGAAGTGAACGCGTCGAAAACTACGTTCTTTTATACTGTCCAGAGCAGATGTAAATGTCCAGAATAATAGCATTCTTTATTCTACCCATAATCGTGTATCTAAGTGTCCAGGGAGCTAGTCCCGTACATAAATTGTCATTAATCATATTTACTCCGTTCCGCGGTTTCCGGTCCGCTAGATCCGCGGGATCCGGGTCGCGTCTCAACATCCCCCCGTGATTAAGACAATCCTAATCAAAGATTAGATAAGTCCCAGTCCCGTGAGGAAGTCTTGCAGCTTCACGTGCGCGTGTGGCTTAGTGAAGCCATCGGCAAGCATATCGAGGGTCGAAGTCCTTATCAGATCAATCTGACCTTCTTCGATGTACTCGCGGATAGCGTGATGCTTTATCGGAATATGTTTTGATCTTTTTCCGGTCACGGGATTCAGCGCTAGGTCAATCGCGCCTTTGTTATCACCATGTAAGGGAATTGGATCTGAGATCTCGTATCCGATCTCGCCGAAGAAGCTCCGATACCACGCGGCCTGATTGGCTGCATCTGTGAGCGCCATGTACTCCGCCTGAGTAGTGCTCTGCGCGACTGTCTTTTGTTTGCGCGATGACCATGAGATGGCTGCACCACCAAGTAGATAAACATAGCCAGATGTTGAGTGGCAATCATCAGCCTGATCACCAAGGCTGGAATCCGAATATCCGTGCAATCCATCACCGCGCTCGCCATCGTAACGCAGCCTGAGGGCCTGAGTGCCCTTTAGATAAGATAAGATGTACTTGGCTAGGCGCAGATGTTGAGGCGATGGGTTTGATGCGTACTGCGCAAGGCGCGATACCGCAAAGGATATATCGGGTCTAGTCCCGATCTGCACATAGAGCAGGCTGCCGATAATCTTTTGATAATCTTTTATCTCTGCAGGCGTTGCCTCTCCATTGTGTTTGATCAGGTGCGTCTCTGCACCAGCGGGAAGCGGGGTGCGCGCCGGGTTAGCATCAGCCATTCCGAAGCGATCGACGATCTCCGAGATGTAACGCGATTGGTCTATCTCTAGGCGTTTGATTGACCTATCCCGAGTGATCCGGACTCCGAGATAAGAGTCGATCTCTCCGAGATCAGTCATCTCGTAGTGACTAGATAAGGTAATCTTAATCTGATTGACCCCATCGCGCGAATCGCCTAAGATCGTGATATCATCGACATAGAGGATTATGATTAGCTGTCCCCCCGCATCTTGGCGATGATAGATCCCCGCATCCGAGTGCGTGCGCGTAAAGCCGAGCCCTATGAGAACTCCATGGAATTGCGAATTCCATGCGCGCGAGGCTTGCTTGAGTCCGTACAATGCCTTTTTGAGGAGGCAAACCTTATCTGATTGGGCCTGATCAATGAAACCTTCCGGCTGCTCCATGTAAATCTCCTCATCCAGTAAGCCGTTCAGGAACGCCGATTTGACGTCCATTTGGTGGATCTCCCAATCCTCTAGCGCGGCCAACGCTAGCAGCAGTCTCAAAGACTCGAAACGTGCTACTGGAGAGAAGGTTTCATCATAGTCAATTCCCTGTATTTGAGTGAACCCCTTGGCCACCAGCCGAGCACGAAAGCGTCCATCTGCTTTGTGCTTGAAGACCCATTTAGATTTGACGGTCTTCCGGCCCGGCGGTAAAGGCACGAGAACCCAAGTGCCATTCTTGGCTAGCGCGTCAATTTCATATGCGCAGGCACGTTGCCACTCCTCGGCTCGGTCCGACGCCATCGCTTCCCGATAAGATAAGGGGTCGCGTACCTCGGCAGCACTAAGTAGAACCGCGTGAGATAACTGAGCGGGCCTCCTGGCGCGCGAGCTAGCAGTTGCAGTAAGATACTGCGGATTCTGCTTCGGGTTAGCACGCAGACGCCTGGGAGAAGGCGGACGCTCCGGGACAACGCCCGAAGGCCCCGGAACAGGTGGGGCCGGAGGCGGTCTGCGCAGAGGCAAGAGCGGGCGAGGTAAAGGCGGGCGAGGCGGCGCAACATCCGGAGTGAGCTGCAGTGCCGGAGGGCGGGATGGCGGGGTCGCATACACAGAGGTGTTAGCGGGTGTTTGCGGAGGCGCGGGGCCTCCGGGTTCACTCGAGGGAAAATGAAGAGTCACAGGCCAATCTATTGCGAGGGGCTGCACCGGAGGAGCGGACGGCTCAACGCTCTCCTTAGCAGGGAACTCGCGCTCATCAAACGTCACATTGCGGGACAGCATGACCGAGCGTTTGCTCCTATTCCATAAACGGTACCCCTTAGATCCGGGCTCATATCCGACAAAGATCGTCGGGATCGCCTGAGGATCTAGCTTCTTCCGGAGTTCCTCCGGGACGTGCGCGTAAGCGCGACATCCGAAGATCCGGAAGTATGAGACATCCGGAACGTGCCCACCGTTCCAGAGTTCGTGCGGAGTGCGCCAACCAAGGACGCGTGTAGGAGTTCTATTGTATGTGTGAACTGCAGCATCTACTGCAAGCTCCCAGAACCCGAGAGATAAGCCGGCGCTGTGGAACATCGCGCGCGCCTTATCTAAGATCGTGCGATTCCATCGCTCGGCTACACCGTTCTGTTGAGGCGAGTAAGGCATTGTAGTGCGATGCTCGATGCCATGCTCCGATAAGATAAGCTGCATCGGGCCACCCATGTATTCCCCTCCGCGATCGCTGTGTATTGCCAGGATCTTATCTGATGTTTGCTTTTCTGCGCGCACCAGGAAGTCCTTGAAGGCATCTACGATCTGATCTTTACTTTTGAGGAAATACACTACGGCATGTCGGGAATAATCATCGATAAATGATCCCATGTACAGCGCGCCTTGAATTGATTGCTTTTGCATCGGACCGGCTAGATCACTATGGATCAGCTGCATTCTAGCGGTCGATCGCTTAGGCGAAGCCGTAAAGGGTAAGCGAGATTGCTTCCCGAGCGCACATCCGGGGCAGGGAGATTGATCCCGATCTTGATCGATCGGTGCGGTTAGCGCGATCCCTTTGACTGATTCACTATATCGCATAAGCGCGTTATACGACATATGCCCCATCCTTTGATGCCAGATGTCGATTGATTGGGCTGCACTCCCGTGCACATTGATCGCCGGGTTGGAAGTATCAAAGTAGAATAGATTATCTTCCATGTAACCCCGTGCGATCTTCCGATCTTTAACGTAGATCTCAAATCCTGCGTTATCAAATGTGATCTTGCCACCTTTCCGCATCAGCGCGCCGACCGAGAAGAATCGCGCGCGAGCGTCAGGGACGTGCATCACATCATGCAGGGTCAATTGAATGTTTTTGTTCCCTCCGAGGGGTGTGACAACAATATCTCCGGTTCCGATCTGATCGATTTCGGCGTGCCCACCAAGACTGACTTGTCCCCGGGCCGGCTTCCACGAAGTGAAGTCGGATCGATAAGGGCTGATATGATGCGTGGCGCCGGAATCAACCATCCATCGCGATCTCACAGCAGCGTAAAGGGAAACGCGCATATCATTACTGTCATCGGAGATCTCGGTGATCGTAGCGGTAGGTACTATGTGCGCGTTGACCGCCTTGCTTCCGCTAGACGTCTGCGCCGCGCTCCCCTGCTCCTTATCCTTTTTATCTTTGGCAGCCAGATCCTTCTTCTTCTTCTTACACTCGTTACTTTTGTGCCCCTTTTTATTACAGTAGAAACATGTAATATTAGTCTTATCATTGCGTTTGATTGGGGCGATCTTGTTGAGTGAAGCGGAAGTTCCGGACCGTCGACCTTCCTCATTTAGAATGCGTTCCTGGACCGTGGTCGGGGAAAGATCCTTGGGCGCTCCGGTGGCCAAAATGGTCGACGCGACTGCCGAATAGGACTCGGGAAGTGCCTTGATCAAGATAAAACATAATTGAAGATCGGAGATATTCATATTGTTGTTACGTAGGGTGATGCACGCGTCATTAAGTTTCTGCAATTGAGGCATCATCGGTTTTGATTCCTCGAGGGATGTCCCGGTCAGGGCAACCCAACTATTGAACGCGGACATAGATCCGACGCCTCCGTAGATCCGTTGAAGTTCCACCCACTTAGCTTTAGCAGTTCCGAACTTTGTATCATCAGAGACTGAGTTCCAGACGTCCTTTTGACAATACATCTCAAAGACGCCCGTTATCATCCCGTCAGTTTCCGTCCAGGCTGGAGTGGGGGTAGATTGATCTACGGTCACATGATCTTTAAGTCCGTTAAGCCGCAGAAGTGCTTGCATGCGCGATGACCAGACAGCCCAGTTAGATCCGTCGAGGATCTCGATCCCGGCTGCAGGAGGGAATGTGATTGCAGGCATAATTTGCTATTGATAAGATAAAGCGATGATTTTTTGATAACCTGGGAATGAGGAGCAGTCAGACCCAGAGATCGAAGATCTGATTGGATCCCTGACGTATTCAGCTGTGCACCCTGAATCTTATCAGATCCAGTCTCTCGGACTTTGCGCGCGGTGTGATCTAATAATCTATCCTATCTTAGCGTACCGCAGTTGTGACGAGCCCAAGCGCTCAGGGGAGTGATTACCCCCGCCTTGTTCTAGACCCAAGAACCGTGCTCCGCAAGGAAGTCATCGGCCAACCGTTCAGTAGGCAAATAGTCCCCGGGGCCTCCCACCCGGTTTCCTAACATGGCAGTAGGGCCGCATCCGGCTCGTCCGCGCCGCGCCTGACCGGCTAACGTGCGTCCGTTTCCCCGGGCTAAATTAATTAAGTAACCGCGCAAACCGGGCCGAGAGAAAACTCGCGCGTGCTTCAGCGTCGCCGCGCTCTCGCACAACGCTCGCGGGAAATCCCGGAAAGGGATCCAGCCTACGCCGATCCCCCGGCTCCAAGGACCGGGAGAAGTGGGATTACCAAGCGAAGTAAACAGAAGCTCGCCTTAGGGAGAACCGTAAGCGCGTAGAGTAGTGCAAGTGCGAGACTGTTGTAATTTGATCTTCTTTGGAATTCACAGGGGCGCAGGGCCCATAACCTGTCGTTACAATAGCTTAGATAATCCTGTGAGATTAGATAGCGTTCAGTCGTAGGCAAGAAGACTTTATTCATAGATCATAAGTACCTGTGAGATTAGATAGCGCTAAGACACAGGTAAGCCAAATATGGTAAGAAATGACATAAGCTATACTCACTTCAGTCGTAGGCAAGAAGACTGAAGTGAACGCGTCGAAAACTACGTTCTTTTATACTGTCCAGAGCAGATGTAAATGTCCAGAATAATAGCATTCTTTATTCTACCCATAATCGTGTATCTAAGTGTCCAGGGAGCTAGTCCCGTACATAAATTGTCATTAATCATATTTACTCCGTTCCGCGGTTTCCGGTCCGCTAGATCCGCGGGATCCGGGTCGCGTCTCAACACAGGTTATGGAATTGCGAAAGGACTATGGGAATCCGAACATCGGGTCCTGCTGGGAGAGCCCCGTCGGGAGCAACCATCTCCGGATGTTCCGCCAGAATGGATTCGAAGCCAACACTGGCGCGTTATTCCTTGCGTACGTCTCTAGCAAAGCGTTCTTTTGTTCCGGTTCTGATGGCATTCATTCGGGCATTATTAGTGTCTCAGAGGAGGATGTGTGTTGCATTTCATTCTCAGCTTTGGACACGTACATCCCCTTCTAACTAGCCCAATCCGCAGAACGTTTTCGATGGCCACAACATCACCGAGGATGGCTACAACCGTGGCCGGTGAGTAATACCTTCCGGTGTAACACCACACCCTCTGCAAGCCTGACAGCGCTATTTTGTGTCCAGCGATAGTCTTGTACAAGATGCACTCCGTGTAAACTTGAAGAGGTATCGAAGTATCAACTACCATATTACTGCGAAGTGCATTTCAGGAATGATTCCACCTGGCTCCGACGGCATCAATCAAGGTGAGTGGACAGAGCCGCTCGCCTCACCCTTGTGAAATTAATTCAATGGGCTGTTGGATAGGTATAGCAATTGATGGCGTCGTGACGCTTCTAACCGTGACGGTCGTGGAATGACACTCCGTCCCTTTCCATATAGTAGTATCTAGTAGAGCTCGTTATATATACTAGTACTGCAGAAGTAACAGAACCCGGTTTGCTTGATTTATAAATGCGTTCCAGCTGCCAGTGCAAAGTAGCGCATGACAAAGAAGCTCTTCGGATACACACGTCATCTCCGATGATAGGAAAACTGGTCAGAGACTCGTGTGTTCAGCAAAACAGACAAGACAGTCGACGGACGGCTAAATCTCGAGACTCTTATTCGTGCCCCTTACGTCGCTCCTTCGGGCACCTAAAAAAACGGCCATGAAGCCGGCAAGCGGCGCAACTTCGCAGAAGGAGACGGTCATGATGATTGTCTAAGAGACCCTATACCGCATCTGTAGCCTGACGTCGCTCAGCCATCGAGCCTGAGAATGAGGTGATCCCCAGCCTGCGATTCGATTAGCGTCCTTCTTTGGCATGACCGGATATCTCCGAAAACAAGGATGCAGGGCTTAGGGCCCTCTCAACCCCCGCCCGCTTGTATTCGTTCTATCAGCTAGATGTTGTATGTCAAAATCTCTCATGTCGATGCCCCCTATGTTAATTTTTACCACAGTCCGAGGCACATCAATCCCACTCAGGTCAGCGAAACGCAACCGAGCTCTTCCCCGCTCCAGTTGACTGGTACGTATGTTTATCGCCATGCTGCGCTAAGTACTAAACATCTTGCCCTGCTAGTTGTCAGAGCGCACAACCTTCCCCGTCTCAAGACCCTCCTTGGTTGGAAGAAACCCCGATTTTACGCTACTGTGATAGACGGGGGGAGAACATGGCAGACACAGTCTGTGCGGAGCGTAGCCCAACGCGTGGAATGGAACGAGAACATCGATTTGTAGGAAATCTTGCATTTTTATTCCTATTTGCAACTGAGTCTCTCTTGCAGCATCGTAGAACCACGCTCTTGCATTACAATATCTCTCTATGTGAAAGTGTCCATGCGGAAAGATATCCTTGTTGGAAGGCAGGAGATAACCTGTGAACCCCAACATGGTTCGTCTCCTAAGTACTCTAACCCATGCGTCTGGCTGAGCATCCTGCAAATAGAAATAGGTCTTGTTTTCGGCAATGATGGCGGACATTCGACCGAGGCAACCACACTCTTCTTAGCGATCACCGAGTCAGCGAACAGGAATTCCTCTCTGAATGTGGCAGTCAACACCCCGAGCCCCACAACGGCCGATCTCGATAATACGGCTGCTGAAGGAGGGGCTACGCGTATTGATGTCCAACTCAACAGTGAAACCATGCCATCCATGATAGCTGCCGCCTCTCGACCTCCTTTATCCCGGACAGGTGCCCTTCCCGTTGAGAGCGATACTCCTCCTGAGCCACCAGTGGTGGGAAGCCAGCCAGAGATGACACGTACCGCTCTTCGTCGCGCTGAGGAAGCTATCACCAACGTCAATACGATAAAAACATGGAGAAGTGCTGTTACCAATATCAAGTGGGTGATGGACACCGTCACTCCGATCGCAGCAGTATGCTCGATATCGTATTTTCCCATCCGTCGCCGAGCTAACTTCCACCCTTCAGTTGAACCCCTACGCAAAACTAGCGTGGAGTCTACTCTCAAAGATCCCGGAGGTCCATCTCATTCCTTCTCAGGCGATGAAGAACAGTCACTCATTTTGTTTCTTATTCATTTTACCACCAGACATTGCTAAAGCAGGTTGAACGTGACCTCGATATCGAAATACTACTTGAGGCCATACACGATGTCTTTGAATTTGCAGAACAGGCTGATGTTTTGAGGAACATCATGCCAGAGTCTAGACAGGCAACAATTCTCAAGGAGATGCTCGAATGTGTCTCCAAATGTGCCGAATTTATCCGATCATATGCGGAAGATGTCCAAGTTGGTATGTCGTCTTCATCTATCTCATTGGCTATTATAATTATGTGATTTTCAGGAAAGCGGGCTCTAAAGTATATCGTTGGCCAAGTTGACGGAGAAATAGAACAATACCGCACGGACCTCGTCCGACTGCAAACCAGTTTCCTCGCCCGTGCTATTGTCACCGCCGAGGTTGCTGTGCTAGAAGCTGGTGCGTAACTTTGATGGTCGCAGGACTGTCGGATCGTCCATTTGACAAGGAGCACAGAATTGGATGCAAGAATCAGAGAAATGCCCTATAAGGGAGGCTGGCGATTCAATGATAAGCGCTGTCTTCCAGGCACGCGCGAAAGGTTCTTGGACTATATTATCAAGTGGGTTGATAATCCCGAGTCTGAACGTGCGCTCGTCCTCCTCGGCCAAGCAGGCACGGGAAAGTCTTCTATTGCCCATGAGATTGCACGTCATTTCGACAACAAGTGTCTCGGCTCTTACTTCGCCTTTTTGCGAAAGGAGCAGTCCAAAGATGAGGCTTACCAGCTCTTCACGACACTTGCTCGCGATCTCTCTGATCGCAATCCTGCGTTCAAGCGCGCCCTTGGGAGGGTCATCAAGGATAGATCGTCTCTTTGTGGTTCCCGAGACTATTGTACACTTTTCCAAAGCCTTCTCATCGAACCGCTCAAGACCGTGCCACCACGTAGTCCAGTTCTCGTTGTCATCGATGCATTGGATGAGAGTGGGGCAACAATTGACAAAAACGGACTACACACCTTTCTTGCTCAATGTCTCATTGACCTCCCACCAGTCTTCCGCATACTCATCACCTCAAGACCGGAGAATGGTATCGAACCTGCCTTCGCCAACGCAAAGTCCGTTGGTATTCTCCACATGGATGATCCCCAACTGGCTGCCAATACGGAGCGAGATATTGGCGTATATCTCCAGAGCGAGCTCCCCGAAGACGTGTTCAAAGACAATGGTGACCAATTAGCGAAGGCGGCAGACGGCTTGTTTCAATGGGCGGTCATTGCATCCGGGTTCATACATAGCCGGGGTATCCTTGGCCTTAGCAAGAAGGAGTCCGTGCGGCGCCTGTTGGGACACCCTCAAGGTCGGAATGACAAAGGACTGTTGGACAACTTATACAAAGAAGTTCTCAAAGAGTACATCAAATCACATGAAGCACAGATTGTATTTCGATCTGTCATGGGACAACTTCTTGCTGCGATCGAACCTCTCTCTATCAATTCCTTGATTGATTTGCGACAACATGCAACTGAAGATGATCCCGAGGATTCCGATCGCGTGCTTGGAATTCTCGGTTACCTGGGCTCGCTACTGAGCAACGTCACTTCTTCTGATCAAACGCGACCTATCGTTCCTCTCCATGCATCATTCCGCGACTTTCTGACCAGCAAGAAGAGTGATGTGTTTTATGTGGACCTTGGCGACGCCCACCGTCAGTTGGCACACTCCTGTCCTACGTTAATGCTCGATAGCCTCAAATTCAATATCTGCAAACTCGAGTCGTCACATCTCGCCAACAGCGACGTCCCAGACTTGAAATCTCGAATTGCCAAATACATCCCACCTGCTCTATCATATGCCTGCATTTATTGGGGCGACCATTTAGGACACGTTTCTTTCGAACGCGAACTCTTTAAGAAGCTTCGATCCCTGCTCGAGACGAAGTTTTTATTTTGGCTGGAAGTTTTGAGCGTCAAGAACAGTGTAGGCGTTGCTTCACCAGCGTTGTCATCTCTGTCGATGTGGTTGCAGCCGGAGGTAGGTACATCATCATTCAATATGACATGTAGTGACTCTAAATTGCAATAGCGTTCGCACCCGGAGGTGAAGAATTTGTTGGCATTGGTGAATGATGCGTCCGCATTTATGCGTTATTTCGGAATGATGATGGCAATGAGCGCTCCGCATATCTATATCTCTGCTCTCCCTTTCGCCCCGACCTCTTCCGAGACCCTCAAGCAATATATTCACCAATTTCCTCGCACACTGGCCTTGGAACGCGGGCAGTTGTCTCATTGGCCAGCATTGGAAATGACGATTCAGACCTATAGCCGATACCTCTATTCTGTTGTATTCTCGCCTGACGGGCAGAGTATCGCATCAGGTTCGCACGATCACACGATTCGTGTGTGGGATTCCACAACAGGACAGATCGTAGCGGGCCCGTTTACTGGACACACCCATTTGGTCACATCTGTCGCATTCTCGCCAGACGGGCAGCGTATCGCATCAGGCTCGGACGATCGCACGATTCGTGTGTGGGATGCCACAACAGGACAGGTCGTAGCGGGCCCGTTTACTGGACACACCAATCCGGTCTCATCTGTTGCATTCTCCCCGGACGGGCAGCGTATCGCATCAAGTTCGCACGATCACACGATTCGTGTGTGGGATTCCACAACAGGACAGATCATAGCGGGCCCGTTTACTGGACACACCTTTTGGGTCACATCTGTTGCATTCTCACCAGACGGCCAGCGTATCGTATCAGGTTCGTTCGATGGCACGATTCGTGTGTGGGGTGCCACAACAGGACAGATCGTAGCGGGCCCGTTTACTGGACACACCGATTTTGTCACATCTGTTGCATTCTCGCTGGACGGGCAGCGTATCGCATCAGGTTCGCACGATCACACGATTCGTGTGTGGGATTCCACAACAGGACAGATCGTAGCGGGTCCGGTTACTGGACACACCGATTTTGTCACATCTGTTGCATTCTCGCTGGACGGGCAGCGTATCGCATCAAGTTCGCATGATGTCACGATTCGTGTGTGGGATGCCACAACAGGACAGATTGTAGCGGGCTCGTTTACTGGACACACCGATTCGGTCAGATCTGTTGCATTCTCGCCTGACAAGCAACGTATTGCATCAGGCTCGGAAGATGACACGATTCGTGTGTGGGATGCCACAACAGGACAGGTCGTAGCGGGCCCGTTTATTGGACACACCGATTCGGTCAGATCTGTTGCATTCTCGCCAGACGGGCAGCGTATCGCATCCGGCTCGGACGATCGCACGATTCGTGTGTGGGATGCCACAACAGGACAGGTCGTAGCGGGCCCGTTTACTGGACACACCGATTCGGTCAGATCTGTTGCATTCTCGCCAGATGGGCAGCATATTGCATCAGGCTCAGACGATCATACAATTCGTGTATGGGATGCCACAACAGGACAGGTCGTAGCAGGCCCATTTACTGGACACACCCATCCAGTCAGATCTGTTGCATTCTCCCCGGACGGGCAGCATATCACATCAGGCTCGTACGATGACACAATTCGTGTGTGGGATGCCACAACAGGACAGGTCGTAGCGGGCCCGTTTACTGGACACACTGATGGGGTCAGATCTGTTGCATTCTCACCAGACGGGCAGCGTATCGCATCAGGCTCGGACGATCGCACGATTCGTGTGTGGGATGCCACAACAGGACAGATTGTAGCGGACCCGTTTACTGGAGACACCGATTTTGTCACATCTGTTGCATTCTCACCAGACGGGCAGCATATCACATCAGGCTCGCGCGATTGCACAATTCGTGTGTGGGATGCCACAACAGGACAGGTCGTAGCGGGCCCGTTTACTGGACACACCAATTGGGTCAGATCTGTTGCATTCTCGCCAAATGGGCAGCACATTGCATCAGGCTCAGACGATCACACAATTCGTGTATGGGATGCCACAACAGGACAGATCATAGAGGGCCCATTTGCTGATCCAGCCACATCTGTTGCATTCTCGCCAGACAGACACCATGCTGCTTCAACCTCTGACAGTGCAATTCATGCGGAGAAGGTCATAGGAGAAGATATAAAGATCCACTTTACAGACCAATCCCTGATTGATAGCGATGGCTGGATATATGGAGACGAGGGTGAACTTCTTTTATGGATTCCGGAGCTTCATAGGCCATGCCTTCATAGACCTAGTACTGTCTGGATTGCGGGCCAGCATGAGACCCGGCTAGATCTCTCAAAGTTTGTGCACGGATCAAATTGGGCTACAGTACACGATCATAATTTATTTCAAAAGAATCAATTATGAGATGTTTCTTTATTTATAAAAAATGTGGAGTGGAGGATAGCCTTTGCCAGCCTGCCTAGCGCTTCTTCTAAGTATAATCACTACTAACAAAAGGCGTTCAGCTCGAGTACGGTCTGCTCTGGCCGCATTGGTACACCCTGAACAACCCTTAGGCTGCGCCCCCCAAAAAAAAGCAGGAGGAAAAAAAAAAAGAATAATAATTACACTCACCTCTACGATCGCAACCTCCCGCTCCACCCTCAGAGTTCTCAGCGTCGCGTCACTAACGTACCAGCGCACGCTTTGCCTTTGCGAATACACTCTCTCCGAACTAGGGCTCTCAACTGGTACCAGCGTAACAACGGCGCTGTTACCACCAACGCTACCGAAAAATCCTGACGTTCCTCGAGAAGCCCCAACGAGTCGTCAGACGAGATATGGAGGCAATTCCGCGGCAACTCGTCGCTGCAGCTGCTAATACTAGCCCTCATCCTCGGCTCGCTCGCAGCGACTTGAAAGAGTCCCTTGACCAAGCAACAACCCTTGCTCCACTCCGATATTTTTATTAAAAAAAGGGGCCACGTTTATTAATAAATAATATGATTGGTCACGTAGGTCAGTCGTCAATGGGAAAAAATCATCGCTCTAATTCGTTTACATGTGATGATCAACGCGTAGTACTGAATCCCAGCCCGAAGAAGTGAGGGTCTCCCGATGGCTTGAATTCTTTTTTTGGGTGAAGTGTAGTCCACGGTAGCCGTGACGTCATAGGTAGTAGTATATCCGGATCCCGGACCGCCAGATATCTGTCAGAACCATCACTATCACAGTCATCTGGGGGCAGCAGAATCCCATGGGAACGCTACCACAACCGCCTTCGTTCGACGAGCACCTCACCTCGCTCGAGTCTGTTCCTCTATTCATGAGTTCACTCCCGGATGATCCGGCCGACAACGTCGCGCTCAGTGCGTTACAAAGTCTCGTGCACGATGGCACCCCGGACGGTACGGTGCGTGTTCTCTTATCAATCGCTCAGGCCGTGCTGACACACACACACAAAAAAAAAGAGGTTGCGCAGAACTTTAAGGAACAGGGAAATGAGTATTTTAGGGGTAAACGATACAGGGAGGCCCTCGGCTTTTACACGCAGGGCATCGAGGCCAAACCGGACGACGTGCAGTTGAGAAGGGCATTACTATTGAATCGTGCGGCGTGTAATCTCGAATTAGGTGATGCGTCCCTTATCCCGCACGTCACCCTCCTTATTATGATATACTAGAGAACTACGGCTCGGTATTGCGCGATTGCGCGAGCGTCATTGCTGCTAACCCCCGGGCATCGTCAAAAGCCTATTATCGGGCAGGTCTCGCGCTGCTTGCACTTGAACGACCCGACGAGGCGCTTGACGTGTGCACGCGTGCTGGGGAGGTAGCGACGGACGATGTAGGGTTCAAAACGCTACGTGCTCGAGCAGAGGAGAAACGCAGGGAGATGGCGCGTAAGGCGGACGAACGAAGGGAACGGGCGCGACGCGCGGCTGAGGAGAAACGGCGAATGGACGTGGCTTTTGCGGTGCGTGTATTCCCTTTCCTTCTATCTGCTGACGTGTAACGCTCATGGGGGAGAGCAGGAACGCAACTTGATCAACGTGCCGGATGCAGAAGGCGAGATGATGAACGCGAATCGACCGTACGGCACGCCCAAGTTCGACCCCGAAGATCCGACGGGCGGCACGCTCATCATTCCCGTGCTGTTTCTCTACCCTGAACACGCGACGACGGACGTGATATCTGAATTTGTCGAGGACTCCTCGTTCTCGGCTGCTCTCGCTCTTATCTTTCCACCCGGCGCACCTCAGCAGGAGTGGGATGCAGAGGGTAAATATGTGGAAGGGTCGCTTGTCGTTTATGCGACGACGAGGCGGAAGAGGCTCTTGAAGGTCGGACGGAAGATGACACTGAGGGACGTGTGTCGTGCCGCAGCTGGACCTGACGGAAAGGGAAAAGACGGGTTGGAGGTGAAAGATGGGTGTTTGAGTTTTGTGGTATTGCCCAAAGGAGAGGCGGAAGAGAGGTGGGTGGAGGAGTTTAAAAGGAACCGAGGATAAGCATAGATAACGATCGCAAATCTAAGATGGTCGGAATTGCCGGTCCGAGGGCTTGCGGGAACATTTGGTCCTGTTTGGCGGCGCACTATCTGCAAGCCTTCACCACTATCAACAAAAGCAGACGACGACGACAACGACGGCAGCAAGTTCAGTGAGTCATTTCTCCAATTCGTGCCCATTCCACATGTAGGAGGGGACTAGTTTTCCCTAAAGAAGGCAGCGGGCAGACGAAGGAGCAGAAAGTGGTGGATGCAAGGCCCAAGTGGTGGATGTAGAACACTCACTGACGAACTCTCACTTTTTTTTTGCAGGCTCGCCACATTGAAACAAAGTTGAAAAATGTCCATCCAGCGTAAAATCCTTCGTACGGCAAATGCGCCAACTACCCCACCCGATGAGACCGAGACGGCCGTCGCGCAGGCGCTAATCGATCTCGAGAATGGCGTGCCCGACCTCAAGACGGAGCTGCGCGCCCTGCAGATTTCTGCCGCACGCGAGGTCGATGTGCGAGGAGGGAAAAAGGCTATCGTTGTATTTGTTCCCGTTCCTCAGCTGAAGGCTTTCCACAAAGTTCAAGCGAGGTGAGTCTTGTTTTGGCTTGCCAGCGCAGCCATGTCGCGATGCGCCGCTCGTGATATAAGGGAACTGACTTGTTCTCTAGACTTACTCGCGAGTTGGAGAAGAAATTTTCGGATCGTCATGTTGTCTTTGTGGCACAACGCCGGATGCTGCGCAAGCCTACACGCTCATCGCGAGTCAAGCAAAAGCGGCCGCGTAGCCGGACTCTGACTAATGTTCACGAGAAGATTCTCGAGGATCTGGTGTTTCCGACGGAGATCGTCGGTAAGCGCACACGCGTGAACCAAGATGGATCGAAGTTGCTCAAAGTGTGAGTGCCCGCGGATCTCTTGTTCTTCCTCTTCCATGTCATTATTATCACCATCCCCAATTGGGTGTTCTTGGGGATTTTATGGTAACGGAGTGGCGCTGACTCGGCACTTTCTTATTTTTGGACAGATTTTTGGACGCCAAGGACTCCACATCACTCGAATACAAGCTTGACTCGTTTTCGTCCGTGTATCGCCGATTGACTGGGAAAGATGTGGTGTTTGAGTTCCCTGTGCAGGCCGTACAAGACTGAGGGGAGATGTCGATAGATTAGGACATGTCAGCGTCTTTTACTCGCCGAAATATTTTCTCTCTCCGATCATAAAATCTTGTGCAAAAGAATGACTTTTGAACCGGGCCGGTGAGAATAGGCGATAAGCTCTTGGTTTTGTCGGGACGGGAAATGTGAGTGACAAAGGTGGGATAACCACGTGGGTTGTCGCCACGAACCGGGAAACGGAAGAGCCGTTTTGTGCGGGTGCGAGTGCCTTTTCTCGTTCTTGCTCTCTTTCTCTCTCTCTCTCCTTTATCTTCTCCTTCTTCCTCCCTTTCCTCTCTTCCCCCTCCTCACTTTTTTTTTTTCTGCGCTACCATTGCGCGTCCCCTCCTTTCCACGTGAACCACGCGATGTCTTCCTATCCTCGCATGGATCCGTACGGGAGGTCTAGGTATGACCATGGTATCGATGCCAAGGTTGTCGTCATGGGTAATAGCGGTTAGTTTTCCCTCTCTTTCTCCCCTCAAAAAAATCTTATCAATTCAATCATCACCTATCCTTTCCTCTTAACAAGGCGTAGGCAAGACCAGCCTCCTTCAACGATACACTCAAAACAAGTTCGATCCAAAGAACACAACATCTACAACTGGAGCCTTCTTCGTCGCAAAGAAAGTGACCGTAAATGGTGTCAAGGTGCGCCTCCAGCTTTGGGACACTGCTGGACAGGAGCGTTTTCGAAGTATGGTCTGTACCCAACCGTTCCGTTAATCGCAATTTACGCTCAATTAGCGCCCTGCGTACATTCTCATCCTTGGACAAATACAGGCACCTATGTATTATCGCGGCGCAAACGCCGCATTACTGTTGTACGATATTACGAACCAAGTCTCGTTCCAAGACGTTCGTGGATGGCTCAAAGGTGAGCCTTGGCACGCCCGCGTTCCCCCATCGGAGCTGATCAATTCCCTTTTGACGTCCCACAGAACTCAAGAAGAACTGTCCCACAGACTTGATCACATATATCGTAGGCTCCAAGGCGGACCTTTCCCACCTTCGACAAGTATCTCCAGATCTCGCCCGTCTCTCCCTCCATCAATGGTTCCCACCACCTCGGCCACCCCCGCCACCGCCACCCCCGCCACAACCATCTTCGGCATTCTCCTACATCCGGCCTCGCTTCACATCTTTTACCTCGATCAGATCGGCTCCACTCTCCATGTCCCCGACTAAGCCGTCCCCACCCGGGTCACACTCTAGCAGCTTGGAAACGGCCCCTGGTCGTGCTGGAGCTGCGTCGCGAAGAGTGCAAACTGGCGTTACGCCGCGGAGCAATAGTCCTTGGACCGAAGCACCTGACCACGAGAGCGGTAGTGGAGGCGACGAATATGATGAAGATGAACTAGACGAGCGTGAGTGGGGCCTCGAAAAGGGCATGGAACTTTTCGAAGTTTCCGCCAAGGATGATGTGGGTACGTCTTTTTTTCCCCTTTCTCTTCGACCCGATCTTCCATTGCTAAACCTTTCGTGACTAGGCATCTCACAGCTGTTTGATTCGTTGATCTTGACAATCATTGAAAAGAAGGACATGATCGAACAGGAAAATGTGCTCAAAGGACAGGGCAGCGTGTTGTTGAATTCGGTCACGACTCCTACGTGGGCAGCTCAGGCCGATGAAGAGGAAGCACGAGAGAAAGAGGCCGCACAGTCACACGCAGCCCGGAGCTGCTGTCAATCGTAGCGTTGGCCTGACTTTACGCTCGTTGTTGAATGCGTTGACTTGTATCCGTACATTCGCGCTTACTGATTCACTCTCTTTCGAGCCGTTGAATCTTCTTCCCTCTTCCCTTCCCGTAACTGGGCACCTCACTGACTTTGCCTACTGCTCGACCCTCCGATAAGATGCAATCCTTAGGCTCCCTTTCTCCACTTTCTATTTCCGTATATGCCCCGCTGCACGCCTATCTGCCGTCTATGCCCCTACACCTTCTCACAGACCTTCCACACTACCCAAGAGACTCACATTGCATCATCTCTTCTCGATTTCTTATGATGACCCTCAGTTTTCCTCACGCATGCCCATGTTGATCAGCTCCATGAACACGGTTCGTTCTCACTCTTACTTACCCTCCTCCGCCCCTCCCTACCCTTTTTGTGTTATCTGCCTTTCCCTCTTCAGTGTGCTCGCTTATCCCCGTCTATATTCTGTCTAGTTCTAGCCATTCAAACCAACCAGTCTCGTTCCACGTTCTGTCCCATATCTTATAACTCATTCCCATCTATCGCCCGCCTCGGTCGTGCCAAGTCCATCCGGCGAATTCACCGTCCCAAACCGTCAATCTTCTTACCGCTTCCCTTCCCTTGGCTGCCGGCACCACGGATATACTCTACTGTTCCAATCGTACTTTTTTTTATATATCTCCTTGTACATACGTACTCATATTACTCTATCCTATCTACGATACTGCGCCTCATTTTTTTTTAAAGCTTTTCTCTCAATTGCCCCTTTCGACACACCTGTGGCATTTCTTGGAATCACCCATTGACATCATACCACACGTCCCGTTTGTCTTGCACCACCACACCTAACGTACAAAATGCGCAACCTGGAATTTCGTTGTTCGTTCCCCCGGCTTGCTCAGGAGTCAAAAAGGGTACGGAAAAGGAGTAGGATCACAGCTCATTTGGACCGACAATGGGGCGCGTCAATGGCGTGATGGAACTATGACATAAAGAGCGTGCTGAGCTATCTGGGCAATTCACAGGCACCGGTCAATCACGGTTCCCGGTCCGGAGTTTAAGGTACGGCCTACACGTCAATTAAGGTCGGTCGGTACTGTCATGGTAAACGGTACAGTGTATCACAGAGGGCTCGGAATGAGCGCGGCGCGCTCTACCTGAACCAAGTTGTGTACTTCATGGTCCATCCAATGTTGGTAAGGCGGCGGTGGCGGGCTAGTCGGTCATGATCAGCGGTACCCGCGTTTGCGATCACGAAACGCGGTCCACACTTTTGGGTCATGGCGTTAAGTGGATGACCCGAATCATTTCTGATTACAAGTCCACCTGGCACGCAGATGTAAATTCCGTCGTTAGAATGACAAGTACTTGCTTCATTTTCATTTTCCCATATTCACAAGGTTCACAACCGTGGAGTTGGACAAGTTCCATGCCAGCGGGACAGCGGCGGGCGCATAGTCACACGATAACCTTTTTTGTCATCATTATTATGTATCCTGTCAAAGCAAAAGACTTAAAAATAACAAGTTCCGATGTTTTCCGGGAGAGGGAGGGGGAGGCTATGCCCCATCCATGTAGTTGGGATGAAGAGAGGGCCATCGATCGCAAAAAAGTGATTGATGGATGATAAGATTACAGTTGTGGGGCCACCCGTGCTAGTTGGGCGCTCTCTCCCTCCTTATCGTCCTTGTTACCCCCCCTCCCCTCCCCCCCCCTCCTTTTTTTATCGGTGTCGAACGAAATGGTCCGCCATAGCGCAGAGGCGACATCGCCCGTCACGACCCCGACCATGTCGAAGATTCCCAACACTACCAACGACGACAATGACGACGATGATCACCATCAAGACGTAAATGACGACGACGACGATACTCTCGACACTTGTCGCACCGAACATGGCTTTCACGCTTTCGATGCGCTCTATTGTTCCTTGACCCATGCTCATCCCATCAAGCCACTCTTCCTAGATGACAAATAGTACGGGGTTTTTTTTCAAAAAACACAATCCCCCTCCTCCCCCTCCCTCTGAACTTTTTGCCTTTTTTTTTTCTTTTCAAAAGTCCCCTCTTTGTGACGTGGAACACGCGCAGACGTAACAACAGTAGCACGCCACGTTTGAGAGGGTGCATAGGCACATTCGAAGCGCAGCATCTTCGTACGGGACTCAAAGAGTATGCGCTTTTGAGCGCCTTTCGCGATTATCGCTTTCACGCGATCGAGCTGCGCGAGTTGACTTCTCTAGAATGCGGGTGCGTCCATTCATCCCATCCCCTACCCCTACCCCTAGCGCACCCCCACCCACCTTTCCCTTCCCTTCCCTCTCTTTGATTGACTGGCCCTCTCTAATCACCAAACTCTCTCTCTTTTTCTCTTTTCCCTTCACTTTCCACGTTTTTCATTTTTCGGGGGTGCGCGTCTGTGGTGGGTTCTTATCCTTATTTTTTTTTCTTTATCTTTTGCGTGGGGGGTGGGACACACATGTCGGGCGATATGACCTTTTTTTTGCATTTTTATCATGCGAACAACGAAAGTATAGGATATCGCTCCTAACCGACTTTGAGAACGCAACGTCTTACCTCGATTGGACCATCGGTACACACGGCATTCAAATCACGTTCACGCCCCCACCTACCAGTCCTTCAGCCTCGGACGCGCCCTCCCCACTTTCCTCCGCCATCTCTCTCCTCTCTCGACCTTTATCCACCAGTAGCAACAACAGCACGCTAGGCCGCACCATGTCGGCGACTTATCTCCCCGAAGTCGCCCTCGATCAGGGTTGGGATCACATCGACGCGATCGACAGCGCGATTCGCAAAGCCGGTTGGAACGGTCGTATTTCAGAAGATCTCAGGCGTAGAGTGCGCGTGCGTAGATACCAGAGTCGCAAGTGCGTCGTCGGTTGGGACGAGTTTGTCGCCTGGCGCGCCGACAGGGGTTTTCCTGTCGATCTCGACCTCGTCGAGGGCGGTCTTCCCAATTGAAACCCTTTTCTTTTTTCTTTTCAAACGTCAAAGTGGGAGGAGGGAGAACTTTTTGTTAGAACAAATGTTGCGTTATGTGTTTACATAGATCAATTTGTTGTGCTTGTGTGCGTATTATAAACTTTTGAGAGGTTCTATATATGTGTGTGTATACTCAAGAAAAAACCTTTTCACGAATGCGTGCTAGCCGCCCGCTCCAACCCCTAAGTCCACCACCCCCTTCTCCCCCACCACATCCGAATCGACTCTCGAGTCGCTCAAACACGTCGCGAAGGACAAGGGAATCGTGTCCGCTCGTACGCGCAAACGCGCTTATGAGCCAAAAGAGTACGTTTTCGCGAAGACGCGTGTCGGGCGGTAGCTCGAGGAACCGCGTAAAGAGCGCTTCGAGCGTCGTCAGCGTCCATTCTTGTTCTTGTTCTTCGTTGCTTCTACTCCTACTACTGTTGCCAGCGAGAACCATGTACGAAGATGGGGTAGAAGAGGTCAAGGTAGGATGGTGGCGTCGTTGTGAGATGGGTAATGGTTGATGTCGATTAGGAGTAGTAGGTGAGGTGGTGATGCTGATGGAGGGAGGTGAGACAAAGACGCCGTGTCGGGCAAAGCCTAGAAAGATGGCGCGGAAAGCGGTGAGACTATTGCTGTTGATGTCCATGCCCTCCTCACCCTTGGCGGAGAGCATGTCCGTGAGGGTTTCGAGGCAGGCTCGCAAGTCACCGTGATAAGCGTAAGCCTGTATCAAAATATGATACGTCGCGATATCCGGGACGACCACCTCTGGCCCGCCGACGACGATCATCTCACGTTCCGCGAGCGCGTTTTTCAACTCTTCAATCTCTCCTCCCTCTTCTTCACTCCCACCTCCACCTCCTCCGATGACGCGATACATCGCCCTTGCGACATCCAATCGTCCATTATACGCAAACGCCCAAAGGACGATGTTAAACGCCGTTTGCGTCAGTCCTCCTCCCTGTTCCTGTCTCCGCATACGAAAGAGCGTGTCGCGCACGCCGGCGAGGTCCCCGCGTCGCGCGAAATAGCACAGAAGCGTGGTGTGCGCGTGCACGCCTAGCGCAAAGCCTGAACGGGTTAGCAATTGCGCGGCGTGGCGCACGGCGGCGGGTGCACGCGTGCGTACGGCGTGGGCGAGCAGGGTCGTGTACGAAAAGATATCCGGTGCGGTGTCGCCCTCGTCTCTTAGCCCTCCCCCACCACTTCCAGCATTGGTGGCTGCAGAGGAGGACGCGGGATGATGAGGAGCAGCAGCAGCAGTAGCAGCAGCGACACTGGTAGGAGGATCGCGACGCATCTGCGCGATGAGCGCGAGAGCCACACGAAAATGTTCTTCGCGTGGTCTTCGCCAACCTTCCTTTCCGGCACAGTCCAGTAATAAATTCCACTCCCAGAGTTTGACCGTACCACCGGCTTGGAGTAACGCACGAAGTACGGCGAGAACTTGAGCGTATCGACCTCGGGCACGTGGACGTGGCTGAGCGGCCGCCAACAGACGCAGCAGACGATGACGATGGGCAAAGGGAACCTTGTGACGGATTTTGTCGGCGCTGCGTGGGAGGACGAGTAAGGCGCGGTAAGCTGCCCAAGCGCTCGACGCTTCTTGGGTGTTGGCGAGGATAGAGAGGAGTCGTGAACGGAGATTTTGGAGGAGGTATTTGCGAGGGAGATGGACCGTCCTCTCTGCTTCTTGTTCTAGTTTGTCTGCGAGCGCTTCGAGATCGGCTGCGTTCTCGGTAGGGATATGTGGTCGACGTTTTAACGGGAGGCCAGCAGAGGTGCTTCGACCACGGAGGGGTTTGACAAAGCCAGGAACAGGGATATCTTGTTGTTGTGCAACTTGAACTTGACGAGGAGGCAGAGTTTTCAGTTCCCAAGGTCTCGCTCTCGCTCTGGGACCAAAGGCGATATGTTGGTGTATGAGAGACATGATAGCAGCAAGTGGCAGAGGATTTCCCTGGGCAGTCTTTATGGTAGAGTATTGACGACATGAGTGAAGAGTCCTAAGCATCAAACCATTTCTTATTCTTAATAATTATTTACTTAACCACTTGTCATATTCATGGCAGTAAACTAATATAACGTGTGCATACATCAATCTCTTGCTTTCAGTGTTCCCAGGAATGAATGTTTCTCCTCCGGTGTCTGGAACGCTCCGTGCTGTTCATTTCCAGTCAGTATCTGCCTACTTCAAGCGCATAAAAAAAAAAAAAGACGTACGCCGAATTTGGATGACGTATCGATAAACTTGAGTTGCACCTTCTCGAGATCCCGACGCGAGGTGTGCACCATGAGTGATTTGCGGATAGTGATCACACGCTTTTTAGTACCAGGTATGGAGCCCTTGAGCAAAACAAAGTCATTCTTGACGACACCATAATGTGGGAAACCGCCCATAGGTGTGATCATCTTCTTGGTAATGTCCGACTCGGTCGAGGCATTCGCGTCGTCTTCACCAGAGCCGATACGGTAAATTTTTTTATTGAGTTCTGTGCGATGATGATAGCCGTCTGTGCACGTCGTTAGCGCCACAATACAATATGAAAAACCATAGCTAAGCTTACTCTGGCCAGCACGGGCAACTGAGTACATAACCTTGGACGGATGCCAAGCACCGATGCAAGCCACCTTGCGCAGACCCTTGTGCGTCTTACGTGGGAGCTTCTTGGTGCCCCAACGATGTGTGACACCTTCAAAGCCATGACCTTTCGTGACAGCGATGATATCGATCACTTCGTCTTGCTCAAAGACGGTTGATACCTCCACGGGCTTCTCGAACAAACCCTGGGCGAATGAAACCTTGTCTGGAATAGAGCCTCCATTGACCTGGATTTCCATGAGGTGTGCCTTCTTTTGCGCCAGGCCGGTTTTACTGATCTGAGTGTGCGCGAGGACACGGACGACAGTGCAATACTTGCGGATGCGCTCGAGTTCGCGTTCGAGTGACTTGCCACCATCCTCGGCGTGCTTCTTGGCGTAGCGGGTGAATGCCTTCTTCTTGGAGCGGTACCAGTTCTTGTAGAACCGACGTTTGAGTTCGTTGGACAAGTGGGATGCCCAGACTGTGGTAAGTGTGCGAAGACCACGAGGAGTTTCGACGTAGCCGACAACACCGACGACGATGAGCGGAGGAGTCTCGACGATGGTGACTGCCTCGACAACCTCGCGTTTGTGCATCTCTGTAAACAGTCAATCATTAATTCAAAATAGGCATGGATATAGTGACATACTCGATCCTGGGCGATCGAGGTCGCGAACAACGTGAGTCATGCCAGCCTTGTAGCCCATGATGGCAGTCAAATGGACGGGTTTTTTGGGGTCATCCTTGGACGAGACAAATGCCATGGGAACAATGAAGCCACTGATAAATTAATTACACACCTTTGGGAAAGACTTGACCTTTCCTCTATGACGAGCGGAACGCTTCCGGGGAAGGAAGCCGAGGGAGCCATGGCGAGGCGCTTCGTACTAGACGATCGACGCCCCACTTCAGTGGTTTCCCAAGGCATACATTTGATTATGAAAACAGACCTTACGATGGCTGAAATAGAGGTTTCAAAATGCTGTTGTGGTGAATGACAAAAAGACGTACCTCATCTTGAAGGAGACTTGATGTGGGCGGATGAATGAGCAGGGGAGAGGAAAGAAATCGACGGTCGGTCTGTGGCTGAAATGTACTGTACAGTTGATGATACCAAATTTGGAAGTGCATTGACACGTTCTTTAGATGGCTTAGATGGGTAAATCCTTGGACCCCTTGACTAAATATAACCCGGTTTATGGAATATTCAATTTGTGGCTTATTACTGTACGGCAGGTCGTGGACTGTTACAAGTACAATATGCGAATCGAACCAATCAGCTTTGGCCCTGCTATCGAGTGGGCCGCGCCGATCGTTCCTGGTAACTGGAATTCTCACGTGAGAAAGTTTCTTGTTGGCCTTGGACGCGTCAAACCACTCACACCATTGTTATAAGTAGAGTCTAGCTAGGTTAAATGAAGGGGATGTAAACATAATGTGTGAAAACGCGTAAATGAGAAAGATATGAGACGCGTCTGTCACGCGTCAGACTCGCTTGTGACCGAGGTCATGAGAGGGCTTGCCACTCGGTACTGTATCGAATCGAATCCGAATCGATTGACTGGCCCGGCAAAGCCGCGAGCTCGGCATTCCGTTCTTTCTTCTCGGCCATCATGGCCACTCTCGATGAACTTCCTCGTCGGTCTCTCTACACTTACCGTCGTTCGACCAGAGTAGAAGACGAGGAGACCGTCCCAGACTCTGAGGATAGTATATCAACCGGTCAAACGCGTACACCCGACGACGAGGATACCAATATCGTCCAGAAACAGATTCCTATCCTAGTTGACCCCTCTGACCCTCCTCGTCCACCTCGTGCAGCGTATCGGGCTCGCAAGTGTGCAGTGTCTCCTCCACCTCTGTCATACACTAGCATGGCACCCGCCGAAGAGGTCATTCCCGACTCTGAGGATAATTCTGCAACACTTGGTACCTCAGATGATGACCATACTGACGATCACTCAAAAGAAAACGCGCTCAAGACATCATATACCGGTCTCTCAGATTGGAAGCAGAAGCTCCGGGATATCGATGACGAATACGATACTGACGAGGACACGCAATGCCCGCATAAAATATCAAGCGCCGTGTCTCACCCTAAAGAAGCGTTCCTAGAGGATCACTTTGGCAACCCGCCAACCACCCAAGCATCCTCGCAACACGCCTCGCATCAGTCGCGTGCAAGCGGATCGCTATCCTCTCCGTCACATAACCTGTCGTCTTCCACCAACACGACTCCACAGTTCGTGTTTGGAACGCCACACACGTCCTCGCCCACTCCACCCACCTCGGACGGCAAGCCATCCCCTCAACCAAAAACTAGGGCAAAGGCCAAGACAAAGGGAAAGGGAAAGGCGCGCGTTCTTCCCGCGACTGAGGAAGCGACGACGACAGTCAATGATGATTCACTCCCGTCTTCTCCAGACGGCGTGCGCCGTCAAACGAGACGCAGGGAGAAACCGAACAAGTCAAAGGTTAGAATCCATTTTACCTGCAATGCACAGACCCGTGACGTTTTGACGGCGAATCGACTTGACCAGGCGCCCACGAAAAAGGAATTGCTCGAGGCCCGTCGTGAGACGGCACGGATGCGGTCCGACATGCGTGCTTCGATCTCTACAGATGCGACGCGACCTCTGGACATCAAGACGCTCCTGAAACGGTTTGACATGTGAGTTTAGTTCACAAAACTGTATTTGTGATATCGTGGCGTTTGCTGAATTCAGACCTCTACAAACCGTGTTACATACATAACAGTAACCAGCCTCCACCCTCGGCGCGTCCCCTTCAACCCCAGTCATCAGTGTCTGAGATCGAGGCTTGGACTTCGTCTCCGCCGTCAGCATCAGCATCAGCATCGGCACCCGATCGAGAACTATCCGAGACTCACCATGATACTGAAACATCCCAACGGCAACAGCAGAAATCACGACACCGAAGCTTGTCGCCGTTCCAATCGAATGGGCTCCTCGCTCCTCCATCCAAGTACAGGGTCGCCACAACCGCCGTCGTCCTCGACGACAACGACAACCCGTTTCGTATTCCCGCCTCGGCGCCTGCTACTCCTCCGAAGAAAGAAATGGAAGAAGCAGACCTCGGCTTGGCGGATTCAGGTTCGGACGACGAGATGCCCGGTATAGCCGATATCCTTGCAGAGAAACAAGTGCGCGAATCGTTGCGCGAGCGGAAAGAACGGCTGCAGAAACTAAAGCTCGCCGTGCTCGCACAGCAGCAGCAGAAGAAGAATGCGTCCACCGATGCCGCAGCAGACGTGAAGGCGGACGAGGTCGATGTCGGTGATGACGATGACGAGGGCCTCGATGTCGTTTCAGAAGACACTATGCATTCTGTCGCGCGTCAAGAGGCGGCCGCACGCGCCAAAGCAGGACGCTCACGGCCCTCGACTGGCCGCGCAATGCAGTTACGCATGGCACGCGTCGCTTCGTCGCCTCCACAGCAGCGCGCCGCGACGCAGCGCCACCTCACCTCCACCTCACCAGAGAAACGATGGCGGCTGCCGCTCAGTCCACTTTCCTTGCACTTGCCAACTCTACTTCGGGGAACAACGGGTCCGGCCCAGTGCGTAGTGGCACCACCATTGGGATGAGCAAAGATGAGCTCGAACGGATGATGCTGCGTCGCGCGGAGGCGCAAAGCGAGCGGCTGAGGAGGGAGAAGGAGGAAGAGTGGGTTCGGCGCGGTGGGCGCGTCGTGGGCGTTATGCAAGTCGTAGGCGATGAGAAGGTTAGGGAACTCATGGAGAGGCGTTAGAGCGGGGTGAAGAAGGGGCTCGCTCTAGCGCGCGGGATGATGATGATGACGACGATGACGACGACGACGGGGATGGAGATTATGTCCCGCCAGGAGACAGAGGTAGCGTGAGTCTGCAGCCAGAGCCACTTATAGAGGCGGAAGAGCTGGGAGACGACGGCGAGGCGCAAACGCACGCCATGGAGGTACTTGCAGATGAACCACCCCCCGCCGCCGCCGATGACGATGATGACGACAATTACGGCACCGCGGAGGAGGCCACTTCGGAAGAGGTAGAATCTCACGTACGCCAGCGCCCACATGCGGCGCGAGTGCGGCTCCGTCGCGCCATCATTGGCTCAGACGATGAGGACGAAGGACAGCAACAATTGCAGCAGTCTCTAGAAGGGGCTGACCCGCCACCGCTCAGCTTGCCTGACCTCCCCTCGCCCGCATTTACATCCACTGCCTCTCCCTGGCTCAACACCTCCATGGAGCCCGATCACGACCACGATCATGAGAACGACCCGGATGTGAGCGGCAACGACACTGACAAGGAGAACCGTGCTGTCGTGCGGCGCGAGGACGCGTGGCTACACCCGCGCATGGCGCACGCGTACTCTTCGATGACTTGTTGAGCGCTAGTGCCAAGACGAAAACGGCCGCGTCGGCGGTACAACCGTTGCCGCTGCTGCAGCCAAGCGTATTTGGGCCGGATGATGACCCGTTTGCGTTTACGCCCCCGCCGGCCAAGGCACGAGATGAGGCGCTGCGTCGGCTGGAGAGCCCGACGCCGCCGCCCTTGCGCGTGTTCGATGTAGCCGCAGCCGGGACGGGGAAGCGTGGGCTGTCGCAGTTGTTTGAGGATGAAGAAGAGGAGAATGGAGATGCGAGCGCCCAACGTGGTGGAGGAGATAACGGCACGGCGACGCAGGGCGATGGCCTCATGGGATTTAAGCCGGCTCTGGGCGGTCTCTCTGAGGCTTTTGAACAGACACAGGTAAATGCAACAACGCACGCTCATTTTTTTTTTCAAAATATAAAGCTAAATACACGCGTTCCAGGAAGCATCAGGGTCAGGGTCAGGGTCTGGAGCAGATGGCCTCGCGGCGTTGCGTCGTGGTGCAGACACAGAACTTTCACTCACGCTTGACGCCCAGGCGGCGGCACTGCAACCTGCACTGGAAGTTGATGACAGCCTACGCGCGCGAGCAGCCGCAATTTTCGAGAAAGAGCAAGAGTACGTGGTTCAGGCTGCGAGACCCACACCATCATGTCGCCCTCGGCGCGAGCTCTATATCACCGAGAACGGGTGCGTCCAACCCAGTCCTGCTTTCAATATCCACTGAACATATTGTGTTTGCATATATAGGTTCCTGACGCAGACTCGCCCGGAAGGTTCCAGCCCACTCTTGTACAGACCTTCACCGTCCCAGCGGCCGTATGATGCACTCCTCTTGCGCACACAGTCACAGTCAGCAGTAGGAGACGGTGCAATGGGCGCGACGCAAATGGCAGCATCAAGCCCGTTGATGACGCGCCAGCCGCTTAGCACGCTTGCCGAGACGTCGCCCGTATTGTCGTCGTCGTCGCCTACGGGGCGGGAACCGCTGCGCCGTTTGCGACGCGCGCACACCAGCCCGGACGATCCTGCGTCCGAGCCAGCCCAGCGGTACCCGTACCCGCGTCGTCAGTCACTCTCTCCCTCACCATCACCGGCAAAGGCAAAGGGACGTGCCGCTGCTGGCATTGCCATGCCGCACACGGCATTTACAGAGTTGATGATGGGCGCACACCACGACAAGGTAAAAACAAAGATGAAGAAGAAGCGGTCCGAGTTTGTGGAAGATCAAGCGGTCGAGTCGGACGAGGACGACATGCTTGGGTTTGGAGGTGTGCGCAAGGAGCAGGATGAGGATGAAGATGAAGATGACTTGGAACATGACGCGGATGGCGTCGTGAAGAACCTGGTCGATGATGCACACATGGATGAGACGGCGCTCGCCAAAGTGAAAGTCCTCGAGAAACATCTGTGAGCCTCCCCGTTCTCTTCTTTTCTCAACGCCATTTCAATGCTCAACAAATACTACGTATGTTATAGCGAACACCAGGACGCAGACGATGCGCGTCTCGAAAAGGAAGTGCAGGACGTGGTCGCGGGCAAGAAACGAACGGGCCGGCGTCGCGGCGCGGGGGGACTGCTGGGATCAGACGGGTCGGACGAATCGGAAGACGACGAGGAGGCGCGCGCGCTTCGGCAACGACTCGCGAAGAAACGTCGCGTTGAGGGCGACACGCTCGACGAGCTGGCACGTAACCCCGCGACGGCGTCATTCCATGCGACGTACCAGATGGCGCTCGTCGATGACGCGGAGGAGTTTGCGCATTTGGATCGAGACGAGGACGTTGAACTCGAGGCTGAGTTGGATCGGGGCCAGGACGAGGGAGGTGAAGAAGAAGGCGATGATGATGGCCAAGACCGAGAGGAAGGGAGCGAGGACAGACGTGGAGAAGGTGAAGATGAAGACGAAGACGTGGAGATGGCAGAGCCGTCAAAGACGGAGAAAGAGGAGATCTCCGCTGCAGAAGTGCGCAAGGCGTTACAGCAAGTCGCACGTGGCGAGCGGGTACGTCTCCTCCGTACACTTATTATCACCTACTAACACTGCGTGTGTGTTCCTCTCTATAGGAATACCATGCACTCGATCCAGAGGACGTGTCTTGGATGGATCAAGAACTGGACCCCGACGAGACCGACACAGCAGACACGCTACACAAGCGTGTGCGCATAGCATCTTTAGCAGTGCCTAAAGCGTCCCACCGCCCTGCTCAACACCTCATACCCACAGACGCGGACATGGACGTACTCTCCCTCGTACGTCCCACCAATATATTCTCTCTCTTTCCCTTTTTTTTTTTCTAATACCAACTCTTTTTTCTTTTCTTCTTGCAGCACCGTATACATGCAACCGAAGAGCAGCAGAAACTTGAGCTCGACTCGGCATATGCCCAACGCATGAAAAGATGGGCTAGCGAAGAAGGTGCGACGAGCCGCAGCGGAAGCGGTCGTGGAACTGGCAGCGTTGGTACCGCTAGTGCCGGCGCGGCAGTTACGGGTCATCATCGACCGCGCGGCGCGACCAACAGCAACAGCAGCGGAAATACCAAATCAAAGCAGACAACTACCACCGCCGCGGGTTCAAGTACTAGTACCGCGCCTCGCAAGACTGCCAGCGTGTTGTCGGCGGCCATGGCAGATCGGCGTGGACGTTTCGGTGCGTAAAAAATAAATAAATCAGGAATCGAAAGGAAAGTAAGAGGACGCGGGTTTCATTTATGCGGTACTACTGTCTGGACCCAGCCCCAAGTACAGTCTTCCCCCTAGTTTTTCAGCCTCACTACCCTTTACAGCTTTGAACTCGGAACTGATACGTTACCCTACACAACCATGATACATATCATCCAATCGCTTTGTAGCTATTCTCATCTTGTAATCATCGCTATAGTTTCCCTATTATCATTTCTTTTACTTCGAGACACGTCATCAATTTTGGCGTCATCACAAAAACTATACAAAAACATTTTTTTCCCCTCATTCAGAAGAATTTTATCACCCTCTGCGCGTAACAAAAAAAAAAAACGAATAAAGAAAAAAGTCCTATTCTACGGGCCTGCGGGCGCGTAAATCTCGCAGGCTGAACAGATAATCAAAAAAAATGTTCGGGCGTCATAGTATACAAAAGGCGCCAGAGGGTGGGAATGGTGCAGCCCATCAACGTCAACCGATCAATCAAGAGTCTATATGTAACTCAAGGAAAGGTCCAAAGAGGGCGAGTAATAGAAGTTGGGTATAAAAAAAAGTAGATAGATATGCGGGGGGAGGAGTGTGAACAAATCGGTAGCGCGGGCGTTAAAGAGCTGGTCAGTCGTTGTCATGGTCATGGAACATTGAAGACACGTCGAGACTTGGGAAAGATAAGAATCAAGAGATGATGCCGGTTAGTGGTGTTGTGGACTGATATGTTTGGGAATGCGGATCCATGGCGCAGGTCGTGGACGTGTCGTCGGTAATGTGAACTGACGTGGTGTGCGCTGGGCTGCCGTATTGGTACGTCGTCGGCGGGTGTTGGTCTGGTTCAACTAGGCAAAAAAAAGCGAATGAGCTCGATTAAAAGGTATGGGGTGGGGGGATTTAGCGTACTTTGTGACGCATCATGATCAGCTTGGCCATGCATGCTGGAGGACCACTTTCGCGGAAAGGGTTACCTATGAACGATGATGGGAGAAGAGTAAATAAATCGAGTTGAACAGAACAGAGGAGGGGAGAATTTGAGGACGTATAGAGGAACGTACGAGAAGCAACGACGAGGCCGAGCTCGCGGACATCCGAGGATTTGTCTATAGCCATAAACGCGAACCAGACCGAGGGCACCCGAATGCAAAGGAGGGCAATGGCTGCCACAAGGAACGCGATGAGCATGACGAGCTTCATCGGGGAGAGAAGAAAGGCGGGGAGAAGAGGTCGTGTGGGAGGGCGTGAAGCCAAGGGGAAGGGGGTTGGTCACAAAGAAAAAGGAATCGATATGAGCCCACAGCTGAACTGAATTTCCTCTTGTGACACAGCGGATGGCAGTTGCCGCACGGCCACCATTTATTATGTAATCACGGTTGAATTGGCTATCCCATCATTTTTGGGGTATCGACGCCCGGGTCCCAAATTGGTTGTATGTAAAGTTTTGGGGGGGCAACTAAGATACAAAAGTATAATAGACACATCTGTACGGTGCCGGTGAATGGAATGATTAACACTCATAAGCCCGTTTCTCTGTCCCAGGTGGGAGCCAGCGTAATACCGCCGCCTCGAGCAGAAGTACGAATGATTGCCCCTCGGGACTATGTATCCCTGGCGGGCTGGGCGATGAGAACGTCTCTGGGTCAACTGTGCCACACAGCCATCCATTTTCATCGACGCTCTTTTGGACCAGCTCCAGCGCAAGAATGGCTGCGGGGGTGTACGTGTTATCACCCGTGAGGGTCGCAAAGCGGAATGACGATGCGGCCAGGAGCGCAGTCGAGGACGTGTCAGCGAATGAGTCTGGCTGGTCTATGTAATTCAAGAGTGTCCCATTCGTTTGCTGAATATGCAGAGATGCTTCAGTTTTTGGTGCCAAAAAGAAATTTTAAAAATGACAAGACCAAGAAAACAAAATACGCACTTGGTATTTCCAGACGCCCTCTAACGTCTCACGCACCCAATGCAGGAGGTCAATCTGCTGTGGGATCATCAATTCTGCAGCAAACGACTGCTGAATCGTTGCCAACACTCGAAGAGCACCTGCAACTGCCCACGCGTTGCCCGTGGCCCAATGTGTCGGATCGGTTCCACTTCCGAGGGCAATGTGCCGCCAAAGGCCGACGTCCGCATCAAACAGCACTTCCCGGTACAACCTCACCTGATCATACGCAGTCCGCAGTAAAGCGAGGCCCCAATGACCACCATGCAGCGCACCATAGTACGCTATGAATGGCGGCGCCATGTATATAAAGTCTGACCAGAGTTGCACCTGGCTCTCGCGGTGAGAGATAGCCCCGTTTGGCGCCCGGGGAGCCACGTGCAGTAAGTAATATAATTGCTCTGATGCTGCTTTCGCGAAAGCTGTGTCTTGCCGGTCTTGCCTCGTCCAATTACGTAGCAAGACCGAATTTCCAATGCCTGTACAAGAGTGACGTCAGCGACAGAAAGTGAGTGGGGCTGGAAGAACGGTGCTCACTAGCGGGATCGCCTACTGCACCGTCGCCATTGATGAGTGGGAGTAAATTGGGTGATTTTTGTGCAACGACGCTGTATGCAACCGCCAGCCAGTGGCATCAGCATGGACGTTCACCCTTATTAGAAAAGAGAGACAATACGCACGTTTCAGCGATAGAGAGTACATCTGCTGCTATGCCCTCCTCCAAGTGCCGGGGTGGCGGAATAGAATCGAGAGCGAACACTCCAAGCTGTGGCCATTCAAACTCTGTAAGCGCCTCTGCGAGGGTACCAATCTCCCAGCTGTGTGTCAGTCGTCGGTGAGAAAGGTGGAGGGAGGAGATGACGCGGTGACAGACCTATGAGTAGAGATATTGATCGCATTGGCCCGGACGAGGCTCAGTTTTTCAGGACTCAACAAGGGAGGGAGTATACATTGCGACGACAATGTAGGAGTACTTTTCACGCAAAGAGAAAGATACAGTACGACGGCAAAAATGTGAGTAGAGAAGAGCATTTCTTGACCCTCCTGGATCGGCCTAGTGTAAGAGTCGACGGTGAGACGAAGAGTAAACACTGACAGAACAAGTATATAAACTCCACAGCTGTAGGGCTCTTCCGCGGTTTCTAGTCCTATTCCGAAGATTATCGCCGCAGATAGAAGGTGAAGGTGGACGCTTCGGTGACAGGAACGTGATGAAGAAGTCGGCGTTTGGCAGCCGCCAGCTTCCTGCAGAGCACGCGTGAAGTTTGTCCAGCTGAAAAGAGGGGTGACTATGATGTTACTTGTTATCTCCGGAAAGGGCAAGCCGCATAAGGGAAAAACCAAATTTTAACGACGCGGGAAAGCCGTTCGGGTGGTGAGATGTAGTACGAGTCCATAGTAACTGGCAAGCGACGAGTGAGCAACGTCGTTGTCATCGCCACAGAGAAGCTGAGCTGAGAGAGCCCAGGGCTCACTCGCTGCTGGACGCCTAGATAGGGTTCCTTCACCCAACTAGCCCGGTCGGGCCGACGATCCTTTGCAGTCTGCGGGTCCAACGTCATATCGTCATACCCTAAAAAGACATCTTTCCCTAATATCGACTAATAGAATGGAATGGAGGGGCCAGTTCGCCTTGTGTATACCGGGGCTACCTGACAAACGGCTTGACACCGCCTAAATTTTATGTTGTGGGCCTGTCAAAGTCGTATATGTTGGTAAGGAACCATCAGAGTAATGTATCATGAGGGCAGTGGCAAGAACCGGAAGCATGCCAGTGGTAGTGGGCCTGGTCAGTGTCTACTACTAGTAGTTTCTTCGAAATTGCATTCCTGACAGCGCCTCATTGTGTAATGTTTAGTTTCCTATTGCTGTGAGTTTGGCTGCGGCCCAAGCATCATCTCAACACTTGAGCTTGAGCGTTTGAACTTGCCAGTGAACACGTCATTACGTGATGATACGTAAATATGCATAAATACTAATTTTAGAAGATTTCCATTCCGGTATACATGCAAAGACTAGTGACTGGGGACTCAGGAATGTCACTGTTCCAAACTTGACTTGAAGTCTTTAGCTCACCCCCACGCAAGCCCTCACGTCAAATTTTGTAGGCGGCCTGGTAGCAGGTGCCGCACGCACACCCAAGTCGCAATCATTAGTATGAAAAGAGTGGCGGCTGACTATCCCGAGGACAATCCCAGGAGGCCAAAAACTGTATCAACGATACGTAACATCAAAGATTTCGAGATGACGAATTTGAACTCATGACTGGGAATGTTTCCGGAACCATCATTGAATGGTTTTCTGCCCCATGAGGAAGATTTTATGTTCGCCCATTCGTTGCTATTTTTAACTCAGAGTCTAGCCCTCCAGAAGCAGGTAAAACAAAAGAGCCGCTTAGGGCGAAAGGTTTATTGACGAATAAATTCAAGAAGAGCTTGACCGACATGCGGTGAAACGCAGAAGTGAACATGAATGATTGTGAACGTTCAATATTTGGTGTAACATATGACACGGTGATAAATTGGGCAGTGCTTGTGTCCTTTCTATTGGAGTCTCCTCTTCCCTAATAATGATATACTCCTTGCATCCAAGCTTGCGGCGTTGACCACGGACTTGATCTGAGCCTAAGTACCAAGGTAGCGGAACAGCTGGCCCTACGACTTGCGTCAGGGATCCCAAACGAGAGGTGATTCTTGATGACGTGTAAGAGGCAGACAACGTCAACGCGTCTGCAGGAAGCATGTCACCTCGGAACTGGCGGTGGCAAAGATGGAATGTACTAGACGATGTCCTGCCAGTGCGGCTCGGGCGCCTTAGCGTGTCAGGCGCAGGTCACGTGGACGTGACGGGCTTCTTCGGGCTAACCCGGGTCAATCTCCCGCGTATACCTCCAATGTCCCAATCTACTAACCGAATCGTCGACGTTGAGGATAGAGCTAGGGAGAGGACAGACACAAGTATGTCATCTACTTCTCTACTTAACTTGATCTTCTTCATGTCGCACAGTCGTAGATCCAAATGTCCCTCAACCATCACAGGACCAGTCTAACTTTTCCGATGGATCGGAGCCACTTTTCAACATGTACGTAGAAAGGGCGGAGAAGGAGGACAAGGAACTGGCCGATCGATGGCAGAAGGATGCAGACGGCATCCTTATCTTCGTTAGTATTCATCTTAGTCTCCACAAAATTACCATAGTAACCAGCGTGATCATCGTAGACCGGTTTATTCTCTGCCGCAGTCGCGGTATTTGCAGCAGTCTCGATCCAGGATTTGAGGCCAAATCCACAGGATACCTCTGCATTTTATCTTTCAAACATCTATCAACTACTCGCCGACCCGAACATATCTCGTGCATCAATTCTTGCCACCCCAGCTCAACCACCCCCATTCTCTCCACCGACATATGCAATCTGGGTCAACTCATTATGGTTCCTGAGCTTGGCTATTAGTCTTACAGGTGCACTTTTAGCAACATTGTTACAGCAATGGGCACGCCGATATATCGCAGTCACTCACCTACCACGATACAGTCCACACAAACGAGCACGTGTCCGTGCATTCTTTGTAAACGGGGTGGAAAGGCTTCATCTTCCTCGGGCGGTCGAAACATTGCCCACATTGTTACATCTTTCCCTATTCCTCTTCTTTTCCGGTCTCCTGATCTTCTTATTCAACATCAATCACACCGCCTTCAGTCTCGTTGCTTGGTGGATCGGGCTTTCTGGGGGAGTATATGGATGTATCACGTTGATGCCAATCTTCTGTCACGACAGCCCCTACTATGCACCTCTTTCTTCGACAGCTTGGTTTCTTTATAATGGCATCTCCTATGGAGTCTTCCGTATTCTCAAGCCCCTTTTATTCTACTTCAACTTGAAGTTTAGCAGTGCAGTCCATCATCACTTCTGGAGATTGTACACCACGTACCGCCACCGGACCTTGTGGGGTATAGTGAAGACAGCTCAAGAAACGGCATGGAAACCATCAGGAAAAATCGACGGTAATATCTTGAAGTGGATATTCGACTCTCTGGACGAAGACCGCGAACTGGAAACGTTCTGCGAGGGCATCCCTGGCTTCTGTAGCTCAAAAGTGGTCAATGAGCCTAGAGAAGTCTTTGGGAAACTGGATACGATGTCTTTAAATGCGGTTTTCCGTGGATTCTTGGGTCGTACTTGCTCGTCTAGTTTGCTCTCCGAGGGCGACAAAGAAAGGCGGATCGGACTCTGCATGCAGGCCGTCGATGCACTTGACCTTCAATTTCCATGTTTAGGGGTCTTTTCGACATATTTGGACGAACAGGACATGGGAGAAGTATTTCGGTTCGTTGAGATGGGACACTCACTCAGAAGCCGATGCCGTAACAGTGATGACCGAACCTCTTTCCCTGCGCAATCGATGGTTGCCGGAATCGTTGCAAGTGTACCAGAGCGCGATGACCGTTGGAAGGCCCTCGTTAAGGCTCACTTAGGCATATCGGATGGTGTGCTCCAGGACTACCTCGCACATGGTGACAGCGTGTTACTTGCCAACCTGATCTACTTCATCCGCCAGCTCTTTCGCTACTACGACAAGAATCTGGGCAGCTACATTCCCTTCCCTGATCGCATCGTGAAAATGATTTCCAAATTCGAGATTCGAAATACCCTTCCTGGTCTGAAGCACGACTTCTGTGCGTTGTGGAACAGCATCACTCGCGAAGCTCATGAGAATCAATCTCTTATCATTTCTGATCGTATTCTCCGACCCATTCGGCATCATTATATCGCATTACATCAAGGCACAGATTCTGCCCCAACAGCCTTCGATGCCGACACTGTTGATTATGAGGTTCTCCGCCAGCCATCGTCATACCCATTGTGCCATGTTCCTGGTCATCACTCCCACGGCCCAACAGGTCATCCTACCATCACGTCACCCTCGTCCCACCACCTCGACCCCATTCTGAGCGGCAGCTCTCGTACAGCCTCTGACGTATCATCATCAACGACAGATCATAGCCCCATACATCTCGAAGAACATTCATCTCTGTGCGATGGCCATTCACGACCTGTTAGTGTCGGAAATGACTACTTTGCTACTACTTCACCCGACCTAGCCACAACCGAAGCTCACACCGACACCCCAATTTTCTCACCCATGGCCAACCCTAAGTCTGATTCTTGACCTGCCACGGTGGCCTCGACACCTATCTCTCCGTTACCTCCCACCCTCCCGTCTTATATTACCATCGCTCCGCAGTTCAACACAGATTTCGATCTTGTCCCTCATTCAATGTAGATTCCATCACCTTTCGTCCAGGATCCAGCAGCGTTCGATATCCAAGATAATAACTCCCAAACTCTAGAGCTTTCTTGTAGCGTGGAGGCCTCACAACAGCCTGATGAACTAGCGACTCCCATTGTTGACATAGCAATGGTCCCCTTGCAACATTCCTTCGAAACACCATCCTCCCTTCGCGATTCTTGATCGTCCACAGTAGAGGTGAAAGCGCTGGCGTGTATTTCGAGTCTACCAATGCGACGACGGTATCGTAAGCCATCGCGAATGTGATGGTATTGGATATTCGTAAGTTGTTTTCTTTCTGAGAGGTGTGGTAAAGGTTAATCACGATGTATCTGCAGATGATGGAAGCGAAAATAGCTCGACGTGTGACTGAATTGATGTGCCTAGTACATAGGATATGCAGTTCTCGTCACGGTACAGGTTCCAGATTGGCCTTTCGCATAAATGATCTGTGTATCTCCTCCCGCGCCACTGAAAATCTTACTTTCCATACTTGTACGGGGGTCGATCACGGCTGGCATGATTCACTGCCCCACACTATCTATATCTCTCTCCACTGCAAGATCTCCTTATTTTCTTCTTAGTACGAATCGCCTTGTTTGCTAGGTCTTCCATGCCTCCCCTCTGCTTCAAGCTCAAAACTGTAGTATTGATTAGGGTACAAAAAATATAGAGCTTATGATAAAGAAAAAAATCAATGTGGCAGTTGGGGTTTGCACCTTCCCGCAGTGGCGGGCCTCAAGAACAGGAACTAGTAGCTGGTAAGGGGAAAGAGTTAAAAACTTGACGATACGAGTAGTACAACACTCTTTCTTAGGACTTGGTCGAGGGGTCCGTCGAATTCATACTCAGGTCCCCTGGCAAGCTGAACGTTAAAGGTGGAGTGTGACCCGCAGCACACGTGGAAATAGGGGAGAGCAGCGACAGCCTGAAAACATTGGCCATGGATGCAAGGCAAAACTTGATAAGGCCTCTTGTCGCGGAACGAACGTACTTCTAGGTTCCCGTCCACCACACCCGCAGCGCTGCGTGAGAGTCTAACTACACACTATCGTGGCGAAGCGCGGTCAGTCGTCCAATTGCGCAGCCCTAATGCCAGTGGTCACAAGAATAAAATCACGTGACTCTCCAGTCGCGTGCTGCTGCTGCACCACTTGCACTGGTCCTGCAGGTCCTACACCGACGACGTCATCATCGAACTCCGCTTCACTACGCCCTATCATAGCTTCTGATGTGGCAATGTCCCAACCTACTAACCGAGTCATCAACGTAGAGGACAATGCGAGGGAGAGAACAGACACAAGTACGTCACGGTCATCTTCAGGCCATTTTCTTTTTCCTAACTTCATTTTTCTCATGGCCTACAGACGGTCCTAATGTCCCTCAATCAGCACAACATCAACCATCACGGGATCAGTCCAACTTTTCCGACGGATCAGGTCCACTTTTCAACATGTACGTAGAGAGGGCAGAGAAGGAGGACAAGGATCTGGCCGATCGATGGCAGAAGGATGCAGACGGTATCCTTATCTTTGTTAGTCTTCATATCAGTCTCTGCACAGTGAGCGTAGTGATAATGAACTTCATAGACCGGATTATTCTCTGCTGCAGTTGCAGCATTGGGCGCGGTGTCCATCCAAGACTTGAGGCCAAATCCACAGGATACCACCGCATTCTACGTCGGAAAGATCTACGAGCTACTCGCTGACCCGAACATATCCCGTGCATCCATCCTTTCCGCTCCAGCTCAACCTCCCCCATTCTCTCCACCGACATATGCAATCTGGGTTAATTCACTTTGGTTCCTGAGCTTGGTCATCAGTCTCACATGTGCTCTTTTGGCGACTTTGTTACAACAGTGGGCGCGCCGATATATCACAGCCACTCACCTACCACGATACAGTCCAGACAAGAGAGCACGGATCCGTGCATTTTTTGCAGATGGAGTGGAAAGGCTTCATCTCCCTGGGGCGGTCGAAACATTGCCCACATTGCTACATCTTTCCCTATTCCTCTTCTTTTCCGGTCTCCTGATCTTCTTATTCAACATCAATCACACCGCATTCAGTCTCGTTGCTTGGTGGATCGGACTTTCGGGAGGAGTATATGGGTGTATCACGTTGATGCCGATCTTCTGTCACGACAGCCCATATTATGCACCTCTTTCTTTGACAGCTTGGTTCCTATATCATGGCATCCTTTACGGTGTCTTCCGTATTTTCCGCCGTTTCTGCCCCAGGCATGTTTTTCGTTCCTTGAGGCCCGCAACCTGGGCCCACATTTTGGGCCTATTTTATACCTATCGCAACCGGACCCTGTTGGGCATAGTGAAGACAGCTCAAGAAACCGCAACGGAATCGTCAGAGAAAATCGACGCACAGATTTTGGAATGGATATTCGACTCTCTTGACGAAGATCGCGAAATGGAACAGTTCTGTGAGGGAATCCCTGGCTTCTGTAGCTCAAGAGTGGTCGATGAGCCTAAAGAAGTTCTTGCTAAACTGGGTAGAGGGGCTTTGAACCGGGTCTTCCGTGGATTTCTGAATCGTACTTGCTCATCTAGTCTGCTCTCTGAGAGAGAGAGGGAGAGGCGGATCATACTCTGCATGAAGGCCGTCGATGCACTTGACCTTCCATTCCCAGGTGAAAGGGTATTTTGGATAAGTTCGAACGAAGAGGACATGGATGCAGTGTTTCAGTTTGTTCAAATGGGGCACTCACTCCGAAGCCGATGCTGTAGCAGCGATGACGAAACCTCTTTCCCTGCGCAATCGATGGTTGCTGGGATCATTGCAAGTGTACCAGAGCGCGATGACCGTTGGAAGGCCCTCGTTAAGGCTCACTTAGGCATATCGGATGATGTGCTCCAGGACTACCTCGCCCATGGTGACAGCGTGTTACTTGCCAACCTGATCTACTTCATCCGCCAGTACCTTCGCTACTGTCACAAGAATATGGATGGCTCCACTCCCTTCCCTGACCGTATTGTGAAAATGATTTCCAAATTCGACACTCAAAATACCCTTCCTGGACTGAGGCACGACTTCTGTGCCTTGTGGAACGAAATCACTCGAGAAGCGCACGATCATCAGTCTTCTATCCTTTCTTATTGGATTCTCCGACCCATTCGGCATCATTATATCGCATTACATCAAGGCACCGATTCTGCCCCGACAGCCTTCGATGCCAACACTTCTGATTTCTCTGGCATTCTCCGCAAGGCATCCTCGTACCCATTGTGCAATATTCCTGATCACCATCCTACCATCACTTCACCCTCTTCCCACCACCTTGAGGCCATTCTGAACTGCAACATTCCTACAGCTCCTGAAGTAACTCCAGATCATAGCCGCATACATCTCAAAGAACACACATCTCGACACGATAACCATTCTCCACCAGTTAGTGAAGGTCATGACGATGCTATTGCTACACCCGACCTAGCCACTGCCGAAACCCACGCTGATACCCCAATTATCTCGCCCATGGCCAACTCAGAGTCTGATCCCCGACCAGCCACGCCATCCTCGATAACACGTTCTCCGTCATCCCCAGTTAGTAGTACCGTCGCTCCGCAGTACAACGCACTGGACGATCTTGTCCCTGATTTGATTGTACCCGAGATTCCGCCAACATCTTCGTCACCGCCAGTTCCGAGTGACACCCTTCCGGTGGACCCATTGACGTTTCCCACATCCCAAATCGACCAAATCATCTCTCGTCCAGGATCCTTGAGGCAAAGCTCAGCCTCAGCAATCCCTTCCATAGCAGCTCCACGGCGGGAGACCTCCTTATCACAAGCACATGACACACGGTTCAATGCCGATGACGATTCCCGGACTCGAGAGCTTTCTAGTATCGTGGACTCGGAGGCCTTGCAACAGCCAGACGAGCAAGCGTTGCCCGTCCGTGACATGGACTTCGATCCTGTGTGAGCGTTGTCGCCTCGCAAGTTTACATGAATGTGATGACGGGATTGGATATTTGTAAGTTGATTTGTCTCTGAGAGCTTATCAACGTTCAACGTGACTGCAGGTGATGATTGCGAATTCAGCTTGGGGTGTGACCAGCCTATAGTTCGTCATGTTACGGATATGACAGTGATTCTCTCTATGACACCACCTTTTATGTCACTCCCGTACGGGTTTATTTTTGGTACAAATCTCCTTGCTTTGCTTTGTCTTGTTACTTCGTTGCCAGTTTCGTGCCTGCCGGCCTCGATGTATTCACGAGATTGGGTAGACAATAAATTGCACAAAGCTTTTTTTTTACGCGGAACTCGTTCAATTATTGATGCTGTGCCAGCGAATCTTCCCATTTTCTCATAGATTGCTCCAACGTACTCGCCGGTGACGTTGTGCCGAATAGTACTGGTATTGACAAAAAAAAAGGCAGCTCCCCGGGTCAGGAGGAGGTATTCCCGACAAAGGCGATCGTAGATTATGATATAACGAGGAAGGATGAATCATCGAGTTCCCGAGCTCCCTAGTAGAATGGTCGGACGCCGCCGTGTTGGCTGGTGGTAACTTACTAAATTTGACTAAATTGAACGTCCATTGGACCCACTTGCTCTGTAGTATATATGGACTCAGAAATGCAAAAAGGTCGAGAGAAATCAAACTAGTTCTACAGAACTTACTAACGGTTAGCCTTAAGTGACCACTAGTCCGAGTTCTACATATACTAAGTTACGTAATATGATGTTATGCGACCTTAACTCGGCCATCTCGCGATCGCATCACTTGCATAGCCATAGAGCGCTCAGACTGACTTGGCGACATCATCCCTTGCTCAAAGGGTATACGACTTATAATATGCCGTGCACCAGAGTCTGTCACCGATCCTCGATCTTTCCTCGCATTTATGGCTCACCCTGAGGCTGTTCTTTACGCAGTCGTGTACTTATCGGGTATCTCGGATGTACAATCCACTGGCAGATCCACTTCACGTTTCTGAGACACAGTGATGTTTAATGAAATTTCTTCCAAGCCCCGGCCTCTCGCTATAAATATCCTCTGGTCGACAGATGCTAGCTGTAGGAACTTGAATCCCCTTCTCCTATTCTAAAGTCCAGTTGTCTTTTGTCTTTTCATCTTTTTTACAAACATGTTTTTCCGTTCTCTGGCCTTGCTCAGCACCGTCGCGGCTCTCTTCTCTTCAAACCTTGCCGTTTCCGCTTACCCCACTACCAGTGGTAAAGTATGGCATGTCACCGTTGGCAACGCCACTGGTGGGACCATCTTCAACCCTAATTACATTGTTAGCAAATGTCTCCACTTCACTCATACCTACTCGCTCTGACCATATATTGTCCAGAATGCGTCACCCGGAGATAGGGTCGAGTTCACTTTCAATCCCAAGAACCACTCCGTAACCCAATCCTCATTTGCGAATCCATGCACCCACCTCAACAATGGATTCGACGCTGGGTTGTACGTTCACCCCTTCCCAGACCTTCTCGGATCTCGTTGTATATTGACGGAATCTGCATAGCCACCCCGTAGCTAATGCCTCCTCCTGGGATCTCCCAACGTTCTCTATCAACGTGAACGACGTACGAATCCACGTACTTTCTTTCAGGTCTCTCCATGACTAATTTTATCGGATTGATACTACTAGACGAAACCTGTCTGGGTTTATTGTCGGCAAGCGGAAAATACCGCTGGGAGCCACTGCGGCAAAGGAATGGTGTTTGGGCTGAATCCTGGAGCAGAAGGGTCAAATAACTCGTTCTCACTCTTCCAGCAGGCTGCATTGCAAATTGGACAGCAGTTGGTCGCGTCCGCCTCTTCAGCGAGCGTAGCATCGACTGCCAGCGCTACACATACGACAACTCAGGCTGCTGCAAGCTCAAGCTCGAGCTGGAGTGACCATTACGATAGCTGGAACCACGACGACAACAGCTGGAGCTATGATGACGATGATAGCTACGACAACGACTACAAGTGGAGGAGGGATTATTGAACGCCTCAAGGTTCCGTTCCTTTCTTTAGGAATTTTTTTTGGTTTCATGCCATGACACAAACAGTTTATTTATTCGGGTCTTAATCATACTTCAGGACATTTATTTATTCATGAGGCTCAACCCTGAGTTGAGCCTGATCGTAATTAACATTAATGGACATTGTTACGACTTTACGACGTAGCCATTATAATAAAGCGGACACGTTTTATTACATGTTGTCAGCAGAGTGCTCGGACAGATGCATAGGCACCCCCTAAGCATATAAAGGAGGTTGGTGCCAAAAACCTGTTGTAATATTGATTACGACGGTCGCGATCTCGATTACGACCGCGCCACCGAGCTCATCGAGCAACTGCGACACGAACGCGCCGACACCGACCACGAGAACAGTGCATCAATCACGTGAAAAAGTCGATTGGGGCGCGTCTCAGTTTGATCTTATGCAAACCACTAACCTTTTCTTTAAATTTTTCGAGGTTCCTTGTATGATACGAAATGGGCACAGAGATTCGTCATCGCGTCGTCTGGTGCTCGTTATTTTTCTCCACTCTTCGTCATGTCTCTTTCGAAAACGAGCGCAGCCGCGCACATCACCCTCAACAGGGTGTTTTTGTCCTTTTTCTCGTGATATAGTTCACCACTCGATTTCTCGAGTGCTTTTTGCGTTTCGTTCGTTTCAAGCTTGTGATTATATTCTCTCCACTTTCTCCTCTTGAAAATAGTACAAAACAAAGTAGTATACTTGTATTAAATACGAGCCAAAATGCTCCAATTGAATGTATCGAACTTGACCCCCTCGTTCCCTCGTTGTCGTCTCCGCGTTCGCCCCGCTTCCCCCTCGTGTATAGTCATCCCCTCAACCCATAACCGACACTAAAACCAAAACCGGAGGTCTTAAAATTAGCATCTCCGCTGCTGAATTGACGACAATCCACCGTTTTGTGATCAAGTTAGGTCATCTGTCATGAGGACGAGTTTAAGAGGGCCAATAAGCTGAGCATCAAGTCCCACGCTAAGAAAGTGTATGATGACTCGGAGCTCCGAGTCCCTTCCGCTCATCTCACCGACTTCACCCGTTTCGCATCCGGCGACTCCGAAATGGTCGCAGGAATGAAACCACGTGACTCTCTAGGGATCGCGTAAGTTACCGTACCACCTGCAGGTCCTGCACCGACGACGCCATCATCTAACTCTAGCCTCTAATGTGGCAATGTCCCAACCTACTAACCGAGTTGTCGACGTAGAGGACAATGCAAGGGAGAGAGTAGAGACAAGTACGTCACGGTCTACCCCAGGCCATTTTCTTTTCCTAACCTCATTTTTTTCATGGCCCACAGACGGAGATACCAATGTCCCTCAATCAGCACAACATCAACCATCACAGGATCAGTTCAACTTTTCCGATGGGTCGGGTCCACTTTTCAACATGTACGTGGAAAGGGCAGAGAAGGAGGACAAGGGACAGGCCGATCGATGGCAGAAGGATGCAGACGGTATCCTTATCTTTGTTAGTCTTCATATTAGTCTCTACAGAGAGTGTGTCGAGATCAGCATCATGATGAACATCATAGACCGGGTTATTCTCTGCTGCAGTTGCAGCATTGGGCGCGGTGTCCATCCAAGACTTGAGGCCAAATCCACAGGATACTTCCGCATTCTATCTCGGAAAGATCTACCAGCTACTCGCTGACCCGAACATATCCCGTGCATCCATCCTTGCAACTCCAGCTCAACCTCCCCCATTCTCTCCACCAACATATGCAATCTGGGTCAACTCATTATGGTTCCTGAGCTTGGCCATCAGCCTTACATGTGCTCTTTTGGCGACATTGTTACAACAGTGGGCGCGCCGGTATATCACAGTCACTCACCTACCACGATACAGTCCACACAAGCGAGCACGGATCCGTGCATTTTTTGCAGATGGGGTGGAAAGGCTTCATCTCCCTGGGGCGGTCGAAACATTGCCCACATTGATACATCTTTCCCTATTCCTCTTCTTTTTCGGTCTCCTGATCTTCTTATTCAACATCAATCACACTGCCTTCAGTCTCGTTGCTTGGTGGATCGGACTTTCTGGAGGACTATACGGATGTATCACGTTGATGCCGATCTTCTGTCACGACAGCCCATATTATGCACCTCTTTCCTCGACAGCTTGGTTCCTATATAATGGAATTCTTTGTGGTGTCGTCGATTTCTGGTCTTTCTGCTACATGCGCTACTCCCGTATTTCAAGTTATCGTTATTTCAGCCCCACAACCCAGGACCGCATTTTGGGCCTGTTGTACACCTATCGCGACCGGACGCTGTGGGGTATAGTGGAGACAGCTCAAGAAACCGCAAGGAAATCATCAACGAAAATCGACGAACATATTTTGAAATGGATATTCGACTCTCTGGACGAAGACCGCGAAATGGAACAGTTCTGCGAGGGCATCCCTGGGTTCTGTAGCTCAAGAGTGGTCAATGAGCCTAAAGAAGTCCTTACTAAACTGGACGTGATGGCTTTGAACTCGGTTTTCCGTGGGTTCCTGGGTCGTACTTGCTCATCTAGTTTGCTCTCTGAGAGAGAGAAAGAGAGGCGGATCATACTCTGCATGAAGGCCGTCGATGTACTTGACCTTCCATTCCCAAGTTTCGGGGTTTTTTGGGCCACTTCGAACGAAGAGGACATGGATAAAGTGTTTCAGTCTGTTCAAATGGGGCACTCACTCAGAAGCCGATGCTGTAGCAGCGATGACGAAACCTCTTTCCCTGCGCAGTCGATGGTTGCTAGGATCGTTGCAAGTGTACCAGAGCGCGATGACCGTTGGAAGGCCCTCGTTAAGGCTCACTTAGGCATATCGGATGATGTGCTCCAGGACTACCTCGCACATGGTGACAGCGTGTTACTTGCCAACCTGATCTACTTCATCCGCCAGCTCTTTCGCTACTATCAGAATATGGACGGCTCCATTCCCTTCCCTGGCCGTATTGTGGAAATGATTTCCAAATTCGACATTCGAAATACCCTTCCTGGATTGAGGCACGACTTCTGTGCCTTGTGGAACGAAATCACTCGAGAAGCGCACGATCATCGGTCCTATATGATTTCTTCTCGTATTCTCCGACCCATTCGGCGTGTTTATATCTCATTACATCAAGGCACCAATTCTTCCCCAACAGCCTTCGATGCCGACACTGTTGATTATGACGTTCTACGCCAGCCATCCTCATACCCATTGTGCCATGTTCTTGGTCATCACTCCCACGGCCCAACAGGTCATCCTACTGTCACATCACCCTCGTCCCACTACCTCAACCCCATTCTGAGCGGCAGCTCTCGTACAGCCTCTGACGTATCATCATCAATGACAGAACATAACCCCATACATCTCGAAGAACATTCATCTCTGTACGATGGCCATTCACGACCTGTTAGTGTCGGAAATGACTACTTTGCTACTACTTCACCCGACCTAGCCACAACCGAAGCTCACACCGACACCCCAATTTTCTCTCCCATGGCCAACCCTGAGTCTGATTCTTGACCTGCCATGGTGGCCTCGACACCTATCTCTCCGTTACCTCCCACCCTCCCGTCTTATATTACCATCGCTCCGCAGTTCAACACAGATTTCGATCTTGTCCCCCATTCAATGTAGATTCCATCACCTCTCGTCCAGGATCCAGCAGCGTTCGATATCCAAGATAATAACTCCCAAACTCTGGAGCTTTCGTGTAGCGTGGAGACCTCACAACAGCCAGATGAACTAGCGACTACCATTGTTGACATAGCAACGGTTTCCTTGCAACATTCCTTCGACACCACCCTCCCTTCGCGACTTTTGATCGTCCATAGTAGAGGTGAAAATGCCGGCGTGTATTTCGAGTCTCTACCAATGCGACGACGGTGTCGTAAGCCATCGCGAATGTGATGGTATCGGATATTCGTAAGTTGTTTTCTTTCTGAGAGGTGTGCTAAAGGTTAACCACGATGTATCTGCAGATGATGGAAGCGAAATTCGCTCGACGTGTGACTGAATTGATGTGCCTAGTACATAGGATATGCAGTTGTCGTCACGGTACAGGTTCCAGACTGGCCTTTCCCATAAATGATCTGTGAATCTCGTCCCGCACCACTTTCCATGCTTGTACGGCGGTCGACCACGGCTGGCATAATTCACAGCCCCACACTATCTTACATCTTACACTACCTCTCTCTTTCCACTGCAAGATCTCCTTATTTTCTTCTCAGTACGAATCGCCTTGTTTTCTAGGTCTTCAATGCCTACCCTCTGCTTCAAGCTCAAAACTGTAGTATTGATTGGGGTACGAAATATAGAGCTTATGATAAAGCAAAAACTCAATGTGGCGGGCCTCAAGTACAGGAACTGGTAGCTGGTAAGGGGAAAGACTTAAAAAAAACGTGACGATACGAGTAGAACACTCGTTCTAGGATTTGGTCGAGGTGTCCGTCGGATTCATACTCAGGTGCCCTGGCAAGCTAAACGTTAGAGGTGGAATGTGACACACGGACCTGCCTGCAGCGCACGTGGAGATAGAGGAGAGCAGGGACAGCTTGAAAACATTGGCCATGGATGCAAGGCAAAACTTGATAAGCCCTCTTGACGCGGAACGAACGTACTGCTAGGTTCCCGTCCACCACACCCGCAGCGCTGCGTGAGAGTCTAACTACACACCATCGTGGCGAAGCGCGGTCCTAGTCTATTTGCACCGTCCAATTACGCGGCCCTATGCCAGAAATGGTCACAGGAATAAATTCACGTGACTCTTAGTGTGTCGGCTGCTGTGCTGCACGACTTGCACTAGTCCGGCAGGTCCTGCACCGACGACGTCATCATCTAACTCCGCTTCACTACGCCCTATCATAGATTCTAATGTGGCGATGTCCCAACCTACTAACCGAGTCATCAACGTAGAGGACAATGCGAGGGAGAGAACAGACACAAGTACGTCACGGTCATCCCCAGGCCATTTTTCTTTTTCCTAACTTCATTTTTGTCATGGTCCACAGACGGTCCTAATGTCCCTCAATCAGCACAACACCAACCATCACGGGATCAGTCCAACTTTTCCGATGGATCGGGTCCACTTTTCAACATGTACGTAGAGAGGGCAGAGAAGGAGGACAAGGATCTGGCCGATCGATGGCAGAAGGATGCAGACGGTATCCTTATCTTTGTTAGTCTTCATATCAGTCTCCACACAGTGAGCGTAGTGATGATGAAATTCATAGACCGGATTATTCTCTGCTGCAGTTGCAGCATTGGGCGCGGTGTCCATCCAAGACTTGAGGCCAAATCCACAGGATACCACCGCATTCTACGTCGGAAAGATCTACCAGCTACTCGCTGACCCGAACATATCCCGTGTATCCATCCTTTCCGCTCCAGCTCAACCTCCCCCATTCTCTCCACCAACATATGCAATCTGGGTTAATTCACTTTGGTTCCTGAGCTTGGCCATCAGCCTTACATGTGCTCTTTTGGCGACATTGTTACAACAGTGGGCGCGCCGATATATCACAGCCACTCACCTACCACGATACAGTCCAGACAAGAGAGCACGGATACGTGCATTTTTTGCAGATGGAGTGGAAAGGCTTCATCTCCCTGGGGCGGTCGAAACATTGCCCACATTGCTACATCTTTCCCTATTCCTCTTCTTTTCCGGTCTCCTGATCTTCTTATTCAACATCAATCACACCGCATTCAGTCTCGTTGCTTGGTGGATCGGACTTTCGGGAGGAGTATATGGGTGTATCACGTTGATGCCGATCTTCTGTCACGACAGCCCATATTATGCACCTCTTTCTTTGACAGCTTGGTTCCTATATCATGGCATCCTTTACGGTGTCTTCCGTATTTTCCGCCGTTTCTGCCCCAGGCATGTTTTTCGTTCCTTGAGGCCCGCAACCTGGGCCCACATTTTGGGCCTATTTTATACCTATCGCAACCGGACCCTGTTGGGCATAGTGAAGACAGCTCAAGAAACCGCAACGGAATCGTCAGAGAAAATCGACGCACAGATTTTGAAATGGATATTCGACTCTCTTGACGAAGATCGCGAAATGGAACAGTTCTGTGAGGGAATCCCTGGCTTCTGTAGCTCAAGAGTGGTCGATGAGCCTAAAGAAGTTCTTGCTAAACTGGGTAGAGGGGCTTTGAACCGGGTCTTCCGTGGATTTCTGAATCGTACTTGCTCATCTAGTCTGCTCTCTGAGAGAGAGAGGGAGAGGCGGATCATACTCTGCATGAAGGCCGTCGATGCACTTGACCTTCCATTCCCAGGTGAAAGGGTATTTTGGATAAGTTCGAACGAAGAGGACATGGATGCAGTGTTTCAGTTTGTTCAAATGGGGCACTCACTCAGAAGCCGATGCTGTAGCAGCGATGACGAAACCTCTTTCCCTGCGCAATCGATGGTTGCTGGGATCATTGCAAGTGTACCAGAGCGCGATGACCGTTGGAAGGCCCTCGTTAAGGCTCACTTAGGCATATCGGATGATGTGCTCCAGGACTACCTCGCACATGGTGACAGCGTGTTACTTGCCAACCTGATCTACTTCATCCGCCAGCTCTTTCGTTACTGTCACAAGAATATGGATGGCTCCACTCCCTTCCCTGACCGTATTGTGAAAATGATTTCCAAATTCGACATTCAAAATACCCTTCCTGGACTGAGGCACGACTTCTGTGCCTTGTGGAACGAAGTCACTCGAGAAGCGCACGATCATCAGTCTTTTACCCTTTCTTATTGGATTCTCCGACCCATTCGGCATCATTATATCGCATTACATCAAGGCACCGATTCTGCCCCGACAGCCTTCGATGCCAACACTTCTGATTTCTCTGGCATTCTCCGCAAGGCATCCTCGTACCCATTGTGCAATATTCCTGATCACCATCCTACCATCACTTCACCCTCTTCCCACCACCTTGAGGCCATTCTGAACTGCAACATTCCTACAGCTCCTGAAGTAACTCCAGATCATAGCCGCATACATCTCAAAGAACACACATCTCGACACGATAACCATTCTCCACCAGTTAGTGAAGGTCATGACGATGCTATTGCTACACCCGACCTGGCCACTGCCGAAACCCACGCTGATACCCCAATTATCTCGCCCATGGCCAACTCAGAGTCTGATCCCCGACCAGCCACGCCATCCTCGATAACACGTTCTCCGTCATCCCCAGCTAGTAGTACCGTCGCTCCGCAGTACAACGCACTGGACGATCTTGTCCCTGATTTGATTGTACCCGAGATTCCGCCAACATCTTCGTCACCGCCAGTTCCGAGTGACACCCTTCCGGTGGACCCATTGACGTTTCCCACATCCCAAATCGACCAAATCATCTCTCGTCCAGGATCCTTGAGGCAAAGCTCAGCCTCAGCAATCCCTTCCATAGCAGCTCCACGGCGGGAGACCTCCTTATCACAAGCAGATGACGCACGGTTCAATGCCGATGACGATTCCCGGACTCGAGAGCTTTCTAGTATCGTGGACTCGGAGGCCTTGCAAGAGCCAGACGAGCAAGCGTTGCCCGTCCGTGACATGGCCTTCGATCCTGTGTGAGCGTTGTCGCCTCGCAAGTTTACATGAATGTGATGACGGGATTGGATATTTGTAAGTTGATTTGTCTCTGACAGCTTATCAACGTTCAACGTGACTGCAGGTGATGATTGCGAATTCAGCTTGGGGTGTGACCAGCCTATATTTCGTCATGTTACGGATATGACAGTGATTCTCTCTATGACACCACCTTTTATGTCACTCCCGTACGGGTTTATTTTTGGTACAAATCTCCTTGCTTTGCTTTGTCTTGTTACTTCGTTGCCAGTTTCGTGCCTGCCGGCCTCGATGTATTCACGAGATTGGGTAGACAATAAATTGCACAAAGCTTTTTTTTTTACGCGGAACTCGTTCAATTATTGATGCTGTGCCAGCGAATCTTCCCATTTTCTCATAGATTGCTCCAACGTACTCGCCGGTGACGTTGTGCCGAATAGTACTGGTATTGACAAAAAAAAAGGCAGCTCCCCGGGTCAGGAGGAGGTATTCCCGACAAAGGCGATCGTGGATTATAATATAACGAGGAAGGATGAATCATCGAGTTCCCGAGCTCCCCAGTAGAATGGTCGGACGGCTGGTGGTAAGTTACTGTAGTTCAGAGGACTTGCCAGTCATGTGACTGATCACGTGGCCAACTGTTCCGAGGCCATCGTCGGGCTAACCCGGGCCAAAACTTAACTTAGTCTTCTTAAACCTCTAATGTCCCAATCTGCTAACCGATTCGTCGACGTTGAGGATAGAGCTAGGGAGAGGATAGACTCAAGTATGGCATCCCCTTCTTTACGTAACGTCATCTTCTTCATGTCGCACATGCATAAATCCAGATGTCCCTCAACCGTCGCAGGACCAGCCTAACTTTTCCGATGGATCGGAGCCACTTTTCAACATGTATGTAGAAAGGGCAGAGAAAGAAGACAAGGAACTGGCCGATCGATGGCAGAAGGATGCAGACGGTATCCTTATCTTCGTTAGTATTCACCTTGGTCTCCACAATGTCCATAGTAACCAGCATAATGATTGTAGACCGGTTTATTCTCTGCCGCAGTCGCGGTATTTGCAGCAGTCTCGATCCAGGATTTGAGGCCAAATCCACAGGATACATCCGCATTCTATCTCGGAAACATCTATCAACTACTCGCCGATCCGAACATATCTCGTGCATCAATTCTTGCCACGCCAGCTCAACCACCCCCATTCTCTCCACCGACATATGCAATCTGGGTCAACTCATTATGGTTCCTGAGCTTGGCTATTAGTCTTACAAGTGCACTTTTAGCAACATTGTTACAACAATGGGCGCGCCGATATATCGCAGTCACTCACCTACCACGATACAATCCACACAAGAGAGCACGTGTCCGTGCATTCTTTGTAAATGGGTTGGAAAGGCTTCACCTTCCTCGGGCGGTCGAAACGTTGCCCACATTGCTACATCTTTCCCTATTCCTCTTCTTTTCCGGTCTCCTGATCTTCTTATTCAACATCAATCACACCGCCTTCAGTCTCGTTGCTTGGTGGATCGGGCTTTCTGGGGGAGTATATGGATGTATCACATTGATGCCAATCTTCTGTCACGACAGCCCCTACTATGCACCTCTTTCTTCGACAGCTTGGTTTCTTTATAATGGCATCTCCTATGGAGTCCTCCGTATTCTCAAGCCTCTTTTACTCTACTTCAAGTCTAGCAGTCCCATCCATCATCACTTTTGGAGATTGTATATAACGTACCGCCACCGGGCCTTGTGGGGTATAGTGAAGACGGCTCAAGAAACGGCATGGAAATCATCAGGAAAAATCGACGGTAATATCTTGAAGTGGATATTCGACTCTCTGGACGAAGACCGCGAACTGGAAACGTTCTGCGAGGGCATCCCTGGCTTCTGTAATTCAAAAGTGGTCAATGAGCCTAGAGAAGTCTTTGCTAAACTAGAAACAACGTCTTTGCACGCGGTTTTCCGTGGATTCTTGGGTCGTACTTGCTCGTCTAGTTTGCTCTCCGAGGGCGACAAAGAAAGGCGGATCGGACTCTGCATGCAGGCCGTCGATGCACTTGACCTTCAATTTCCATGTTTAAGGGTCTTTTCGACATATTTGGACGAACAGGACATGGATGAAGCATTTCGGTTCGTTCAGATGGGACACTCACTCAGAAGCCGATGCCGTAACAGCGATCACGATACCTCTTTCCCTGCGCAATCGATGGTTGCTGGGATCGTTGCAAGTGTACCAGAGCGCGATGACCGTTGGAAGGCCCTTGTTAAGGCTCACTTAGGCATATCGGATGATGTGCTTAAGGACTACCTCGCACATGGTGACAGCGTGTTACTTGCCAACCTAATCTACTTCATCCGCCAGCTCTTTCGCTACTGCGACAAGAATCTAGGCGGTTATATACCCTTCCCTGACCGCATCGTGAAAATGATTTCCAAATTCGAGATTCGAAATACTCTTCCTGGTCTGAAGCACGACTTCTGTGCCTTGTGGAACGACATTACTCGCGAAGCTCACGAAAATCAATCTTTTATCATTTCTGATCGTATTCTCCGACCCATTCGGCATCATTATATCACATTACATCAAGGCACCACTTCTTCCCCAACAGCCTTCGATGCCGACACTGTTGATTATGACGTTCTCCGCCAGCCATCGTCATACCCATTGTGCCATGTTCCTGGTCATCACTCCCACGGCCCAACAGGTCATCCTACCGTCACTTCACCCTCGTCCCACCACCTCGACCCCATTCTGAGCGGCAGCTCTCGTACAGCCTCTGACGTATTCTCATTAACCCCAGATCATAGCCCCATACATCTCGGAGAACACTCATCTCTGCGCGATGACCATTCACCACCAGCCAGTGTCGGAAATGACTACTTTGCTACTACTTCACCCGACCTAGCCACAACCATCGCGACAGAAGCTCACACAGACACCCCAACTTTCTCACCCATAGCCAACCCTGAGTCTGATTCTTGACCTGCCACGGTGGCCTCGGCACCCACCTCTCCGTTACCTCCCACCCTCCCGTCTCGTATTACCATCGCTCCGCAGTACAATACAGATGTCGAACTTGTCCTTCATTCAGTGTACCCGTGATTTCATCATCATCTTTGCCACTTCTAGTTCCAAGTGACATGTTTCTTGTGGACCCGCCGATAACGCAGATTGATCAAATCACCTCTCGTCCCGGATCCAGCAGCGTCCAAGATAAGAACTCCCAAACTCCTGTAGCGTGGAGGCCTCACAACAGTCTGATGAACTAGCGACTCCCATTGTTGACATAGCAACGGTCCCTTTGCAACATCCCTTCGACACACCATCCTCCCTTCGCGACTTTTGATCGTCCACAGTAGAGGTGAAAATGCCGGCGTGTATTTCGAGTCTCTACCAATGCGACGACGGTGTCGTAAGCCATCGCGGATGTGATGGTATTGGATATTCGTATGTTGTTTTCTTTCTGAGAGGTGTGCCAAAGGTTAATCACGATATATCTGCAGATGATGGAAGCGAAATTCGCTCGACGTGTGAATGAATTGATGTGCCTAGTACTTAGGATATGCAGTTCTCGTCACGGTACAGGTTCCAGATTGGCCTTTCCCATAAATGATTTGTGAATGTCCTCCCGCACCACTGAGGATCTTAACTTCCATACTTGTACGGCGGTCGACCACGGCTATCATGATTCACAACCCCACACCACCTTACACTATCTCTCTCTCTTTTCACTGCAAGATCTCCTCATTTTCTTTTCAGTACGAATCGTCTTGTTTGCTAGGTCTTCCATGCCTCCCCTCTGCTTCAAGCTCAAAACTGTAGTATTGATTGTCTTAGATACTAGGGGTACAAAATATCGAGCTTATGATAAAGCAAACACTCAATGTGGCAGTTGGGGTTTGCACCTTCCCGCAGGCGCGAATGCGTGGCGTAGTGGCGGGCCTCAAGGACAGGAACTGGTATCTGGAAGGGGGAAAGAGTTAGAAAAAACTTGACGATACTAGTAGAACACTGGTTCTTAGGACTTGGTCGAGGTGTCCGTCGAATTCATACTCAGGTCTCTTGGCAAGCTGAACGTCAGGGGGTCAACAGTGTCACCAACTGACACCGAGTCATCCTTGGTCATCGGTACTACATTGAATCAGCTGCGGCGCGTGAATAGCTGCAGGGATGTGGGTGATGTCTTCTGTAATGCTCGCAAAGTGGGATGTCGACGCGGCTAGGAGCAAAGTTAAGGGCGTGTCGGCAAGTCGTTGAGGAGCCTGAGTGTCCCACTGGAATTCATTGGTTCGAAAGAACAAAGGGGAGGCACACCTGTCATATTCCATCCAACTCTCCCTCACCCAATCATCCCGTTGCAGAATCATCAAATCCGCAGAGAAAGACTGCTTGAGTGTCGCCAACACCTAAAACTGCCCATGTTGCCCAATGTGTTGGACCATCTCTTCACCTGGCGGAGTGTACCACTGGCACCATAGACCGACATCCGCATAGAACGGCAATTCTTGAGACCTCACCTGTGAACCCGGCCCTCGCGCTTTGACATTATGAGTAACGTGGAAATAGGGGACAGCGGAGACAGCCTGAAAACATTCAAGTTGACCATGGATGGATGACAAACTTGAGAAGGCGTCTTGACGCGGATCGAACATAGGCTACCCGCAACGTTACGTGAGGTACCAAATACACAATGCCGTGGCGAAGCATGGTCGTAGTCGATTTGCATCGTCCAGTTAACACAGTCCTATGCCAGTGTTTGCTTCAGCCTTGAAGTCAACCCGCCTACTGTCGCCCCTTAGCTTTGAGGATCTGTCGGGGCCCTAAGCTATCTAGGCATACTGGGAAATTAACACATGCTTACTCTATTCAGGTGATCCTGCAGCTCTTCAATAGTGATGCTCGTTCGTAAAAAAAAAAAAAAAGGGGTGAACATTTGGTCCTCCGCTGATAGGCCCGGGAACAGAGTTGGGACTCGGAGGTGGGACGCCGATAAGCCACTGTACAGCCTTTGCGACCGATCGGCATCGCTCTCCTTGCAGTCGGGCGCGACAGTGCGTTCCATGACAATGTGTCAGTAGTAGGTGTGGATGGCCCAAGCGTCATAAACACGAGGCATGTGCACGGGGACCGCTGGCCGGCCAATCCTGGGTTCTCGCATCGGCACTTGACCCATGCAATGATGGGCTCAACCCGTGAGTCATATCCCGCCTGTCTCCACATGACCTCGACTTCATCACAAGGAGTTCATCCGTCGGAGTTCATGAGAAAGTGGGATCGCCGATTGCAGGCATGGGCCGCTGGAAGACGGGTATCACGGCCGTGAGCGGGTTCTTACATTTCTTTACGTTTCAGAAAAAAGGCAAGGTTTTGGGCAACGGTAAGGACGCGTTTGGATTTGCAACAAGGGACTCTCCCCATGGCCCGATGCAACTGACCTCAAAGGTCATCATCATTATCGCTACATCGATAGGCTCACATCCAAATAGGCGGACTCTAAAATTCGTGAAAGGTGAATCGGGGAAAACCGTACCGGAATACTCAAAAAGGAAGGACGGGACACCCAAAAAGGAAGACTGCCACGTGCGTTGTATCCAAGCCTCTGGCTCTATTTCAAATTCCGACTCCGAACAAGTGTATTTCTAGCATTTTTGGCCTTTCGATATGGAAGTAGCTATAATGTATGTTTGATCTCAGCGCTCAGCGGTGAGGGCATATCACACTAAACGTCATCCCCATTAGTTGTTCGAGTCTGATTGTCAAGAGGGATGGCGTTATTGTACTTGTAAACTAAAGATTAGAAAGTCTACTGGCCAGTCCGGGTCCAAATGTCCAGCAGCTGTGCTCCAGCCATCACTTCATGTCATTTTAGCTTTGGGGCCAGCCACTAGAGTGGACTTCACATTATTGACGTGACGTTAGTGGTGAAAGCCCGTGAGATGGCGTGGCGGCGAGGTGGGCACCTCGGCAGTAGCAGATGTAGAGGTGACGAGGGCAAGTGAATCACGGACGGGAGGGCAGAGAGGATTCAGAGCCGGTGCCAGTGCAGGCTCTAGACAGATGAAACGCCTGCCAGTGTGAACGAGGTGGACTATACACTAGCGAAATGGAAGGCGCGTTCACAGGAGGTCTCAACCACTACTGACATGTCTGCTATATTCAAATACATTCCAAATGGGTACATCGGTAACTTGAATAATATCTTCAAGTTATTAATAATTATAAATTCGTGCCTTTCAATTTTTCATACTAAATTTGACTAAATTGAATGTCCATTGGACCCAATTGCTCTGTAGTATACATGGACTCAGAAATGCAAAAAGGTCGAGAGAAATCAAAGTAGTTCTACAGAGCTTACTAACGGTTAGCCTTTAGTGACCGTTCCGTTCTACATAGTAAGTTACGTAATATGATGTTATGCGACCCTAACTCGGCCATCTCGCGATCGCGTCACTTGCATAGCCATAGAGCGCTCAGACTGACTTTGCGACATCATCCCTTGCTCAAAGGGTATACGACTTATAATATGCCGTGCACCAGAGTCTGTCACCGATCCTCGATCATTCCTCGCATTTATGGCTCACCCTGAGGCTGTTTTTTACGCAGTCGTGTACTTATCGGGTATCTCGGATGTACAATCCACTGGCAGATCGACTTCACGTTTCTGAGACACAGTGATGCTTAATGAAATTTCTTCCAAGCCCCGGCCTCTCGCTATAAATACCCTCTGGTCGACAGATGCTGGCTGTACGAACCTGAATCCCCTTCTCCTATTCTAAAGTCCAGTTGTCTTTTGTCTTTTCGTCTTTTTTACAAACATGTTTTTCCGTTCTCTGGCCTTGCTCAGCACAGTCGCGGCTCTCTTCTCTTCAAACATTGCCGTTTCCGCTTACCCAACTACCAGTGGTAAAGTATGGCGTGTCACCGTTGGCAACGCCACTGGTGGGACCATCTTCAACCCTAATTACATTGTTAGCAAATGTTTCCACTTCACTCATACCTACTCGCTCTGACCATATCTTGTTCAGAATGCGTCACCCGGAGATAGGGTCGAGTTCACTTTCAATCCAAAGAACCACTCCGTGACCCAATCCTCATTTGCGAATCCATGCACCCACCTCAACAATGGATTCGACGCTGGCTTGTACGTTCACCCCTTCCCAGACCTTCTCGGATCTCGTTGTATATTGACAGGATCTGCATAGCCACCCCGTAGCTAATGCCTCCTCCTGGGATCTCCCGACGTTCTCTATCACCGTGAACGACGTACGAATCCACGTACTTTCTTTCAGGTCTCTCCATGACTAATTTATACTACTAGACGAAACCTGTCTGGGTTTATTGTCGGCAAGCGGAGAACACGGCTGGGAGCCACTGCGGCAAAGGAATGGTGTTCGGGCTGAATCCTGGAGCAGAAGGGTCAAATAACTCGTTCTCACTCTTCCAGCAGGCTGCATTGAAAATTGGACAGCAGTTGGTCGCGTCCGCCTCTTCAGCGAGCGTAGCATCGACTGCCAGCGCTACACATACGACAATTCAGGCTGCTGCAAGTTCAAGCAAGAGCTCAAGCTGGAGTGACCATTACGATAGCTGGAACCACGAGGACGACGACGACGACAGCTGGAGCTACGATGACGATGATAGCTACGACAACGACCACAAGTGGAGGAGGGATTATTGAACGCCTTAATGTTCCGCTCTTTTTTTAGGAATGGTTTTCGGTTTCATGCCACGACACGAACAGTTTATTTATCTCAGCGGATCTTAATGATGCCTCAGGACATTCACTTATTCATGAGGCTCAACGCCGAGTTGAGCCTCATCGTAATTAACGGACATTGTTACGATGTTACGACTTAGCCATTAACGCGGACACTTTTTTTATTACATGTTGTCAGCAGAGTGCTCCGACCGATGCATATGCGTCCCCTAAGCATGTAAAGGAGGCTGGCGCCCAAAGACGAAACCGGAGGTCTTGAAATTAGCATCTCCGCTGCCGAATTGACGACAATCCACCGTTTTGTGATCAAGTTAGGTCATTTGTCATGGCGATCGTGCAGTGGATGGCTGTGACACATGACGACATGTCAGTCGAGTTTAAGATGGCCAATACGCTGCTCGCAGATCGAGCATCAAGCTCTTCATCAAGTCCCACGGTGAGAACGTGTATCATGAGCTCCCTTCGGCCCATCTTACCGACTTCACCGGTTTCGCATCCCGCGGACCCGAGGAATAAAATAGTTAAAACTACGTGACTCTCTAGTGGGATTGCCGCCGACCACCTGCACGTCCTGCACCGGCCACGTCATCATCTAACTCTAGCTTCTAATGTGGCAATGTCCCAACCTACTAATCTAGTCGTCGACGTGGAGGACAATGCAAGGGAGAGAGTAGAGACAAGTACGTCACGGTCATCCCCAGGCCATTCTCTTTTCCTAACCTCATGTTTCTCATGGCCCACAGACAGAGATCCCAATATCCCTCAATCAGCACAACTTCAATCATCACGGGATAAGTCCAACTTTTCCGATGGATCGGGTCCACTTTTCAACATGTACGTGGAAAGGGCAGAGAAGGAGGACAAGGAACAGGCCGATCGATGGCAGAAGGATGCAGACGGTATCCTTATCTTTGTTAGTATTTATATTGGTCTCCACACAAGTGAGTGTAGTGATGATGAAATTCATAGACCGGATTATTCTCTGCTGCAGTTGCAGCATTGGGCGCGGTGTCCATCCAAGACTTGAGGCCAAATCCACAGGATACCACCGCATTCTATGTTGGACAGATCTACCAGCTACTCGCTGACCCGAACATATCCCGTACATCCATCCTTGCAACTCCAGCTCAACCTCCCCCATTCTCTCCACCAACATATGCAATCTGGGTCAACTCACTTTGGTTCCTGAGCTTGGTCATCAGCCTTACATGTGCGCTTTTGGCGACATTGTTACAACAATGGGCGCGCCGGTATATCACAGTCACTCACCTACCACGATACAGTCCACACAACCGAGCCCGGATCCGTGCTTTTTTTGCAGATGGGGTGGAAAGGCTTCATCTCCCTGGGGCGGTCGAAACGTTGCCCACATTGCTACATCTTTCCCTATTCCTCTTCTTTTTCGGTCTCCTGATCTTCTTATTTAACACCAATCACACTGCCTTCAGTCTCGTTGCTTGGTGGATCGGACTTTCTGGAGGACTATACGGGTGTATCACGTTGATGCCGATCTTCTGTCACGACAGCCCATATTATGCACCTCTTTCTTCGACAGCTTGGTTCCTATATAATGGAATCATTTATGGTTTCCTCTATCTCTGGGGTTTGTCCTGCCGGCACGTTTATCCTAACGTCCGCCTCGCAACCTGGGAACTCATTTTGGACCTGTCGACGACCTTTCACGACCGGACCCTGTTGGGCATAGTGAAGACAGCTCAAGAAAGCGCAAGGAGATCGTCAGAGAAAATCGACGCACATATTTTGAAATGGATATTCGACTCTCTGGACGAAGACCACGAAGTGGAACAATTCTGCGAGGGCATCCCTGGCTTCTGTAGCTCAAAAGTGGTCAAGGAGCCTAAAGAAGTCCTTGCCAAACTGGATGGATGGGCTTTGAACTCGGTTTTCCGTGGATTCCTGGGTCGTACTTGCTCATCTAGTTTGCTCTCTGAGAGAGAGAAAGAGAGGCGGATCATACTCTGCATGAAGACCGTCGATGTACTTGACCTTCAGTTCCCAAGTTCAAGTATTTTTATACGATTTGCTGACGAAGACGACATCGATCAAGTGTTTCAGTCTGTTCGAATGGGGCACTCACTCAGAAGCCGATGCTGTAGCAGCGATCACGATACCTCTTTCCCTGCGAAATCGATGGTTGCTGGGATCGTTGCAAGAGTACCAGAGCGCGATGACCGTTGGAAGGCGCTCGTTAAGGCTCACTTAGGCATATCGGATGATGTGCTCCAGGACTACCTCGCACATGGTGACAGCGTGTTACTTGCCAACCTAATCTACTTCATCCGCCAGTACCTTCGCTGCGATATGGACGACTACCTCACCCACCCTTACCGTATTGTGGAAATGATTTCCAAATTCGACATTCAAAATACCCTTCCTGGACTGAGGCACGACTTCTGTGCCTTGTGGAACAAAATCACTCGAGAAGCGCACCGTCACGGTGACAGTGGTCGGTCTTTTATCCTTCCTACTGGTATTCTCCGGCCCATTCGGCATGTTTATATCTCATTACATCAAGGCACCGATTCTGCCCCGACAGCCTTCGATGCCAACACTTCTGATTTCTCTGACATTCTCCGCTGGGCATCCTCGTACCCATTGTGCAAAATTACTGATCACCATCCTACCATCAATTCACCCTCTTCCCACAACCTCGAAGCCATTCTGAACTGCAACACTCCTACAGCTCCTGACGTAACTCCAGATTATAGCCGCATACATCTCAACGAACACACATCTCGGCAGGATAATCATTCTCCACCAGTCAGTGTCGGACATGACGATCCTACGACTACACCCGACCTAGCCACCGCCATCGCGACAGAAACTCACACTGATACCCCAATTATCTCGCCCATGGCCAACTCAGAGTCTCATCCTCGACCCGCCACCGTCACGGCAGCCTCGACAACACATTCTCCATTATCCCCCACCCTCCCATCTAGTAGTACCGTCGCTCCGCAGTACAACACATTGGAAGATTTTGATCTTGTCCCTGATTCGATTGTACCCGAGATTCCACCATTATCTTCGTTAGATCCAGTTCCGAGCGAGATGCTTCCTGTGGACCCATTGACCTTTCTCACATCCCAAGTCGACCAAATCATCTCTCGTCCAGGATCCCTGAGGCAAAGCTCAGTCTCAGCAATCCTTTCCATGGCAGCTCCCCGGCAGGACTCGGAGACCTCCATATCACGAGCGGAGTTAGCACCGATTGATGCACGGTTCAATGCCGATGACGATTCCCGGACTCGAGAGCTTTCTAGTATCGTGGACTCGGAGGCCTTGCAACAGCCAGACGAGCAAGCGTTGCCCGTCCGTGACATGGACTTGGATCCTGTGGGGCATTCGTTCGACACATCACCCTCTTCTTCCAGCAATGATTTTTCACCGTAGTTGAGTATTTGTAAGTTGTCTTGTCTCTGAGAGCTTTATCAAAACTCAATGTGACTGCAGATGACGATTGAGAATTCAGCTCCAAGTTGGGTGTGACCAAGTTGACATTCCTATAGTAGATAGTACGGAATGTTACGGATATTAGTTTTGAGCTCAACCACGGCGGCTCGGCTTTCAACTCCTCACTAGTTCATCTGTAATATTGGTATTTATCTTTTCATGGCACGACCTTCTATGTTCCTCCCGTACGCGTTTTTTTGTGGTACGAATACTCTTGCTTTGCTACGTCTTGTTACTTTTTTGCCAGTTTCGGCGTGCCGGTACCTCCCTTCTGCCTCGAATCGCGGCCCTCGATATATTCACGACATTGGCCAGACATGCCCAAAGAGCTTTTTTTCTTTACGCAGAGCTCCTTCAGAGACTGGCGCTATGCCAGCGAATCTGCCCATTTGCTCATAGATCAACGTACCCGACCCCAGGCCGTCGAAGCTTCTATTTCATCTCCACGATAGTCTAGTACCTCTACATTGCACGCATACCGTTCTATGGATTGTCTGCACAGCTTCTACCTCTCAAAGCATTCAAATGCTCATGCCGAGGTTGTATGAGTGCCTAACATACGGGCTTACGTAGCTGTCCCCCGCTTCATCGTTGATGAGACTATTTCCGATACACGGTGTTGGTGTTTGCTGGGGAATCCCAAATCGGAGGGGAGAAGGGCTGGCAGCCGAGAACGGCACGCAGCGCGCAAGGGGACCCTGAGACGGGACTGCCAACGCCCACGGCTCCCTGAGGGCCCGCCGGCGTGGACCACGCCTGCTCCTCGTTGGGGGTGGGCGCCCACAGCCGCCGTCACGATACCATTCATCTTCTACATATAGACCCTTTTCTTTACCTTAGCATAGTTAGTCCACCCCGAGCACATGGCAAATGCCCACCTCGTGCACACTAAGATCGAGCGGCCGTCTTGGCACTAAATTCATTCAGTCCGTAGTACACACACTAGACTACATAAATACCAAAATACGAGACTGGGGGAGCAGCGACGCGTTCCGCATCTTTTTCTTCGTGTGTGACCTCGCCCTCCGCTCGTTCCGCTCCCGCGCGCGTACTCGTTTCGCCGCGTCTCCACTTTCATTTTCGACACCAGTGTTGACAAGAAGAAAAAAAACTCAGCTCCTCGGATCTGGAGGACACATTCCCAGAAAAGACGATCGCGGGTTTCAATCTAAGAGAGGAAGGACGGTTCCCGATCCTCTCCGGTACGTAGGAGGGTCGGATGAGACGCCTGCGTGTTGGCTGCTGGTAGTCTGGTATCAGCCGGTGATATCTGTATTGATGCGCTTTCTTCAAGTTGATGAGATCGCGCTGTAGTTCCTTCGGATCTTTGTTTTCTTTGCTATCTTTTTTCAAGTTGTTTCTCTTCTCCCACGTCGGCCTGTCGTGTCCATACTAGTAGCCGAATAGCCAGAGGTTAGTTACTAGGGTGTTCGTGCTTCCCGCACCTTGGCCCGGAAATGGTAGAAACTCTTGAGACTGATACTTAATATATTTTTAGCGTGTATCCTTTTCAAGGTCTGCCGCCAAGTCACGAAAAACCGACCCGTGCAGTCTCCGCCCGGCAGCGGTACGCTTTGAAGAACACATCACGAAAGCTTCCGTGGTGCAAGGTGGAACCAATAATTCGTCTGCAGTCGATAGTGGCAACTGGGGTCCATACTGAAGTCCCATTACTGGCTACTCGTTGGCTACAGCGAGTCAGCGACACTCATACTATGGTCTGTCCTCCTGTGCGATTTTCACATTCAATGGAAGTTTTTAGTACTATGGCCAAGACTTGCTTTGCACTTCGCAGCCACTCGTAAAATAGTCTTTGCGTTAGAGTAGGGATTAGGGACAACCAGGTGAGATGACAGGCGTGGGAAGCGTAGCGGAACCATTGGACAGTTTACCCGACGCTGAGATAAGCACAGACAACGGACTGAGTCGAGGCAGCGCCGGACCCCCCAGCGTTAGTGGCGACAGCTGCTTTCAATTGTGACATGTTTCCTGTCGGGTATCTCCCGCAGACTCGGACTACTAGGGTGAAAGGAGCCTTATTTAGGCGTCCAGTAGCGAGTGAGGCGTGAGCTCTCTCAGTCTCTCTGTGGCGACGACATGGCAACGACGGTGCTCACTCGTCGCCTGCCCGTTACTATGGACTCGGACTACATCTCACCACCCGAACGGCTTTCCCGCGTCGTGAAAATTTGGTTTTTCCCTGATGCGGCTTGCCGTCTCCGGTGAGGACAAGTAACATCATAATCACCCTCTTTTTCAGTTGGACCTGCAAGTAAGCTTGGCAAAATGGGAACAGAAGTCAGTTTTCCGCTTAAAACTTGTGAGGTGGCGTGCAACTAAATTTCGGGTCGTTCGTCAAGTAACCTCGTCAATTTGATCTATGTTACGGTTGTGTTTGATCGTATACGTTCCTCAGCTCAATTTCTCGCTACAGAGTGAGAAGTCACGAACACGCTTTTTTTTTTTTTTTTCAGCATTCTATGCGAACCCTTAATGTATTTTTTTAACTCCACATTATCAGTGATTCAAAGCACGATTAGAGTGTCCAATGGTTAGTTTACACTAGCATAAGTGACTCATGCCCGACACCAGCCAGGAAGAGAAAGTCTACGTAGCAACAACTGAAGATATCGAGGTCATTGTCCTGTGTGATAACCGACGTGATACTGTACTACCAAGTCAAAACAGGCAATAGAAGATGACATAATCCTAGTCAAGCGCTAGCGTTCAGGCTAGCACTTCGCCTCCGGGTCTCCACGAGTAATTTACTCACGCTTGGTTCCGAGTCAGTAACCAGCTCAGGCTCATCTTGTCGTGTTGTACGACTACGAACTTATCTCAATTACCTTCCGCATCAAATGGCTATGATTCGCCGCAAACCGATGGTTCCATTCCTCTGGAATAATAATCACTCGCGATAGTTGTATAAAAGGCAGGGCCAACAGCAAGAGGGAGGCAATACCAAAAAAACCACAAGTTCCACAACAGCTCACAATGAAAGCAACTCTCATTTTCTTCGTACTCTCCTCTCTGGCACTTGCTGTGCAAGGCGCCCGATACAAACGCGAAATGGACGTCCAGCATCCCCATAATAAAAACAGTACTAGCTCTGTGTCGCCCAGCCTGAGCGAGACGCCGGATATCGTCACGGTGACCGCCACTGTCACCGCTACACCGACCGCCAGCGGTTCGCCGACCAAGAAAAGTTCTGGAACGCCTGTTTCAATCCACAGCGGTTCCCCGACAGATGGCTGTTCTGGAGTGCATGTTCTGACTCCCAGCGGTTCCCCGACCAATGGCGGTTCTAGAACGCCTGTTCATACCCCCAGCGGGCACCGGACCAACAGCAGTTCCGGAATGCCTGTTCATACCCCCAGTGGGCACCGGACCAACAGCAGTTCCGGAACGCCTGTTCATACCCCCAGCGGGCACCGTACCAACAGCAGTTCTGGAATGCCGACCCACAGCAGTGTTTCCTCCTCACAGGTCTGAGGTGAATGAAGGTAAGAGCTTGTTCCTTGCCATGGGCAGCATTTGTGTTTATGTAAGCATCAGCCGCACGATGTAAAGTGCGACTCGGACGCGCCACAAAAAGGCAAGGTAGTAATGTAAAAGGTTCGTGTTCGTGTTTAAGAGGTCGATGCGAGAATTGGAGACGGACATGGGTCGGACGTTTCATCAAGTAACACATTGGCGTATCTTAGAGAATGTCAAATGTAATTCTCGCTCGTTTTGAACCCCGGTGTGACGGTGTCCTATAAGCCTTGAGATACTGTAAAGACTTTTGAATACATTCTCGTATGAGGCATCGACTTTTACTTTCACTCTCGCTTGCCGCGTTCTCCCACTTGTCCGGACTCGGAGTTCTCAATAATCTGTTGAGATCGACCCCTCTGAGCGCTTCAAAATTGGCAGTTTGCCACCTGGCTTCGGAAGTACTAGACGTGTGGAAAGGAAAGATGAAACCTCTCGATGTTTCAGCCAAGTAAAGGAGGCTCTCTGAGGACAAGGGGAGACACATAGGACACAGCATCTGGATCGAGTGGCCTTCCTCGATTTGAGGTGTCTGTCGGATCTTATACTGTATTCAGTTTCCCAACCCGAAAACAGTAGCCTCTCGTACCCCCTGCAAAGTGTAACTCAAATTTGGATTAAGAATATACAAAAGCGATAGAACCGTCCCGTATTTCACCGACTTTGTTCAATCAGATGAGCACCATGCTGACACTGCTGCCTCGAGCAGAAGCACGAATGACTGGCCCTCAGGACTATGCTGCCCTGATGCGCTGGGCGATGAGAATGTCTCAGGGTCAACCCCCAACCTTCCTTGATCATCGATGCGGCTAGGAGAGCAGTCGAGGACGTATCAGCGAATGAGGCTGGCCGGTCTATGTAGTTCAAGACTGTCCCATTAGCTTTTGCGGAACGTACAGAAATTCTTTCAGAATTTTGTTTCTCATTGAAAGAACAACAAAAGGCACACCTGGAACTGCCACACGCCATCCAACGTCTCCCGCACCCATTTGATCCGATGATCCTGTTGCAGAGTCATGACCGCAATGCAAGACTGCTCGATTGTCGCCAACAGTCGAGGTGCACCTGAAACTGCCCACACCGGCCAATGTTGTGTCGGATTCATCTCTTCACCCGGCGGAGTGTACCACCACAGACCGACATCCGCACCGAGCGGCAATTCTTGAGACCTCACCTGGGCACCTGGCCCTCTCACTATGACATCATGAGTAGCGTGGAAATAGGGGAGAGCGGAGACAGCCTGAAAACATTCAAGTTGGCCATGGATGGATGACAAACTTGAGAAGGCCTCTTGACGCGCAACGAACGTACGGCTAGGTTCCCGTCTAGGATAGTACCCGCAGCGCTACGTGAGGTACCAATACCTAACTGCGCACTACTGTGGCGAAGCGCGATCCTAGTCGATTTGCATCGTTCAATTACACAGCCCTTTGCCAGTGTTTGAGTGGTCGCAGGAATAAAACCACGTGACTCTCTCGGACGTCCTGCACCGGCGACGTCCATCAAGTACAAGCAGGGCGCAGGGTTAGTAACTCCGCTTCACTACGCCCGCCATGTCCCAACCTACTAACCGAGTCGTCAACGTAGAGGGCAATGCGAGGGAGAGAACTGACACAAGTACGTCACGGTCATCCCCAGGCCATTTTTCTTTCCCTAACTTCATTTTTGTCATGGCCCACAGACGGAGATCCCAATGTCCCTCAATCAGCACAACGTCAACCATCACAGGATCAGTCCAACTTTTCCGATGGATCGGGTCCACTTTTCAACATGTACGTAGAGAGGGCCGAGAAGGAGGACAAGGAACAGGCCGATCGATGGCAGAAGGATGCAGATGGTATCCTTATCTTTGTTAGTCTTCATATCAGTCTCCACACAGTGAGCGTAGTGATGATGAAATTCATAGACCGGATTATTCTCTGCTGCAGTTGCAGCATTGGGCGCGGTGTCCATTCAAGACTTGAGGCCAAATCCACAGGATACCACCGCATTCTATGTCGGACAGATCTACCAGCTACTCGCTGACCCGAACATATCCCGTACATCCATCCTTGCAACTCCAGCTCAACCTCCCCCATTCTCTCCACCAACATATGCAATCTGGGTCAACTCACTTTGGTTCCTGAGCTTGGCCATCAGCCTTACATGTGCACTTTTGGCGACATTGTTACAACAGTGGGCGCGCCGGTATATCACAGTCACTCACCTACCACGATACAGTCCACACAACCGAGCACGGATCCGTGCATTTTTTGCAGATGGAGTGGAAAGGCTTCATCTTCCTGGGGCGGTCGAAACGTTGCCCACATTGCTACATCTTTCCCTATTCCTCTTCTTTTTCGGTCTCCTGATCTTCTTATTCAACATCAATCACACCGCCTTCCGTCTCGTTGCTTGGTGGATCGGACTTTCTGGAGGACTATACGGATGTATCACGGTGATGCCGATCTTCTGTCACGACAGCCCGTATTATGCACCTCTTTCCTCGACAGCTTGGTTCCTATATAATGCGGTCCTTTATGGTATCTTCTATACTCTCAAAAGAGGCTTCTGCTTTTGTTTTTGTTCTTGCTTGTGCTCCACAACCTGGCGCCATATGTCGCACACCTGTCGCGACCGGACCCTGTGGGGTATAGTGAAGACAGCTCAAGAAACCGCAAGGAAATCATCAAAGAAAATCGACACACATATTTTGAAATGGATATTCAACTCTCTGGACGAAGACCGCGAAATGGAACAGTTCTGCGAGGGCATCCCTGGCTTCTGTAGCTCAAAAGTGGTCAAGGAGCCTAAAGAAGTCCTTGCTAAACTGGATAGATGGGCATTGATCTCGGTTTTCCGTGGATTCCTGGGTCGTACTTGCTCATCTAGTTTGCTCTCTGAGAGAGAGAAAGAGAGGCGGATCATACTCTGCATGAAGGCCGTCGATGTATTTGACCTTCCATTCCCGATTTTTTGGCTCAATTTGAACGAAGAGGGCATGCATGAAATGTTTCAGTCTGTTCAAATGGGGCACTCACTCAGAAGCCGATGCTGTAGCAGCGATCTCCGAACCTCTTTCCCTGCGCAATCGATGGTTGCTGTGATCGTTGCAAGAGTACCAGAGCGCGATGACCGTTGGAAGGCCCTTATTAAGGCTCACTTAACCATATCGGATGACGTTCTCCAGGACTACCTCGCACATGGTGACAGCGTGTTACTTGCCAACCTGATCTACTTCATCCGCCAGCTCTTTCGCTACTATCTCCATGGTAGGTTCCGCCACATTCACTACCCTGACGGTATTGTGGAAATGGTTTCCAAATTCGACATTCAAAATACCCTTCCTGGATTGAGGCACGACTTCTGTGCTTTGTGGAACGAAATCACTCGAGAAGCGCACGATGATCAGTCTTCTATCCTTTCTTGTCGTATTCTCTGGCCCATTCGGCATGTTTATATCTCATTACATCAAGGCATCGATTCTGCCCTGACAGCCTTCGATGCTGACACTGTTCATCGGCGCATTTTCTCCGAGCCACCCTCGTACCCATTGTGCAAAATTCCTGATCATCATCCTACCATCACTTCACCCTCTTCCCACAATCTCGAAGCCATTCTGAACTGCAACACTCCTACAGCTCCTGACATAACCCCAGATTATAGCCGCATACATCTCAAAGAACACACATCTCGGCACGATAACCATTCTCTACCAGTTAGTGAACGTCATGACGATGCTATTGCTACACCCGACCTAGCCACTGCCGAAACTCACGCTGATACCCCAATTATCTCGCCCGTGGCCAACTCAGAGTCTCATTCTCGACCCGCCACGGCAGCCTCAACAACACTTTCTCCGTCGTCCCCCACCCTCCCATCTAATAGTACCGTCGCTCCGCAGTACAACACACTGGAAGATTTTGATCTTGTCCCTGATTCGATTGTACCCGAGATTCCACCATCATCTTCGTCACCGTCAGTTCCCAGTGACACCCTTCCTGTGGACCCATTGACATTTCCCATATCCCAAATTGACCAAATCATCTCTCGTCCGGGGTCCTTGAGGCAAAGCTCACTCTCAGAAATCCCTTCCATGACAGCTCCACGGCAGGAGACCTTCGTATCACAACCAGAGTTGGCACCGATTGATGCACGGTTCAATGCCGATGACAATTCTCGGACTCGAGAGCTTTCTAGAATCGTGGACTCGGAGGCCTTGCAACAGCCAGACGAGCAAGCGTTGCCCGTCCGTGACATGGCCTTCGATCCTGTGTGAGCGTTGTTGACTCGCAAGTTGACGTGGATGTGATGACGGGATTGGATATTTGTAAGTTGATTTGTCTCTGAGAGCTTTATCAAAGTTCAATGTGACTGCAGATGATGGTTGCGGATTCAGCTTGACCAAAATTGACATGCCTATAAAGTAGGTAGTTCGGTATGTTAGGGATATGATGTTGAGTTTTGGGCTCAACCACAGTTGGTTCAATTTTCAACTCCTCACTAATCCATCTGTATGATTCTCTATACTTTGTTGTCAGTTTCGTGCCTGCCGGCCTCGATGTATTCACGAGATTGGGTAGACAATGCCCAAATGTATTGCACAAACCTTTTCTCTTTACGCGAAACTCGTTCAAATATTGACGCTGGTCAGGAGGAGGTATCCCTGGCGAAGGTGATCGTGGATTTCAATATAACGAGGAAAGATGAATCACCCAGTTCCCGAGCTCCCCGGTAGGAGGGTCGGATGACTCTGAGACGCCGGCGTGTTGGCTGGTGGTAGTCTGGTAGATAGAAAATCAGCAAGTGATATCTACATCGACACAGAAATGTACCTTACTCAGGCTACACTCTTTTAAAATAATCATGCTGTAGTTCCTTCGGATCTTTGTTTTCATCAGAGAGCGAGGATATACATACTACTAGTATGACGAACTTGACTGATCGGCAGAACACCCCCCAGGTAGCGGATCAAGAAGAGCGATAAGAAAGTTGATGATAGAAATATCACTCGGCTCATCATTCGTTCTCGGATTCGAGGTGTCTGTCCGAGTCGGTACATTTTCCCAACCTGAAAACAGTAACCTCTCGTCCCCTACCAAATGTAACTCGAATTTGACCAAGAATATACAAAATCGATAGAATCTACCCTTCCTTCACCCACTGGGCTCAAGCAGATGAGCACCAAGCTGACACCGCTGCCTCGAGCAGGAGCAAAAATGACTGACCTTCGGGGCCATGCTGCCCTGGTGCGCTGGGCGATGAGAATATCTCAGGGTCGACTGTGCCATTACCCAACCATCCTTGATATTGATACTGCATCGGATCAGCTCCGGCGCACGAATCGCCGCAGGGATGTGCGTGACGTCTCCTGTGATGCTCGCATAGCGGAACGTCGACGCGGCCAGGAGCACAGTCGAGGAGGTATCAGCGATTCAAGAGTGTCCCATTCGCTTGCTGAAAGTACAGAAACGTTGTTTTCCTTTTTTTTTTCTCCACGAGTTCAGTTTGAAAGAACAAAGAATGGCACATCAGGTGGAACTGCCATATGACATGGCCCTCACGCTGTGAGATCATCATGAGTAGCGTGGAAATAGGGGAGACAGGGACAGCCTGAAAACACAGACTTGAGAAGGCTCTTGACGCGGAACGACCGTACGGCTAGGTTCCCGTCCACCAAACCCATATCCGCAACACTACGTGGGGGGTACCAATAGTCTGACTACACACTACCGTGGCGAACCACCGTCGTAGTCGATTTGCATCGTCCAATAGGTCCTCCGTGACAATGTGTCCGATTGTAGAGTAGTAGGTGTGGATGGCCCAAGCGCCATAGAACGAGGCACGCGCACGGGGACCGCTGGCTTGGTTGGCATCGACCGGCTCCTCGTTATGTTGCCGCTACGTAGTCCCGTGTCACGACCGGTCCGACTAGCGGCATTGATTAGTAATACTTTCCCATCTCAAAGTCGCGCGTGTTGAGTCAAGTAAGCGTTGCGTTGAAGTATTGCCACGTTATTCTGTTCATGAATGATTTTCATTGTTTTGCTACCTTTCTTCCTTGTCTCCACACGGAGCCATGATTCTACATGACTCTGGAGTCTGTCAGGATCTCAAACTGAGATAGTTTTGAAGACAGCCAAGCAACTCACGTTTGGCGACGACGATGCGAGGTTGGGGCCGATTTTGGGTGAGCGCACGTGGTAGGGGAAGCGTATGAGGTGGCGCAAGATGGTGGAAAGGTGCCCTCTCAGTGTCTCCCATTTCCTTTTGCATCTCCTGCTGAACTGCCTGAGCGAAATAATGGAGATGGTGCGGCAACGAGGGGCAAGTGCAAGTCGACAGCAAATAAAAGTACTAACCCTCAAAGACCCCCTTGGAAACTGCCCCGCATCCCAGCAGCACCTATCACGGAGCCTCCATCCCTGATGTGGTGTTGGCCCTCCGACAACTGTTGAAAGTAGCTCACCACCGGCCACCCCTGGGTGCTCGTCAGCAGGTACAATCTCATTCGACTTTGGCCCACTCGCATCGATTTCATCACAAGAAGGAGTTCATCGGAGTTCATGAGAAAGCGGGATCGCCGGATGCAGACATCGGCCGCTGGGAGACAGAATCGGCCGTGAGCGGGTTCTTACGTTTCTTTACGTTTCTGGAAAAAGGCAAGGTTTTGGGAAACGGTAAGGGCGCGTCCGTATTTGCAACAAGGGACTCTGCTCATGCTCCGGGACGAATTCATGGCCTGACCCCAAAAATCATGATTTTCAATGTATGTTTGACCTCAGCGCTCACTGGCAGCGGTGGGGGCATATCACAGTAAACGTCATCTCCATTAGTTGTTCGGGCCTCGCGTTTTCTGATCGTCAAGAGGGACAGCGTTATCGCACGGAGTTCAGGGCGCCGCCTCGAGAAGTAGATCATAAACTGAAAATTAGAAAGTCTACTGGCCAGTCCGGGTCCAAATGTCCAGCAGCTGTGCTCCCGGCCAGCCATCACTTCACGTCATTTTAGCTTTGAGGCCAGCCACTAGCGTGGACTTCACGTTATTGACGGAGGAGTGTACGTTTCAAACAGGGTCAGGCCCACAAGGACGTCGGGTGACGTTAGTGGCGAAAGCCCGTTATATGGCAGCGGCAGCGAGGTGGGCACCTCGGCAGTAGCAGACGGAGAGGTGACACGAGGGCAAGCGAATTGCGGGCCAGGCAACACGGAGGATGGGAGGGCAGAGAGGATTCAGAGCCAGTGCCAGTGCAGGCTCTAGACAGATGGAGCGCCTGCCAGCGTGAACGAGGTGGACTGCACAACTAGCGAAATGGAAGGCGCGTTCACAGGAGGTCTCAGCTACGCTGGCCACCAAAAAAGGAAGTGGGATTGGTGTCGGATCAGCACGCTACAAGCCCTACTGTACAATTAGCTATAGTACTGACATGTCTGCACCAACAGTAGTGAATTCAAACACATTCCAAATGGGTACAACGGTAACTTGAATATCTTCAAGATATTAATAATTATAAATTCGTGCCTTTCAATTTTTCATACTAAATTTGAACTTCCATTGGACCCACTTGCTCTGTAGTATATATGGACTCAGAAATGCAAAAAGGTCGAGAGAAATCAAAGTAGTTCTACAGAACTTACTAACGGTTAGCCGTCAGTGACCAGGGTGGCGTCCGAGTCCGAGTTCTGGAATAGTAAGTTACGTAATGATGTTGGGCGTCCCTAACTTGGCCATCTCGCGATCGCATCAGTTCATAGCCTTAGCGCGCTCAGAGACATCATCCCTTGCTCAAAGGGTATACAACTTATAATACCCAATAATATGCCGTGCAACAGAGTCTGTCACCGATCCTCGATCATTCCTCGCATTTATGGCTCACCCTGAGGCTGTTTACCCAGTCGTCTACCTATCGGGTATCTCGGATGTACAATCCGCTGGCAGATCCACTTCACGTTTCTGCGCATTACTAGACACAGTGGATGCTTAATCAAATTTCTTCTAAGCCCCAGCCTTTCGCTATAAATATCCTCTGGTCGACAGATGCTGGCTGTACGAACTTGAACCCCCTTCTCCTATTCTAAAGTCCAGTTGTCTTTTGTCTTTTCGTCTTTTTTACAAACATGTTTTTCCGATCTCTGGCCTTGCTCAGCACAGTCGCAGCTCTCTTCTCTTCAAACCTTGCCGTGTCCGCTTACCCAACTACCAGTGGTAAAGTATGGCATGTCACCGTTGGCAACGCCACTGGTGGGACCATCTTCAACCCTAATTACATTGTTAGCAAATGTTTCCACTTCACTCACACCTACTCGCTCTGACCATATCTTGTCCAGAATGCGTCACCCGGAGATAGGGTCGAGTTCACTTTCAATCCAAGAACCACTCTGTGACCCAGTCCTCATTTGCGAATCCATGCACCCACCTCAACAATGGATTCGATGCTGGCTTGTACGTTCACCCCTTTCCAGACCTTCTCGGAGCTTGTTGTATATTGACAGGATCTGCATAGCCACCCCGTAGCTAATGCCTCCTCCTGGGATCTCCCGACATTCTCGATCACCGTGAACGACGTACGAATCCACTTACTTTCTTTCAGGTCTCTCCATGACTAATTTTATCCCATTTATACTACTAGACTCAACCTGTCTGGGTTTATTGTCGGCAAGCGGAGAACACGGCTGGGAGCCACTGCGGCAAAGGAATGGTGTTCGGGCTGAATCCTGGAGCAGAAGGGTCAAATAACTCGTTCTCACTCTTCCAGCAGGCTGCGTTGAAAATTGGACAGCAGTTGGTCGCGTCCGCCTCTTCAGCCAGCGTAGCATCGACTGCCAGTTCTACACATACGACAACTCAGGCTGCTGCAAGCTCAAGCAAGAGCTGGAGTGACCATTACGATAGCTGGAACCACGAGGACGACGAGGACGACGACAGCTGGAGCTACGATGACGATGATAGCTACGACAACGACCACAAGTGGAGGAGGGACTATTGAACGTCTCAAGGTTCCGTTCCTTTCTTTAGGAATTATTTTCGGTTTCATGCCATGACACGAACAGTTTATTGATACGGGTCTTAATCATACTTCAGGACATTTATTTATTCATCAGGCTCAACCCTGAGTTGAACCTGATCGTAATAAACGCTAATGGACATTGTTACGATTTTACGACGTAGCCATTATAATAATGCGGACACTTTACTTTTTACTACATGTTGTCAGCAGAGTGCTCGACCGATGCATAGGCACCCCCTAAGAGTGTAAAGGAGGCTGGTGCCAAAAACCAAAACCTGAACAATGAACATTGTCAGGTTTCTTGTGTTCCCGTAAGCTCTACCCTAATGAGGTCTTGACATTAGCATCTCCGCTGCCGAATTGACGACAATCAACCGCTTTGTGATCAAGTTAGGTCATCTGTCGTGGTGCTTGTGCAGTGGATGGCTGTGACACATGGGACATGTCAGTCGAGTTTAAGAGGGCCAATAAGCTGAGCATCAAGTCCCACGCTGAGAAAGTGTATCATGAGCTCCGAGTCCCTTCCGCCCATCTCACCGACTTCGCATCCGGCCGATTCCGGCGACTCGGAAATGGTCGCAGGAATGAAACCACGTGACTCTCTAGGGATCGCGTAAGTTACCGCGTAAGTTACCGTACCACCTGCCAGTGCAGGTCCTGCACCGGCGACGCCATCATCTAACTCTAGCCTCTAATGTGGCAATGTCCCAACCTACTAACCGAGTCATCGACGTAGAGGACAATGCAAGGGAGAGAGTAGAGACAAGTACGTCACGGTCATCCCCAGGCCATTTTCTTTTCCTAACTTCATTTTTCTCATGGCCCACAGACGGAGATACCAATGTCCCTCAATCAGCACAACGTCAACCATCACAGGATCAGTCCAACTTTTCCGATGGATCGGGTCCACTGTTCAACATGTACGTAGAGAGGGCCGAGAAAGAGGACAAGGATCTGGCCGATCGATGGCAGAAGGACGCAGACGGTCTCCTTATCTTTGTTAGTCTTCATATCAGTCTCCGCACAGTGAGTGTAGTGATAATGAAATTCATAGACCGGACTATTCTCTGCTGCAGTTGCAGCATTGGGCGCGGTGTCGATCCAAGACTTGAGGCCAAATCCACAGGATACCACCGCATTCTATGTCGGACAGATCTACCAGCTACTCGCTGACCCGAACATATCCCGTACATCCATTCTTGCAACTCCAGCTCAACCTCCCCATTCTCTCCACCAACATATGCAATCTGGGTCAATTCATTATGGTTCCTGAGCTTGGCCATCAGCCTTACATGTGCTCTTTTGGCGACTTTGTTACAACAGTGGGCGCGCCGGTATATCACAGTCACTCACCTACCACGGTACAGTCCACACAAGCGAGCACGGATCCGTGCTTTTTTTGCAGATGGGGTAGAAAGGCTTCATCTTCCTCGGGCGGTCGAAACATTGCCCACATTGCTACATCTTTCCCTATTCCTCTTCTTTTTCGGTCTCCTGATCTTCTTATTCAACATCAATCACACTGCCTTCAGTCTCGTTGCTTGGTGGATCGGACTTTCTGGAGGACTATACGGATGTATCACGTTGATGCCGATCTTCTGTCACGACAGCCCGTATTATGCACCTCTTTCTTCGACAGCTTGGTTCCTATATAATGGAATTCTTTATGGTGTCGTCAATTTCTGGTATATCTGCTACATATGCTACTCCGGTATTTCAAGTTATCATTACTTCAGCCCCATAACCCACAACCGCATTTTCAACCTGTACAACACCTATCGCGACCGGACCCTGTGGGGTATAGTGGAGACAGCTCAAGAAACCGCAAGGAAATCATCAACGAAAATCGACGAACATATTTTGAAATGGATATTCGACTCTCTAGACGAAGATCGCGAAATGGAACAGTTCTGCGAGGGCATCCCTGGCTTCTGTAGCTCAAGAGTGGTCAATGAGCCTAAAGAAGTCCTTACTAAACTGGATGTGATGGCTTTGAACTCGGTTTTCCGTGGATTCCTGGGTCGTACTTGCTCATCTAGTTTGCTCTCTGAGAGAGAGAAAGAGAGGCGGATCATACTCTGCATGAAGGCCGTCGATGAACTTGACCTTCCATTCCCAGGTTTAAGGGTCTTTTCGACATATTCGGACGAAGACGACATGGATCAAGTGTTTCAGTTCGTTCAAATGGGGCACTCACTCAGAAGCCGATGCTGTAGCAGCGATCACCGAACCTCTCTCCCTGCGCAATCGATGGTTGCGGGGGTCATTGCAAGTGTACCAGAGCGCGATGACCGTTGGAAGGCCCTCGTTAAGGCTCACTTGAGCATATCGGATGATGTTCTCCAGGACTACCTCGCACATGGTGACAGCGTGTTACTTGCCAACCTGATCTACTTCATCCGCCAGTACTACTATCTGGGCGGCTTCATCGACCCTGACCGTATCGTGAGAATTATTTCCAAATTCGACATTCAAAATACCCTTCCTGGATTGAGGCACGACTTCTGTGCCTTGTGGAACGAAATCACTCGAGAAGCGCACCGTCACGGTGACGATAATCGGTCCTATATGCTTTCTACTCGTATTCTCGAACCCATTCGGCATGTTTATATCTCATTACATCAAGGCACCGATTCTGCCCCGACAGCCTTCGATGCTGACACTTCTGATTTCTCTGACATTCTCCGCTGGGCATCCTCGTACCCATTGTGCAAAATTCCTGATCATCATCCTACCATCACTTCACCCTCTTCCCACAACCTCGAAGCCATTCGGAACTGCAACACTCCTACAGCTCCTGACGTAACCCCAGATTATAGCCGCATACATCTCAAAGAACACGCATCTCGGCACGATAACCATTCTCCACCAGTTAGTGAACGTCATGACGATGCTATTGCTACACCCGACCTAGCCACTGCCGAAACTCACGCTGATACCCCAATTATCTCGCCCGTGGCCAACTCAGAGTCTCATTCTCGACCCGCCACGGCAGCTTCAACAACACATTCTCCGTCGTCCCCCACCCTCCCATCTAATAGTACCGTCGCTCCGCAGTACAACACACTGGAAGATTTTGATCTTGTCCCTGATTCGATTGTACCCGAGATTCCACCATCATCTTCGTCACCGTCAGTTCCCAGTGACACCCTTCCTGTGGACCCATTGACATTTCCCATACCACAAATTGACCAAATCATCTCTCGACCGGCGCAAAGCTCGCTCTCAGAAATCCCTTCCATGACAGCTCCACAGCGGGAGACCTTCGTATCACAACCAGAGTTGGCATCGATTGATGCACGGTTGAATGCCGATGACAATTCTCGGACTCGAGAGCTTTCTAGTATCGTGGACTCGGAGGCCTTGCAACAGCCAGACGAGCAAGCGTTGCCCGTCCGTGACATGGCCTTCGATCCTGTGTGAGCGTTATCGAGTCGCAAGTTGACGTGGATGTGATGACGGGATTAGGTATTTGTAAGTTGATTTGTCTCTGAGAGCTTTATCAAAGTTCAATGTGACTGCAGACATCGATGATGATTGTGAATTCAGCTTGACCAAAATTGACATGCCTATAAAGTAGGTAGTTCGGTATGTTACGGATATGATGTTTAATTTTGGGCTCAACAACGGCTGGTTCAATTTGGAACTCCCCACTAATGCATCTGTATGATTCTCTATACTTGTCTTGTTACTTTGTTGCCAGTTTCGTGCCTGCCGGCCTCGATATATTCAAGAGATTGGGTAGACAATGCCCAAATGAATTGCACAAAGCTTTTGTCTTTGCACAGAACTCGTTCAAATACTGACGCTGGTCAGGAGGAGGTATTCCTGGCGAAGGTGATCGTAAATTTCAATATAACGAGGAAAGACGAATCACCCTTTTCCCGAACTCCCCGGTAGGAAGGTCAGATGACTCTGAGACACCAGCGTGTTGGCTGGTTAGATATAAGATCAGCTAGTGATATCTGTATCGATACAGAAATGTAGTACTACGCTTTTTGATATAATCACGCTGTGGTTCCTTCGGATCTTTGTTTTCATCAGAGAGCGAGGATATACATACTACTAGGATGACGAACTTGACTGATCAACAAAACACCCCCCAGGTAGCGGATCAAGAAGAGCGATAAAAAAGTTGATGATAGAGATATCACTCGGCTCATCATTTGTTCTCGGATTCAGGGTCATGTCCGAGTCGGTACTAGTACTTAGTTTCCCAACCCGAAATCAGTAACCTCTCGTCCCCTGCCAGATGTAACTCAAATTTGGCCAAGAATACTATGGTGTCTGGTCCACTCGGCGCAGACTCACTCGGCGGTCACGATTTTGTCACAGCTTACCTTAACAGACGTTTCGATCTCCGCTTAGTTGTATGGGGGGGGGCTAAGTGAGGAGTGCACGCGTGATTGCCATCGAAAAGTTATCTTTGGATGACATAGTAATGTTTTCAAGGCTGAAAGAATGTGAGTTGTTTGTTAAGGAGGGAATTGGTATTGAAGTTCTGAGTCTGTGGGAGGTGCAGTGGCTTTGCAGCTGCTCGGGTAGTCCTTTCCTACTCTTGGCATGTCGTCCGACGCCTGTACTTGCCCCACGTTGTGCAATTTCATAACTGTCAGTGTATTCAACTTCCGACCCGGCATTGAAATGGCAGGTGACAGATTTGCGTGATGGAACCATATTTGGGATGCTCATCACTGATGACATTCTACCACCACTGTTATTCCATATCTTGCTATCTTTCAGGTTGTAATAAAATTTTATGAATAAGGTGCTATTGTAGTTCCAAGGATCATTCATTATTAGCTCTGGTTTGAGGTACAGAGCCTTATCAGTTGTTATCGCCGACTGTACCGGAAACTCAGCCACCCGCCGAGTGGACCAGACACCATAGTATACGAAATCGATAGAATCGACCCTTACTTCACCCACTGTGCTCAATCAGATGAGCACCAAGCTGACACCGCTGCCTCGAGCAGGAGCAAAAATGACTGGCCCTCGGAGCCATGCTGCCCTGGTGCGCTAGGCGATGAGAATATCTCAGGGTCGACTGTGCCATTACCCAACCATCCTTGATATCGATACTGCATCGGATCAACTCCGGCGCACGAATCGCCGCAGGGATGTGCGTGACGTCGCCTGTGATGCTCGCATAGCGGAACGTCGACGCGGACAGGAGCGCAGTCGAGGACGTATCAGCGATTCAAGAGTGTCCCATTCGCTTGCTGAAAGTACAGAAATGTTGTTTTCCTTTTTTTTTTCTCCACGAGTTCAGTTTGAAAGAACAAAGAATGGCACACCAGGTGGAACTTCCATATGACATGGCCCTCGCGCTGTGAGATCATCATGGGTAGCGTGGAAATAGGGGAGACAGGGACAGCCTGAAAACACAAACTTGAGAAGGCTCTTGACGCGGAACGACCGTACGGCTAGGTTCCCGTCCACCGAACCCTTATCCGCAACACTACGTGGGGGGTACCAATAGTCTGAATACACACTACCGTGGCGAACCACCGTCGTAGTCAATTTCCATCGTCCAATAGGTCCTCCGTGACAATGTGTCCGATTGTAGAGTAGTAGGTGTGGATGGCCCAAGTGCCATAGAACGAGGCACGCGCAAGGGACCGCTAGCTTGGCATCGACGGCCTTGGCCGGCCAATCGTGTCCTCACTATGTTGCCGCCAGTCCGGTGTCGCACCGGTCAAACTCGCGGCATTGATTAGTAATACTTTCCCATCTCAAACGAGTCGCGCGTGTTGAGTCAAGTACTGTAGACGTCGCGTTGAAGTTATTCTGACCTGTTCATGAATGATTTCCATTGTTTTTCTACCTTTCCTCCTTGTCCCCACATGGAGCCATAATTCTACATGACTCTGGAGTCTGTTAGGATCTCAAACTGAGATAGTTATGAAGACAGCCAAGCAGCTCAAGCTTGAGCTTCACCCCTCAATGGTGGATGGACGCCTCCGAGTCGTTCATCAAGTTGCCCTATTTATGGCCTTAGCAGCTGTAACTGTATTCCATCACAGGGACGACACCACCTCGACCAATGAAGCCAGTTGCATCAGCCTATGCCGGAGGCTAATGCAGTGATCTTGACATCTGATCAATCAGCTTGTGCAGCTCCCGCGTTCACCAATTCATACATTCATTTCCCGGATCTTCATGGAAGTGGCTATGGGCCTATGGCACTGTCGCATATTCACACCACTACTACCAACCCTCAGATTCGCAACTGAATGTCCCAGGGTTCCTTTGAAAGTGTGCAGAATGCCGCCAGTTCTTCTGACGACGATGATGCGGGGGTTTCACCGATTTTGGGTGAGCGCGCGTGGTAGAGGAAGCGTATGAGGTGGCGCGAGATGGTAGAAAGGTGCCCTCTCAGTGTCTCCCATTTCCTTTTGCACCTCCTGCTGAACTGCCTGACCAAAATAGTGGAGATGGTGCGGCAACCCCAAACATGAGGGGCAAGTACAAGTCGACAGCAAATAAAGTACTAACCCTCAAAGACCCCCTTGGAAACTGCCCCGCATCCCAGCAGCACCTACTACAGAACCTCCATCCCTGATATGTGGTGTTGGCCCTCTGACAACTGTGAAAAGCAGCACACCACCGGCCACCCATGGGTGCGGACAATCTCATTCGACCTTGGCCCCCTCGCATGTGACGTTCGAACCACACTTGACCCATGCAATGATAGGTTCACCTGGGAGTAATATCCCGCCTGTCTGCACATGACCTCGATTTCATCACGAAAAGGAGTTCATCCATCGGAGTTCATGAGAAAGCGGGATCGACGGATGCAGATATCGGCCGCTGGGAGACGGTGTCGGCGGTGAGCGGGTTCTTACGTTTCTTTACGTTTCTGGAAAAAGGCAAGGTTTTGGGAAACGGTAAGGGCGCGTCCGTATTTGCAACAAGGGACTCTGCTCATACTCCGGGACGAATCCATGGCCTGACCCCAAAAATCATGAGTTTTAATGTATGTTTGACCTCAGCGCTCACTGGCAGCGGTGGGGGCATATCGCACTAAACGTCATCTCCATTAGTTGTTCGGGCCTCGCGTTTTCTGAACGTCAAGAGGGATGGCGTTATCGCACGGGGTTCAGGGCGCCGCCTCGAGAAGTAGATCATAAACTGAAAATTAGAAAGTCTACTGGCCAGTCCGGGTCCAAATGTCCAGCAGCTGTGCTCCCGGCCAGCCATCACTTCACGTCATTTTAGCCTTGAGGCCAGCCACTAGCGTGGACTTCACGTTATTGACGGAGGAGTATACGTTTCAAGCAGGGTCAGGCCCACAAGGACGTCGGGTGACGTTAGTGGCGAAAGCCCGTGATATGGCAGCGGCAGCGAGGTGGGCACCTCGGCAGTAGCAGACGTAGAGATGACGAGGGCAAGCGAATTGCGGGCCAGGCAACACGGAGGATGGGAGGGCAGAGAGGATTCAGAGCCGGATCCAGTGCAGGTCCTAGACAGATGAAACGCCTGCCAGTATGAACGAGGTGGACTGCACACTAGCGAAATGGAAGGCGCGTTCACAGGAGGTCTCAGCTACGCTGGGCACCAAAAAAGGAAGCGGGACTGGCGTCGGATCAGCGCTACAAGCGCTACAATTAGCTATAGCTAGACGTGTCTGCACCTACAGTAGTGAAGTCAAATACTTTCTAAATGGGTACAACGGTAACTTGAATATCTTCATGTTGTCACGGTCATAGCTTAGTCAATCTTAATTATAAATTTCGTATGTCTCACTTTCTCATACTAAATTTGACTAAATCGAACGTCCAATGGACTCTCTTGCTCTGTAATTTATAAAGGCTCAGAAATGCAAAAAGGTCGAGAGAAATCAAAGTAGTTCTACAGAACTTACGGTTAGCCGTCGGGTGGCGTCCGAGTCCGAGTTCGAGATAGTAAGTTACGTAATATGATGTTTTGCGTCCCTAACTCGGCCATCTCGCGATCGCATCAATTCATAGCCATAGAGCGCTCAGACAGACTTGGCGACATCATCCCTTGCTCAAAGGGTATACAACTTATAATACCCAATAATATGCCGTGCACCAGAGTCTGTCACCTATCCTCGATCATTCCTCGCATTTATGGCTCACCTGAGGCTGTTTACGCAGTAGTCTACCTATCGGGTATCTCGGATGTACAATCCGCTGGCAGATCCACTTCACGTTTCTGCACATTACTAGACACAGTGGATGCTTAATCAAATTTCTTCTAAGCCCCAGCATCTCGCTATAAATATCCTCTGGTCAACAGATGCTAGTTGTAGGAACCTAACCCCCTTCTCCTATTCTAAAGTCCAGTTGTCTTTTGTCTTTTCATCTTTTTTACAAACATGTTTTTCCGTTCTCTGGCCTTGCTCAGCACAGTCGCGGCTCTCTTCTCTTCAAACCTTGCCGTTTCCGCTTACCCCACTACCAGTGGTAAAGTAAGGCATGTCACCGTTGGCAACGCCACTGGTGGGACCATCTTCAACCCTAATTACATTGTTAGCAAATGTTTCCACTTCACTCATACCTACTCGCTCTGACCATATCTTGTTCAGAATGCGTCACCCGGAGATAGGGTCGAGTTCACTTTCAATCCAAAGAACCACTCCGTGACACAATCCTCATTTGCGAATCCATGCACGCACCTCAGCAATGGATTCGACGCTGGCTTGTACGTTCACCCCTTCCCAGACATTCTCGGATCTCGTTGTATATTGACGGGATCTGCATAGCCACCCCGTAGCTAATGCCTCCTCCTGGGATCTCCCAACGTTCTCTATCACCGTGAACGACGTACGAATCCACTTACTTTCTTTCAGGTCTCTCCATGACTAATTTTATCCCATTTATACTACTAGACTCAACCTGTCTGGGTTTATTGTCGGCAAGCGGAGAACACGGCTGGGAGCCACTGCGGCAAAGGAATGGTGTTCGGGCTGAATCCTGGAGCAGAAGGGTCAAATAACTCGTTCTCACTCTTCCAGCAGACTGCATTGAAAATTGGACAGCAGTTGGTCGCGTCCGCCTCTTCGGCCAGCGTAGCATCGACTGCCAGTGCTACACATACGATAACTCAGGCTGCTGCAAGCTCAAGCAAAAGCTGGAGTGACCATTATGATAGCTGGAACCACGACGACGACAGCTGGAGCTATGATGACGATGATAGCTACGACAACGACTACAAGTGGAGGAGGGATTATTGAACGTCTCAAGGTTCCGTTCCTTTCATCAGGAATTGTTTTCGGTTTCATGCCACGACACGAACAGTTTATTGATACGGGTCTTAATCATACTTCAGGACATTTACTTCATTTATTCATGAGGCTCAACCCTGAGTTGAGCCTGATCGTAATTAACATTAATGGACATTGTTACGACTTTACGACGTAGCCATTATAATAAAGCGGACACGTTTTATTACATGTTGTCAGCAGAGTGCTCGGACAGATGCATAGGCACCCCCTAAGCATATAAAGGAGGTTGGTGCCAAAAACCAAAACCGGAGGTCTTGAAATTAGCATCTCCGCTGCCGAATTGACGACAATCCACCGTTTTGTGATCAAGTTAGGTCATCTGTCATGAGGACGAGTTTAAGAGGGCCAATAAGCTGAGCATCTAGTCCCACGCTAAGAAAGTGTATCATGAGCTCCGAGTCCCTTCCGCTCATCTCACCGACTTCACCCGTTTCGCATCCGGCCGATTCCGGCGACTCGGAATGAAACCACGTGACTCTCTAGGGATCGCGTAAGTTACCGCGTAAGTTACCGTACCACCTGCCAGTGCAGGTCCTGCACCGGCGACGCCATCATCTAACTCTAGCCTCTAATGTGGCAATGTCCCAACCTACTAACCGAGTCATCGACGTAGAGGACAATGCAAGGGAGAGAGTAGAGACAAGTACGTCACGGTCATCCCCAGGCCATTTTTCTTTTCCTAACTTCACTTTTCTCATGGCCCACAGACGAAGATCCCATTGTCCCTCAATCAGCACAACGTCAACCACCACAGGATCAATCCAACTTTTCCGATGGGTCGGGTCCACTGTTCAACATGTACGTAGAGAGGGCCGAGAAAGAGGACAAGGAACAGGCCGATCGATGGCAGAAGGATGCAGACGGTCTCCTTATCTTTGTTAGTCTTCATATCAGTCTCCACACAGTGAGCGTAGTGATAATGAAATTCATAGACCGGACTATTCTCTGCTGCAGTTGCAGCATTGGGCGCGGTGTCGATCCAAGACTTGAGGCCAAATCCACAGGACACCACCGCATTCTATGTTGGACAGATCTACCAGCTACTCGCTGACCCGAACATATCCCGTGCATCCATCCTTTCCACTCCAGCTCAACCTCCCCCATTCTCTCCACCAACATATGCGATCTGGGTCAACTCACTTTGGTTCCTGAGCTTGGCCATCAGCCTTACATGTGCGCTTTTGGCGACATTGTTACAACAGTGGGCGCGCCGGTATATCACAGTCACTCACCTACCCCGATACAGTCCACACAAGCGAGCACGGATCCGTGCTTTTTTTGCAGATGGGGTGGAAAGGCTTCATCTCCCTCACGCGGTCGAAACATTGCCCACATTGCTACATCTTTCCCTATTCCTCTTCTTTTTCGGTCTCCTGATCTTCTTATTCAACACCAATCACACTGCCTTCAGTCTCGTTGCTTGGTGGATCGGAATTTCTGGAGGACTATACGGATGTATCACGTTGATGCCGATCTTCTGTCACGACAGCCCATATTATGCACCTCTTTCTTCGACAGCTTGGTTCCTATATAATGGAATTCTTTATGGTGTCGTCGAGTTCTGGTTTTTCTGCTTCATCTGCTACTCCCGTATCTCAAGTTATCGTTATTTCAGCCTCACAACCCAGTACCGCATTTCGGACCTGTTCAGAACCTATCGCGACCGGACCCTGTGGGGTATAGTGAAGACAGCTCAAGAAACCGCAAGGAAATCATCAACGAAAATCGACGAACATATTTTGAAATGGATATTCGACTCTCTGGACGAAGACCGCGAAATGGAACAGTTCTGCGAGGGCATCCCTGGCTTCTGTAGCTCAAGAGTGGTCAAGGAGCCTAAAGAAGTCCTTACTAAACTGGATAGATGGGCTTTGAACCGGGTCTTCCGTGGATTTCTGAATCGTACTTGCTCATCTAGTCTGCTCTCTGAGAGAGAGAAAGAGAGGCGGATCATACTCTGCATGAAGGCCGTCGATGTACTTGACCTTCCATTCCCAGGTTTAGGGGGTTTTGGGGCCAATTCGGAGAATGAAATATTGTTTCAGTCTGTTCAAATGGGGCACTCACTCAGAAGCCGATGCTGTAGCAGCGATGACCAAACCTCTTTCCCTGCGCAATCTATGGTTGCTAGGATCGTTGCAAGTGTACCAGAGCGCGATGACCGTTGGAAGGCGCTCGTTAAGGCTCACTTAAGCATATCGGATGACGTTCTCCAGGACTACCTCGCACATGGTGACAGCGTGTTACTTGCCAACCTGATCCACTTCATCCGCCAGCTCTTTCGCTTCTACTATTACTTTAACCAGGGTGTGGTCGGCTTCATCCCCGACCGCGGCCCTATTGTGGAAATGATTTCCAAATTCGACATTCGAAATACCCTTCCTGGATTGAGGCACGACTTCTGTGCCTTGTGGAACGAAATCACTCGAGAAGCGCAGGATCATCAGTCTTCTATGCTTTCTTATGGTATTCTCCGGCCCATTCGGCATGTTTATATCTCATTACATCAAGGCACCGATTCTGCCCCGACAGCCTTCGATGCCGACACTGTTGATTATGACGTTCTCTCCGAGTCATCCTCGTACCCATTGTGCAATATTCCTGATCACCATCCTACCATCACTTCACCCTCTTCCCACCACCTCGAAGCCATTCTGAACTGCAACACTCCTACAGCCTCTGACGTAACTTCAGATCATAGCCGCATACATCTCAAAGAACACACATCTCGGCACGATAACCATTCTCCACCAGTCAGTGAAGGACATGACGATCCCATTACTACACCCGACCTAGCCACCGCCATTGCGACAGAAACTCACCCCGATTCCCCAATTATCTCACCCATGGCCAACTCAGAGTCTCATCCTCCACCCGCCACCGTCACGGCAGCCTCGACAACACATTCTCCGTTATCCCCCACCCTCCCATCTAATAGTACCGTCGCTCCGCAGTACAACACACTGGAAGATTTTGATCTTGTCCCTGATTCGATTGTACCCGAGATTCCACCATCATCTTCGTCACCGTCAGTTCCGAGTGACACGCTTCCTGTGGACCCATTGACGTTTCCCATATCCCAAATCGACCAAATCATCTCTCGTCCGGGGTCCTTGATGCAAAGCTCACTCTCAGCAATCCCTTCCATGACAGCTCCACGGTGGGAGACCTCCGTATCACAACCAGAGTTGGCACCGATTGATGCACGGTTCAATGCCGATGACAATTCTCGGACCCGAGAGCCTTCTAGTATCGTGGACTCGGAGGCCTTGCAACAGCCAGACGAGCAAGCGTTGCCCGTCCGTGACATGGCCTTCGATCCTGTGTGAGCGTTGTAGACTCGCAAGTTGACGTGGATGTGATGACGGGATTGGATATTTGTAAGTTGATTTGTCTCTGAGAGCTTTATCAAAGTTCAATGTGACTGCAGATGATGGTTGCGAATTCAGCTTGACCGAAATTGACATGACTATAAAGTATGTAGTTCGGTATGTTACGAATATGATGTTTAGTTTGGGGCTCAACCACGGCTGGTTCAATTTGCAACTCCTCACTAATGCATCTGTATGATTCTCTATACTTTGTTGTGCCTGCCGGCCTCGATGTATTCACGAGATTGGGTAGACAATGCCCAAATGTATTGCACAAACCTTTTTTCTTTACGCAGAACTCGTTCAAATATTGACGCTGGTCAGGAGGAGGTATTCCTGGCGAAGGCGATAGTGGATTTCAATATAATGAGGAAAGACGAATCACCCAGTTCCCGAGCTCCCCGGTAGGGAGGTCGGATGACTCTGAGACGCCGGCGTGTTGGCTGGTGGTGGTAGTCTTGTAGATAGATAATCAGCAAGTGATATCTGTATCGACACAGAAATGTACCTTACTCAGGCTACACTCTTTTAATATAGTCACGCTGTAGTTCTTTCGTAACTTTGTTTTCATCAGAGGGAGAGGATATACATACTAGGCTACTAGTATGACGAACTTGACTGATCGGCAGAACACCCCCAGGTAGCGGTCCAAGAGCGATAAGAAAGTTGATGATAGAAATATCACTCGGCTCATCATTCGTTCTCGGATTTGAGGTGTCTGTCCGAGTCGGTACTCAGTTTCCCAACCCGAAAACAGTAACCTCTCGTCCCCTGCCAAATGTAACTCGAATTTGACCAAGAATATACAAAATCGATAGAATCGACCCTTGCTTCACCCACTGCCAGTGTGCTCAATCAGATGATCACCAAGCTGACACCGCTGCCTCGAGCAGGAGCAAAAATGACTGGCCCTCGGAGCCATGCTGCCCTGGTGCGCTGGGCGATGAGAATATCTCAGGGTCGACCGCCGTGCCATTACCCCACCATCCTTGATATCGATACTGCATCGGATCAGCTCTGGCGCACGAATCGCCGCAGGGATGTGCGTGACATCTCCTGTGATGCTCGCATAGCGGAACGTCGACGCGGCCAGGAGCACGGTCGAGGACGTATCAGCGATTCAAGAGTGTCCCATTCGCTTGCTGAAAGTACAGAAATGTTGTTTTCCTTTTTTTTTTCTCCACGAGTTCAGTTGGAAAGAACAAAGAATGGCACATCAGGTGGAACTGCCATATGACATGGCCCTCACGCTGTGAGATCATCATGAGTAGCGTGGAAATAGGGGAGACAGGGACAGCCTGAAAACACAGACTTGAGAAGGCTCTTGACGCGGAACGACCGTACGGCTAGGTTCCCGTCCACCAAACCCATATCCGCAACACTACGTGGGGGTACCAATAGTCTGACTACACACTACCGTGGCGAACCACCGTCGTAGTCGATTTGCATCGTCCAATAGGTCCTCCGTGACAATGTGTCCGATTGTAGAGTAGTAGGTGTGGATGGCCCAAGCGCCATAGAACGAGGCACGCGCAAGGGACCGCTAACTTGGCATCGACGGCCTTGGCCGGCCAATCGTGTCCCTCACTATGTTGCCGCCAGTCCGGTGTCATACCGGTCAAACTCGCACCGGACCGAAAAATTGAGTTCACACCGGTCCAACTCGCGGCATAGGGGGCCCTTGAACCCGAACCACCACCACCATGGTGGGTTTTTCCTACACCAGGCAAGGGTGAGCGACACACCGCTCTCGCACACCACGACCCCCTAACACACACACCATAATATCATAAACCCTGTTAACTACGAGGCATTGAGACTTGGAGAGCCCAACAAACAGTATAAAGTATGAACCATACCCACCAACCTGCATGCCACTCAATCACAGCACAAGATGTCACTACAGTACCACTTGCTAGTACTGTACTACCTACTACAAAGCACTACCTAGCATAAGCAACCACAAGACATCCTAAAATCTCAATGCCACTGCCACCGTGACCTACACTACAATTCCGGGCACCAACAAAACAACCACGCATCCCAATCCCTGGCCCGGAGCCCGGGCTAGTCACACTCACCAACCCGCACCACTGGCAACCTGCCCACAATGAAGAATCTGCGCACCTACCTGCACCATAAGCCACCAAACCGACCACCGAACTAAAAACATGAAGAATCACGGCTAAAATCAAACAAAATAAGAAGTTCACCATGACAATATCCCGCACCTGGGATCTCATCCTAAGACAGCATGGGGATCCCCCATACAACTGGCTCTACAATCGTGAGGTTTTAGTGGGTAGGAGGCCATGATAGCTGACCCCAGGTGAAGTGGCCTGAGTCCCACACTATCCCCTTCCAGGGATGTGCGTAAATGCATTTTTGTCCTCTCCCCGGTCCACCGGCCCGGCTCCAGCGCGCTAAGATAAGCTGATGGTAAATCTCCTGACACTTAGCACTTTATTTAGGTAGTTAGCGTCTTAGTTAACTCCCAAACGGCTTCTCAGCGTGCATCCCTGCTCTAATGTCATGTGTTTGGGACCCGAGGGTCCGGTCCAGCTACCTTTTCGGTCCGCCTCAAGTGAGCCATTTCAGTGAGGTGTGACGATTAGAAAGCGCTTTCCAAAAAAAAACTCGTGGTATTGATTAGTAATACTTTCCCATCTCAAACGAGTCGCGCGTGTTGAGTCAATCCACGTCGCGTTGAAGTAATTGCCACGTTATTCTGACCTGTTCATGAATGATTTCCATTGTTTTGCTACCTTTCCTCCTTGCCCCCACATGGAGCCATGATTCTACATGAGTCTGGAGTCTGTCAGGATCTCAAACTGAGATAGTTATGAAGACAGCCAAGCAGCTCAAGCTTGAGGTTCACCCCAGTGAGAAGTGGAATGTAGTAATCCGAAGTAAACTGCAAAAAATTGAACCATTCAATTTACTTCAAAAATCCGAACAATAGCCATTTTAATTCAATGGAAAATTGAAGGCATTATGGTTATTCTGCATCGAATTGAATACCAGATCAGATCGGATTGAATTTATTTGATTGCAATCAAATCAGGAGAATTGAATTAATAACCATTTATTTTCTATTTACGGTTACAGTTCTATTCAATTTTATTCTACCCTCGATGCTAATCACCTTGCCCCCAGGCTGGCCACACGTCAAACAATCCAAGTCATCTTGATACCCACCATGTCTGCAAACCCGACTACTGCGGTCAACAATCCACCCCTGCACGTCATCATCTTTGTCCCATCGTCCACTCTGGGCGTGGGCATGGGAGCTCCTCGCCCTTGAGCTTGCAATGGCATGCGCGTGGATTTGCGGCTGTTTGTGCAAGAGGGGGGCAGATGTGGGACGGAGATGTTGTGGGACTCTCCATGGGGCAGCGGCGGCGAGAGAGAGGTCAGGGTCGTCATCGTCATTGTCATCATTGTTTTGTTCTTGCTCTTGGGTTTGGTGATCTATCTGTATTGGAAACCATCAGGAAAGATGTCAACGATGGGATCCCTTATAGCAAAGGGCTGACCTTGCCGATGACAGCGTGACCCAGACCACCACATGGTGCCCATTTTGGCTACCCCATCGTTTGCATGGATCGAATTCCTGGGATTACCTCAATCAACGAAATATAGCGTTACAAAGGTCTCTAGGAGAGACATACCATCCCAGCCACCAGTCAGTTCATGCACAAAGTACTGCACACCATCCACACCGAGGACGAAACCAACGAGATTTGCGCCCATCGATAGCAAGATGTTGAAGACCCCACCTGCCGCTCATATGAGGCGGTACCACCACTTTTCCCCAAACTACAGCAAAAAAAAGGGAACGGGGTGAGAAAAGAGCTCGCTTCCAGATATTAACCATACCTTGCAGAGTTTGATAACAGCACACACACCAAGGATGCAGGTAACACTTGAAGGGGAAAAGGTTATTTAACTGACCTGGCAGCAGCGGCGGCCAGGGGAAGGGGGGGTTGGCATGGAGATGCCAAGGTCGAGAGGAGGTCTGCTGCTCTGGTGAAGTTACGTCTAGGAGAGGCACGCTGGAAGAGCAGGAGGGAGAGGAAGCACATTGGGGGGCAATGGGAGAAAAGTGCGGCCATAAGCTCAATCAAAGATGCAGCCCCAAAAAAAGACCCAAATGATGCTGGTCTGAAGAAACGGAAGGGAGATACTCACGAAGGTCTGTGGAGAGTATACAGGCCTCACGGGCAGCAGAGGAAAGAACTAGGGGACGCTTTGAAAATGAGAGGAAGAGGGAAGAAATGTATGCGTCAGAATCAGCGCGCAACACGAAGTCGATAGATGTAGCATGACAAACAACCACAAATAGGACAGTGCCTGGGTCAGTAAGTACTCGATGCAGAGTTCAATGAACTGGATAAACAGTGCGCGATTCAGTTCATTCAATTCTAATCAGTTGCTTTCGATCGAGAAATAAATCTCGTGACTCAATCATTTGTATTCAATAAAATTCATAGAGAGATTGGATGTGATCGAGCGCTATTCAAATTTTATCAATGAAGTCGAATTAATATTATTGTTATCATTTTATATCAATTCACATCAATCGTATTCATGTCATTCAATTTTATTCGATCGGATCATATTTAATTCAATCCACTTCTCACTGGGGTTCACCCCTCAATGGTGGATGGATGCCTCCGAGTCGCTCATCAAGTTGCCCTATTTATGGCCTTAGCAACTGCAACTGTATTCCATCACAGGGACGACACCACCTCGACCAATGAAGCCAGCTGCATCAGCCTAGGCCGGAGGCTAATGCAGTCATCTTGACATCTGGTCCATTAGCTTGTGCAGCACCCGCGTTCACCAATTCATACATTCATTTCCGGGATCTTCATGGAAGTGGCTATGGGCCTATGGCACTGTCACATATTCACAACACTACTACCAACCCTCAGATTCGCAACTGAATGTCCCAGCATTCCTTTGAAAGTGTGACGACGACGATGCGGGGTTTTCACCGATTTTAGGTGAGCGCGCGTGGTAGAGGAAGCGTATGAGGTAGCGCGAGGTGGTAAGTTAGAAAGGTGCCCTCTCAGTGTCTCCCATTTCTTTTTGCACCTGCTGCTGAACTGCCTGAGCAAAATAGCGGAGATGGCGTGGCAACCCCAAACTTGAGGGGCAAGTGCAAGTCAACAGCAAATAAAATGACTAACCCTCAAAGACCCCCTTGGAAACCGCCCCACATCCCAGCAGCTCCTACTACAGAGCCTCCATCCCTGATATGTGGTGTTGGCCCTCTGACAGCTGTGAAAAGCAGCTCACCACCGGCCACCCCTGGGTGCTCGTCAGCAGGACAATCTTGGCCCCGTCGCATCGGCTTCCGTGACGTTCGAACCACACTTGACCCATGCAATGATAGGTTCACCCTGGGAGTAATATCCCGCCTGTCTGCACATGACCTCGATTTCATCACGAGAAGTTCATCCATCGGAGTTCATGAGAAAGCGGGATCGACGGATGCAGACATCGGCCGCTGGGAGACGGTGTCGGCCGTGAGCGGGTTCTTACGTTTCTTTACGTTTCTGGAAAAAGGCAAGGTTTTGGAAAACGGTAAGGGCGCGTCCGTATTTGTAACAAGGGACTCTGCTCATGCTCCAGGACGAATCCACGGCCTGACAAAAATCATGATTTTTAATGGATGTTTGACCTCAGCGCTCACTGGCAGCGGTGGGGGCATATCGCACTAAACGTCATCTCCATTAGTTGTTCGGGCCTCGCATTTTCTGATCGTCAAGAGGGACAGCGTTATCGCACGGTGTTCAGGGCGCCGCCTCGAGAAGTAGATCATAAACTAAAAATTAGAAAGTCTACTGGCCAGTCCGGGTCCAAATGTCCAGCAGCTGTGCTCCCGGCCAGCCATCACTTCACGTCATTTTAGCTTTGAAGCCAGCCACTAGCGTGGACTTCACGTTATTGACGGAGGAGTGTACGTTTCAAGCAGGGTCAAGCCCACAAGGACGTCGGGTGAGGTTAGTGGCGAAAGCCCGTGATATGGCAGCGGCAGCAAGGTGGGCACCTCGGCAGTAGCAGACGTAGAGATGACGAGGGCAAGCGAATTGCGGGCCAGGCAACACGGAGGATGGGAGGGCAGAGAGGATTCAGAACCGGATCCAGTGCAGGTCCTAGACAGATGAAACGCCTGCCAGTATGAACGAGGTGGACTGCACACTAGCGAAATGGAAGGCGCGTTCACAGGAGGTCTCAGCTACGCTGGGCACCAAAAAAGGAAGCGGGAATGGCGTCGGATCAGCGCTACAAGCGCTACAATTAGCTATAGCTAGACGTGTCTGCACCTACAGTAGTGAAGTCAAATACTTTCTAAATGGGTACAACGGTAACTTGAATATCTTCATGTTGTCACGGTCATAGCTTAGTCAATCTTAATTATAAATTTCGTATGTCTCACTTTCTCATACTAAATTTGACTAAATCGAACGTCCAATGGACTCTCTTGCTCTGTAATTTATAAAGGCTCAGAAATGCAAAAAGGTCGAGAGAAATCAAAGTAGTTCTACAGAACTTACGGTTAGCCGTCGGGTGGCGTCCGAGTCCGAGTTCGAGATAGTAAGTTACGTAATATGATGTTTTGCGTCCCTAACTCGGCCATCTCGCGATCGCATCAATTCATAGCCATAGAGCGCTCAGACAGACTTGGCGACATCATCCCTTGCTCAAAGGGTATACAACTTATAATACCCAATAATATGCCGTGCACCAGAGTCTGTCACAGATCCTCGATCATTCCTCGCATTTATGGCTCACCTGAGGCTGTTTACGCAGTAGTCTACCTATCGGGTATCTCGGATGTACAATCCGCTGGCAGATCCACTTCACGTTTCTGCACATTACTAGACACAGTGGATGCTTAATCAAATTTCTTCTAAGCCCCAGCATCTCGCTATAAATATCCTCTGGTCAACAGATGCTGGTTGTAGGAACCTAACCTCCTTCTCCTATTCTAAAGTCCAGTTGTCTTTTGTCTTTTCGTCTTTCTTACAAACATGTTTTTCCGTTCTCTGGCCTTGCTCAGCACAGTCGCGGCTCTCTTCTCTTCAAAAGTTGCCGTTTCCGCTTACCCAACTACCAGTGGTAAAGTATGGCATGTCACCGTTGGCAACGCCACTGGTGGGACCATCTTCAACCCTAATTACATTGTTAGCAAATGTTTCCACTTCACTCATACCTACTCGCTCTGACCATATCTTGTTCAGAATGCGTCACCCGGAGATAGGGTCGAGTTCACTTTCAATCCAAAGAACCACTCCGTGACCCAATCCTCATTTGCGAATCCATGCACCCACCTCAACAATGGATTCGACGCTGGCTTGTACGTTCACCCCTTCCCAGACATTCTCGCATCTCGTCGTATATTGACGGGATCTGCATAGCCACCCCGTAGCTAATGCCTCCTCCTGGGATCTCCCGACATTCTCGGTCACCGTGAACGACGTACGAATCCACTTACTTTCTTTCGGGTCTCTCCATGACTAATTTTATCGGATTGATACTACTAGACGAATCCGGTCTGGGTTTATTGTCGGCAAGCGGAGAACACGGCTGGGAGCCACTGCGGCAAAGGAATGGTGTTCGGGCTGAATCCTGGAGCAGAAGGGTCAAATAACTCGTTCTCACTCTTCCAGCAGGCTGCGTTGAAAATTGGACAGCAGTTGGTCGCGTCCGCCTCTTTGGCCAGCGTAGCATCGACTGCCAGCGCTACACATACGACAACTCAGGCTGCTGCAAGCTCAAGCAAGAGCTGGAGTGACCATTACGATAGCTGGAACCACGAGGACGACGACGACGATAGCTGGAGCTATGATGACGATGATAGCTACGACAACGACTACAAGTGGAGGAGGGATTATTGAACGTCTCAAGGTTCCGTTCCTTTCATTAGGAATTGTTTTCGGTTTCATGCCATGACACGAACAGTTTATTTATACGGGTCTTAATCATACTTCAGGGCATTTACTTCAGGACATTTATTTATTCATGAGGCTCAACCCTGAGTTGAGCCTGATCGTAATTAACATTAATGGACATTGTTACGACTTTACGACGTAGCCATTATAATAAAGCGGACACGTTTTATTACATGTTGTCAGCAGAGTGCTCGGACAGATGCATAGGCACCCCCTAAGCATATAAAGGAGGTTGGTGCCAAAAACCAAAACCGGAGGTCTTGAAATTAGCGTCTCCGCTGCCGAATTGACGACAATCCACCGTTTTGTGATCAAGTTAGGTCATCTGTCATGAGGACGAGTTTAAGAGGGCCAATAAGCTGAGCATCTAGTCCCACGCTAAGAAAGTGTATCATGAGCTCTGAGTCTCTTCCGTTCATCTCACCGACTTCACCCGTTTCGCATCCGGCGACTCCGAAATGGTCGCAGGAATGAAACCACGTGACTCTCTAGGGATTGCGTAAGTTACCGTACCACGTGCCAGTGCAGGTCCTGCACCGACGACGCCATCATCTAACTCTAGCCTCTAATGTGGCAATGTCCCAACCTACTAACCGAGTCGTCAACGTAGAGGACAATGCGAGGGAGAGAACTGACACAAGTACGTCACGGTCATCCCCAGGCCATTTTCTTTTCCTAACTTCATTTTTCTCATGGCCCACAGACGGAGATACCAATGTCCCTCAATCAGCACAACGTCAACCATCACGGGATCAGTCCGACTTTTCCGATGGATCGGGTCCACTGTTCAACATGTACGTAGAGAGGGCCGAGAAAGAGGACAAGGATCTGGCCGATCGATGGCAGAAGGACGCAGAAGGTCTCCTTATCTTTGTTAGTCTTCATATCAGTCTCCGCACAGTGAGTGTAGTGATAATGAAATTCATAGACCGGATTATTCTCTGCTGCAGTTGCAGCATTGGGCGCGGTGTCCATCCAAGACTTGAGGCCAAATCCACAGGATACCACCGCATTCTATATCGGAAAGATCTACGAGCTACTCGCTGACCCGAATATATCCCGTGCATCTATCCTTGCAACTCCAGCTCAACCTCCCCCATTCTCTCCACCAACGTATGCAATCTGGGTCAACTCATTATGGTTCCTGAGCTTGGTCATCAGCCTTACATGTGCTCTTTTGGCGACATTGTTACAACAGTGGGCACGCCGGTATATCACAGTCACTCACCTACCACGATACAGTCCACACAACCGAGCACGGATCCGTGCATTTTTTTTGATGGAGTGGAAAGGCTTCATCTTCCTCGGGCTGTCGAAACGTTGCCCACATTGCTACATCTTTCCCTATTCCTCTTCTTTTTCGGTCTCCTGATCTTCTTATTCAACATCAATCACACTGCCTTCCGTGTCGTTGCTTGGTGGATCGGACTTTCGGGAGGACTATACGGATGTATCACGTTGATGCCGATCTTCTTTCACGACAGCCCCTACTATGCACCTCTTTCTTTCACAGTTTGGTTCCTATATAATGGAATCCTTTATGGTATCTTCCATTTCTGGATCCCCTGCTACTTTCGTTTTTGTTCCTTCAACCCCCGAACCTGGTACCGCAGTTTGGACCTATTCAGTACCTATCGCGACCGGACCTTGTGGGGTATAGTGAAGACAGCTCAAGAAACTGCAACAAAATCGTCACAGAAAATCGACGGTCATATTTTGAACTGGATATTCGACTCTCTGGACGCAGACGGCGAAGTGGAAGAATTCTGCGAGGGCATCCCTGGCTTCTGTAGCTCAAAGTGGTCAACGAGCCTAAAGAAGTCCTTTATAAACCGGGTAGAATATCTTTGAACTTGGTTTTCCGGGGATTCCTGGGTCGTACTTGCTCATCTAGTTTGCTCTCTGAGAGAGAGAAGAGAGGCGGATCATACTCTGCATGAAGGCCGTCGATGTACTTGACCTTCCGTTCCCAGGTTTAGGGTTATGTCGACATATTCGGAGGCACGGTCATGAATGAAATTTTTTCAATCTGTTCAAATGGGGCACTCACTCAGAAACCGATGCTGTAGCAGCGATCACCGAACCTCTTTCCTGCGCAATCGATGGTTGCGGGATCGTTGCAAGTGTACGAGAGCACGATGACCGTTGGAAGGACCTCGTAAGGATCACTTAACCATATCGGATGATGTTCTCCAGGACTACCTCGAATATGGTGACAGCGTGTTACTTGCCAACCTGATCTACTTCATCCGCCAGCACTTTCGCTACTATCAGAATATGGACGGCTCCATTCCCTACCCTGACCGTACGTGGAAATCATTTCCGAATTGACATTCGAAATACTCTTCCTGGATTGAGGCACGACTTCTGTGCCTTGTGGAACGAAATCACTCGAGAAGCGCACGATGATCCATCTTTTATCCTTTCTATTGTATTCTCCGACCCATTCGGCATGTTTATATCTCATTACATCAAGGCACCGATTCTGCCCCGACAGCCTTCGATGCCGACACTGTTGATTTGACGTTCTCGTCGAGGCATCCTCGTACCCATTTGCAATATTCCTGATCATCATCCTACCATCACTTCACCCTCTTCCCACAACCTCGAAGCCATTCTGAACTGCAACACTCCTACAGCTCCTGACGTAACCCAGATTATAGCCGCATACATCTCAAAGAACACACATCTCGGCACGATAACCATTCTCCACCATCAGTGAAGGACATGACGATCCCATTACTACACCCGACCTAGCCACCGCCATTGCGACAGAAACTCACACGATCCCCAATTACCTCGCCCACGGCCAACTCAGGGTCTCATCCTCGACCCGCCACCGTCACGGCAGCCTCGACAACACTTTTCCGTTATCCCCCACCCTCCCATCTAGTAGTACCGTCGCTCCGCAGTACATCACACTGGAAGATTTTGATCTTGTCCCTGATTTGATTGTACCCGAGATTCCACCATCATCTTCGTCACCGTCAGTTCCCAGTGACACGCTTCCTGTGGACCCATTGACGTTTCCCATATCCCAAATTGACCAAATCATCTCTCGTCCGGGGTCCTTGAGGCAAAGCTCACTCTCAGCAATCCCTTCCATGACAGCTCCACGGCGGGAGACCTCCGTATCACAACCAGAGTTGGCACCGATTGATGCACGGTTCAATGCCGATGACAATTCTCGGACTCGAGAGCTTTCTAGTATCGTGGACTCGGAGGCCTTGCAACAGCCAGACGAGCAAGCGTTGCCCGTCCGTGCATGGCCTTCGATCCTGTGTGAGCGTTGTCGACTCGCAAGTTGACGTGGATGTGATGACGGGATTGGATATTTGTAAGTTGATTTGTCTCTGAGAGCTTTATCAAAGTTCAATGTGACTGCAGATGATGGTTGCGAATTCAGCTTGACCAAAATTGACATGCTATAAAGTAGGTAGTTCGGTATGTTACGAATATGATGTTTAGTTTGGGGCTCAACCACGGCTGGTTCAATTTGCAACTCCTCACTAATACATCTGTATGATTCTCTATACTTTGTTGTCAGTTTCGTGCCTGCCGGCCTCGATGTATTCACGAGATTGGGTAGACAATGCCCAAATGTATTGCACAAAGCTTTTTTCTTTACGCGGAACTCGTTCAAATATTGACGCTGGTCAGGAGGAGGTATTCCTGGCGAAGGCGATGTGGATTTCAATATAATGAGGAAAGACGAATCACCCAGTTCCCGAGCTCCCCGGTAGGAGGGTCGGATGACTCTGAGACGCCGGCGTGTTGGCTGGTGGTAGTCTGGTAGATAGATAATCAGCAAGTGATATCTGTATCGACACAGAAATGTACCTTACTCAGGCTACACTCTTTTAACATAATCACGCTGTAGTTCCTTCGGATCTTTGTTTTCATCAGAGAGCGAGGATATACATGCTACTAGTATGACGAACTTGACTGATCGGCAGAACACCCCCCAGGTAGCGGATCAAGAAGAGCGATAAAAAGTTGATGATGGAAATATCACTCGGCTCATCATTCGTTCTCGGATTCGAGGTGTCTGTCCGAGTCGGTACATTTCCCAACCTGAAAACAGTAACCTCTCGTCCCCTGCCAAATGTAACTCGAATTTGACCAAGAATATACAAAATCGATAGAATCGACCCTTACTTCACCCACTGTGCTCAATCAGATGCGCACCAAGCTGACACCGCTGCCTCGAGCAGGAGCAAAAATGACTGGCCCTCGGGGCCATGCTGCCCTGGTGCGCTGGGCGATGAGAATATCTCAGGGTCGACTGTGCCATTACCCAACCATCCTTGATATCGATACTGCATCGGATCAGCTCTGGCGCACGAATCGCCGCAGGGATGTGCGTGACATCTCCTGTGATGCTCGCATAGCGGAACGTCGACGCGGCCAGGAGCACAGTCGAGGACGTATCAGCGATTCAAGAGTGTCCCATTCGCTTGCTGAAAGTACAGAAATGTTGTTTTCCTTTTTTTTTTCTCCACAAGTTCAGTTTGAAAGAACAAAGAATGGCACACCAGGTGGAACTGCATATGACATGGCCCTCGCGCTGTGAGATATCATGAGTAGCGTGGAAATAGGGGAGACAGGGACAGCCTGAAAACACAAACTTGAGAAGGCTCTTGACGCGGAACGAACGTACGTCTAGGTTCCCGTCCACCCATACCCATATCCGCAACACTACGTGGGGGTACCAATAGTCTGAATACACACTACCGTGGCGAACCACCGTCGTAGTCGATTTGCATCGTCCAATAGGTCCTCCGTGACAATGTGTCCGATTGTAGAGTAGTAGGTGTGGATGGCCCAAGCGCCATAGAACGAGGCACGCGCACGGGGACCGCTGGCTTGGTTGGCATCGACGCCTTGGCCGGCCCTCGTTATGTTGCCGCTAGTCCCGTGTCACACCGGTCCAACTAGCGGCATTGATTAGTAATACTTTCCCATCTCAAAGAGTCGCGCGTGTTGAGTCAAGTAAGCGTTGCGTTGAAGTAATTGCCACGTTATTCTGACCTGTTCATGAATGATTTCCATTGTTTTGCTACCTTTCCTCCTTGTCCCCACATGGAGCCATATTCTACATGACTCTGGAGTCTGTCAGGATCTCAAACTGAGATAGTTATGAAGACAGCCAAGCAGCTCAAGCTTGAGGTTCACCCCTCATGGTGGATGGACGCCTCCGAGTCGCTCATCAAGTTCCCTATTTATGGCCTTAGCAGCTGCAACTGTATTCCATCACAGGGACGACACCACCTGACCAATGAAGCCAGCTGCATCAGCCTAGGCCGGAGGCTAATGCAGTCATCTTGACATCTCATCCATTAGCTTGTGCAGCTCCCGCGTTCACCAATTCATACATTCATTTCCCGGATCTTCATGGAAGTGGCTATGGGCCTATGGCACTGTCACATATTCACAACACTACTACCAACCCTCAGATTCGCAACTGAATGTCCCAGCGTTCCTTGAAAGTGTGACGACGATGATGCGGGGTTTTCACCGATTTTGGTGAGCGCGCGTGGTAGAGGAAGCGTATGAGGTAGCGCGAGATGTAGAAAGGTGCCCTCTCAGTGTCTCCCATTTCTTTTTGCACCTCTGCTGAACTGCCTGAGCAAAATAGTGGAGATGGTGTGGCAACCCCAAACTTGAGGGGCAAGTGCAAGTCGACAGCAAATAAAAGTACTAACCCTCAAGACCCCCTTGGAAACCGCCCCGCATCCCAGCAGCACCTACTACAGAGCCTCCATACCTGATATGTGGTGTTGGCCCTCTGACAACTGTTAAAAGCAGCTCACCACCGGCCACCCCTGGGTGCTCGTCAGCAGGACAATCTCATTCGACTTTGGCCCTCGCATCGGCTTCGTGACGTTCGAACCACACTTGACCCATGCATGATAGGTTCCCCTGGGAGTAATATCCCGCCTGTCTGCACATGACCTATTTCATCACGAGAAGGAGTTCATCCATCGGAGTTCATGAGAAAGCGGGATCGCCGGATGCAGACATCGGCCGCTGGGAGACGGTCGGCCGTGAGCGGGTTCTTACGTTTCTTTACGTTTCTGGAAAAAGGCAAGGTTTTGGGAAACGGTAAGGGCGCGTCCGTATTTGCAACAAGGGACTCTGCTCATGCTCCGGGACGAATCCATGGCCTGACCCCAAAAATCATCATTTTTAATGTATGTTTGACCTCAGCGCTCACTGCAGCGGTGGGGGCATATCGCACTAAACGTCATCTCCATTAGTTGTTCGGGCCTCGCGTTTTCTGATCGTCAAGAGGGACAGCGTTATCGCACGGGTTCAGGGGCCGCCTCGAGAAGTAGATCATAAACTAAAAATTAGAAAGTCTACTGGCCAGTCCGGGTCCAAATGTCCAGCAGCTGTGCTCCAGCCGTCACTTCACGTCATTTTAGCTTTGAGGCCAGCCACTAGCGTGGCTTCACGTTATTGAGGAGAGTTACGTTTCAAGCAGGTCAGGCCCACAGGACGTCGGGTGACGTAGTGCGAAAGCCCGTGATATGGCAGCGGCAGCGAGGTGGGCACCTCGGCAGTAGCAGACGTAGAGGTGACGAGGGCAAGCGAATGTGGGCCAGGCAACACGGAGGACGGGAGGGCAGAGAGGATTCAGAGCCGGATCCAGTGCAGGCTCTAGACAGATGAAACGCCTGCCAGTGTGAACGAGGTGGACTGCACACTAGCGAAATGGAAGGCGCGTTCACAGGAGGTCTCAGCTAAGATACGCTGGTCACCAAAAAAGGAAGCGGGATTGGCGTCGGATCAGCACGCTACAAGCCCTACTGTACAATTAGCTACAGTACTACTGACATGTCTGCACCTACAGTAGTGAATTCAAATACATTCCAAATGGGTACAACGGTAACTTGAATATCTTCAAGTTATTAATAATTATAAATTTCGTGCCTTTCAATTTTTCGTACTAAATTTGAACGTCCATGGACCCACTCGCTCTGTAATTCATAGGGACTCAGAAATGAAAAAAGGTCGAGAGAAATCAAATTATTTCGAGAGAACTTACTCACGGCTGACCACCGGGTGGCGTCCGAGTCCGAGTTCTAGATAGTATGTTACGTAATATGATGTTGTGCGTCCCTAACTCGGCCATCTCGCGATCGCATCAGTTCATAGCCTTAGCGCGCTCAGAGATATCATCCCTTGCTCAAAGGGTATACAACTTATAATACCCAATAATATCCCGTGCACCAGAGTCTGTCACCGATCCTCGATCATTCCTCGCATTTATGGCTCAGCCTGAGGCTGTTTACGCAGTCGTCTACCTATCGGGTATTTCGGATGTACAATCCGCTGGCAGATCCACTTCACATTTCTGCGCATTACCAGACACAGTGGATGCTTAATCAAATTTCTTCTAAGCCCCAGCATCTCGCTATAAATATCCTCTGGTCAACAGATGCTAGCTGTACGAACTGAATCCCCTTCTCCTATTCTAAAGTCCAGTTGTCTTTTGTCTTTTCATCTTTTTTACAAACATGTTTTTCCGTTCTCTGGCCTTTCTCAGCACCGTCGCTGCTCTCTTCTCCTCAAACCTTGCCGTTTCCGCTTACCCCACTACCAGTGGTAAAGTATGGCATGTCACCGTTGGCAACGCCACTGGTGGGACCATCTTCAACCCTAATTACATTGTTAGCAAATGTCTCCACTTCACTCACACCTACTCGCTCTGATCATATCTTGTCCAGAATGCGTCACCCGGAGATAGGGTCGAGTTCACTTTCAATCCCAAGAACCACTCCGTAACCCAATCCTCATTTGCGAATCCATGCACCCACCTCAACAATGGATTCGATGCTGGCTTGTACGTTCACCCCTTCCCAGACATTCTCGGATCTCGTTGTATATTGACGGGATCTGCATAGCCACCCCGTAGCTAATGCCTCCTCCTGGGATCTCCCGACATTCTCGATCACCGTGAACGACGTACGAATCCACTTACTTTCTTTCAGGTCTCTCCATGACTAATTTTATCGGATTGATACTACTAGACTCAACCTGTCTGGGTTTATTGTCGGCAAGCGGAGAACACGGCTGGGAGCCACTGCGGCAAGGGAATGGTGTTCGGGCTGAATCCTGGAGCAGAAGGGTCAAATAACTCGTTCTCACTCTTCCAGCAGGCTGCATTGAAAATTGGACAGCAGTTGGTCGCGTCCGCCTCTTCGGCCAGCGTAGCATCGACTGCCAGCGCTACACATACGACAACTCAGGCTGCTGCAAGCTCAAGCAAGAGCTGGAGTGACCATTACGATAGCTGGAACCACGACGACGACGACGACGACGACGACAGCTGGAGCTATGATGACGATGATAGCTACGACAACGACTACAAGTGGAAGAGGGATTATTGAACGTCTCAAGGTTCCGTTCCTTTCTTTAGGAATTGGAATTGTTTTCGGTTTCATGCCATGACACAAACAGTTTATTTATACGGGTCTTAATCATACTTCAGGACATTTACTTCAGGACATTTATTTATTCATGAGGCTCAACCTTGAGTTGAGCCTGATCATAATTAACATTAATGGACATTTTTACGACTTTACGACGTACTATTAGCCATTATAATAATGAGGAAACATTTTATTACATGTTGTCAGCAGAGTGCTCCGACCGATGCATCCCTAAGCATGTAAAGGAGGCTGGTGCCAAAAACCAAAACCGGAAAAATGAACATTGTCAGGTTTCTTGTGTTCCACGTAAGCTCTAGTACTCTAATGAGGTGTTGAAATTAGCATCTCCGCTGCCGAATTGGTGATCAAGTTAGGTCATCTGTCATGGTGCTTGTGCAGTGGATGGCTGTGACACATGAGGACATGACAGTCGAGTTTAAGAGAGCCAATAAACTGAGCATCAAGTCCCACGCTGGGTCCCTTCCGCCCATCTCACCGACTTCACCCGTTTCGCATCGGGCCGATTCCGGCGACTCGGAAATGGTCGCAGGAATGAAACCACGTGACTCTCTAGGGATCGCGTGCGCCGGCGACGCCATCATCTAACTCTAGCCTTTAATATGGCAATGTCCCAACCTACTAACCGAGCCGTCGAAGTAGAGGACAATGCGAGGGAGAGAGTAGAGACAAGTACGTCACGGCCATCCCCAGGCCATTTTCTTTTCCTAACTTCATTTTTCTCATGGCCCACAGACGGAGATCCCAATGTCCCTCAATCAGCACAACGTCAACCATCACAGGATCAGTCCAACTTTTCCGATGGATCGGGTCCACTTTTCAACATGTACGTGGAAAGGGCAGAGAAGGAGGACAAGGATCTGGCCGATCGATGGCAGAAGGATGCAGACGGTATCCTTATCTTTGTTAGTATTCATATCAGTCTCCACACAGTGAGCGTAGTGATAATGAAATTCATAGACCGGATTATTCTCTGCTGCAGTTGCAGCATTGGGCGCGGTGTCCATCCAAGACTTGAGGCCAAATCCACAGAATACCACCGCATTCTATGTCGGACAGATCTACCAGCTACTCGCTGACCCAAACATATCCCGTGCATCCATCCTTTCCACCCCAGCTCAACCGCCCCCATTCTCTCCACCAACATATGCAATCTGGGTCAACTCACTTTGGTTCCTGAGCTTGGTCATCGGTCTTACATGTGCTCTTTTGGCGACATTGTTACAACAGTGGGCACGCCGGTATATCACAGTCACTCACCTACCACGGTACAGTCCACACAATCGAGCACGGATCCGTGCATTTTTTGCAGATGGGGTGGAAAGACTTCATCTCCCTGGGGCGGTCGAAACATTGCCGACATTGCTACATCTTTCCCTATTCCTCTTCTTTTTCGGTCTCCTGATCTTCTTATTCAACATCAATCACACTGCCTTCCGTGTCGTTGCTTGGTGGATCGGACTTTCTGGAGGACTATACGGATGTATCACGTTGATGCCAATCTTCTGTCACGACAGCCCGTATTATGCACCTCTTTCTTCGACAGCTTGGTTCCTATATAATGGAATTCTTTATGGTGTCGTCGATTTCTGGTATATCTGCTACTCCCTTATTTCAAGTTATCGTTATTTCAGCCCCACAACCCGGTACCGCATTTTGAACCTGTTCAGAACCTATCGCAACCGGACCCTGTGGGGTATAGTGGAGACAGCTCAAGAAACCGCAAGGAAATCATCAACGAAAATCGACGAACATATTTTGAAATGGATATTCGACTCTCTGGACGAAGACCGCGAAATGGAACAGTTCTGCGAGGGCATCCCTGGCTTCTGTAGCTCAAGAGTGGTCAATGAGCCTAAAGATGTCCTTACTAAACTGGACGTGATGGCTTTGAACTCGGTTTTCCGTGGGTTCCTGGGTCGTACTTGCTCATCTAGTTTGCTCTCTGAGAGAGAGAAAGAGAGGCGGATCATACTCTGCATGAAGGCCGTCGATGTACTTGACCTTCCATTCCCAAGTTTCGGGGTTTTTGTTCCCACTTCGAACGAAGAGGACATGGATAAAGTGTTTCAGTTTGTTCAAATGGGGCACTCACTCAGAAGCCGATGCTGTAGCAGCGATGACAAAACCTCTTTCCCTGCGCAATCGATGGTTGCTAGGATCGTTGCAAGTGTACCAGAGCGCGATGACCGTTGGAAGGCCCTCGTTAAGGCTCACTTAACCATATCGGATGATGTTCTCCAGGACTACCTCGCACATGGTGACAGCGTGTTACTTGCCAACCTGATCTACTTCATCCGCCAGCTCTTTCGCTTCTACTATCTAAACATAGGATCAGCTTCATCCCCGACCGCGACCCTATTGTGGAAATGATTTCCAAATTCGACATTCGAAATACCCTTCCTGGATTGAGGCACGACTTCTGTGCCTTGTGGAACGAAATCACTCGAGAAGCGCACGATCATCAGTCTTCTATCCTTTCTTATGTATTCTCCGGCCCATTCGGCTGTTTATATCTCATTACATCAAGGCACCGATTCTGCCCCGACAGCCTTCGATGCCGACACTGTTGATTTGACATTCTCCGAGTCATCCTCGTACCCATTGTGCAATATCCTGATCATCATCCTACCATCACTTCACCCTCTTCCCACCACCTCGAAGCCATTCTGAACTCCAACACTCCTACAGCTCCTGACGTAACTCCAGATTATAGCCGCATACATCTCAAAGAACACACATCTCGGCACGATAACCATTCTCCACCAGTCAGTGAAGGACATGACGATCCCATTACTACACCCGACCTAGCCACCGCCATTGCCACAGAAACTCACCCCGATTCCCCAATCATCTCACCCATGGCCAACTCAGAGTCTCATCCTCGACCCGCCACCGTCACGGCAGCCTCGACAACACATTCTCCGTTATCCCCCACCCTCCCATCTAGTAGTACCGTCGCTCCGCAGTACAACACACTGGAAGATTTTGATCTTCTCCCTGATTTGATCATACCCGAGATTCCACCATCATCTTCGTCACCGTCAGTTCCCAGTGACACGCTTCCTGTGGACCCATTGACGTTTCCCATATCTCAAATTGACCAAATCATCTCTCGTCCGGGATCCTTGAGGCAAAGTTCACTCTCAGCAATCCCTTCCATGACAGCTCCACGGTGGGAGACCTCCGTATCACAACCAGAGTTGGCACCGATTGATGCGCGGTTCAATGCCGATGACAATTCTCGGACTCGAGAGCTTTCTAGTATCGTGGACTCGGAGGCCTTGCAACAGCCAGACGAGCAAGCGTTGCCCGTCCGTGACATGGCCTTCGATCCTGTGTGAGCGTTGTCGACTCGCAAGTTGACGTGGATGTGATGATGGGACTGGATATTTGTAAGCTGATTTGTCTCTGAGAGCTTTATCAAAGTTCAATGTGACTGCAGATGATGGTTGCGAATTCAGCTTGACCAAAATTGACATGCCTATAAAGTATGTAGTTCGGTATGTTACGAATATGATGTTTAGTTTGAGGCTCAACCACGGCTGGTTCAATTTGCAACTCCTCACTAATACATCTGTAAGATTCTCTATACTTTGCTGTCAGTTTCGTGCCTGCCGGCCTCGATGTATTCACGAGATTGGGTAGACAATGCCCAAATGTATTGCACAAAGTTTTTTTCTTTACACGGAACTCATTCAAATATTGACGCTGGTCAGGAGGAGGTATCCCTGGCGAAGGCGATGGTGGATTTCAATATAACGAGGAAAGACGATCACCCAGTTCCCGAGCTCCCCGGTAGGAGGGTCGGATGACTCTGAGACGCCGGCGTGTTGGCTGGTGGTAGTCTGGTAGATAGATAATCAGCAAGTGATATCTGTATCGACACAGAAATGTACCTTACTCAGGCTACACTCTTTTAAAATAATCACGCTGTAGTTCCTTCGGATCTTTGTTTTCATCAGAGAGCGAGGATATACATGCACTAGTATGACGAACTTGACTGATCGGCAGAACACCCCCCAGGTAGCGGTCCAAGAGAGCGATAAGAAAGTTGATGATAGAAATATCACTCGGCTCATCATTCGTTCTCGGATTCGAGGTGTCTGTCCGAGTCGGTACTCAGTTTCCCAACCTGAAAACAGTAACCTCTCGTCCCCTGCCAAATGTAACTCAAATTTGACCAAGAATATACAAAATCGATAGAATCGACCCTTACTTCACCCACTGTGGCTCAATCAGATGCGCACCAAGCTGACACCGCTGCCTCGAGCAGGAGCAAAAATGACTGGCCCTCGGAGCCATGCTGCCCTGGTGCGCTGGGCGATGAGAATATCTCAGGGTCGACTGTGCCATTACCCAACCATCCTTGATATCGATACTGCATCGGATCAGCTCCGGCGCACGAATCGCCGCAGGGATGTGCGTGACGTCTCCTTGATGCTCGCATAGCGGAACGTCGACGCGGCCAGGAGCGCAGTCGAGGACGTATCATCGATTCAAAAGTGTCCCATTCGCTTGTTGAAAGTACAGAAACGTTGTTTCCGTTTTTCTTTTCCCACAGTTCAGTTTGAAAGAACAAAGAATGGCACACGGCAGGTGGAACTTCCATGACATGGCCTCGCGCTGTAGATCATCATGAGTGGCGTGGAAATAGGGGAGACAGGGACAGCCTGAAATCACAAACTTGAGAAGGTCTCTGGACGCGGAATGAACGTACGGCTAGGTTCCCGTCCACCCATACCCATATCCGCAACCCTACGTGAGGTACCAATAGTCTGACTACACAGTACCGTGGCGAACCACGGTCGTAGTCGATTTGCATCGTCCAATAGGTCCTCCGTGACAATGTGTCCGATTGTAGAGTAGTAGTGTGGATGGCCCAAGCGCCATAGAACGAGGCACGCGCACGGGGACCGCTGGCTTGGTTGGCATCGACCGGCCCCTCGTTATGTTTTTTTTTTTTTTTTTTTTTTTTTACTAAGCGATGTATTAGGTAGAGAATAGTAATCTAGGTTACCTAACAGCTCTAGCCTAATGCGCTGAAGCGGGCCACTAGGGTCCGGACTCGGAGGGAGGATAAAAATGCGTTTACGCACATCCCTGATATGGGATAGTGTGGGGCTCATGAGGCGGGGCTACCGCGTTTACTACCCACTAAAAAACCTCGTCTCGAGTGATCCAATCTGGGTGGAGTTCCTGGAATTTCTTTTTAAGGGCATTTTCCCAGGTTGTTTTTACCCTTGTGATCGCTGATTTCGTTCTCAAGATTTTCGTCGCCGCTATCTTGTCGTCGGCCAGTCTTTTGTTTATTATCTTTCTCCATCGTGTCTCGATGTCTGGGCGGGTGTGGTGGATGTTTTGTATGGCCCTTTCGCATCGTAGGACCCATATCAGGTGTGTCGCTTCTGACCATAGGATTTGTAGGAGGCGGGTGGCTCCGCGTTTGGATCGGGTAGGAGGGGGGGGGTGGGCTTGGGTGTCTGTGGGGGGGTAGTGGAGGAGACCACATCCTAGGGTGGTGCCCAGAGAGATCGGGGCCATGATTGGTCCTCATATGGCCATGTCTCTCGGGCGAGGGCCCAGATTTGTTGTCTTGGTGGGTGGGGGCATTCGGTGAGTATATGGTTCATCGATTCTTCTGCGCCGCATGCTGAACAGTTTTTTCTCCTCCATGCTGTTTATGTGCGTCCAGAAGCTTCCGATTCTGTGGGTCCCATGGATCGCGTTGAATAGGAATGGCCTACTTTTTGGCGATGGGCCTTTTGTAGGTGCTGTCCCATATTGCTTGGTCTTTCTCTAGGGTTCCTGTGAATTCCTTGAGGTCCTGTCTGATTTTCTCTAGGTTGGTTGTCGTCGTTTTTCGTTTTTTGGGGGTTTTTGCTCTTTTATGCCTCTGTAGGCTTTCGCTTGGGAGATTTTGGATAGCTTGGCCCCTTGGACGTCGAATTTTCCCGGGATCTCTAGTGATATTGTGTCTGGGTGTTCTTTGTCCATTCCCTTCTTGGCTAGTTCGTCGCTTTTTCGTTTCCTAGTTCTCCGTTGTGGCCTTTGACCCACTGGAAAGGTCGTCGTTGCTGAGCGGGCTCTCAGGAGGTAAGCGGCTCGTTTGAACCATTTGCTGTTTTTGATCCCGATCCAACCTTGGTCCTCCCATTTTTCGAGGTGTAGCGTGAGTCCTTCTATGGCGTATTTTGAGTCTGACTTATGAGGATTGGGACACAGTTCGGGGTTTCCTCTATGGCTTTGATTATCGCTGCTAGTTCGCCTACTTGGTTGGACTGTTCGTTGCCTGGGACTTTTATTGCTTTATTTTGGGGGTGTCCTTCGCCTCGCCATATCCGGCGCCACATGCGCGTTTGCTTTCCCGTTGTTTGGCATGCGCCGTCCGTGTAGATTATGGTGGGTTCATCTTCCAGTTCGACTCCTTGGGCGCCGTTTGGGCGCGTGGCTGGTTGGTTTGAGAGTTCGAGGGGTCTACGAAGATTCGGAAGCCGTCTGCTAGGTGTTGTTTTGTGGTTAGTGAGGGGTTGAAGGTAATCTTGCCGTTTAGGCGTTGTGCTTCTATGTTTTTCTGTTTCTTCGTTTGGTGAGTGATAGGTCGTCGTTGTTGTTTTGGGATGAGGGCTGATATTTTGGGCCAGTTTATTAGGCGTTTTTGCGCTTCCATTGTGCACTTTGTGGGTTCTCGCAACCTCTGGCTCGGTCTAGGTCGCAGTCGTCGCAGTGGCAGAAGAATACAGGTATGTGGGATTGTTGGGGTGTTTGTGTAGTCTTTTTGGTGGTTTTGACTAGGTCTCCCACTTTGTTCGAGGTGTGGTTTTCGATGAGGCATCGTGACGCCGGGTTCTGGGGGTTCTCGTGACGTTCCGTTGATGGAACCAGGCGGGGAGTTGTTCTTTTAGGTTCTGGGATAGGTTTGTGGGCGCGAAGGTAACGTTGTATTTTCGCGGTTTTGAGGAGGTTTAACGTATCTTTGTCCAGGAATTCTGTTTTCTTTCCTTTTAGGGAGGATACCATGATTGGAGGAAGGGGTTTGCGATGGCCTTCTCCGGTATTGATTTTGGTGCCGTGTTGTTGATCAGGGCGTCGGTGGCCAACGCCCATGTTGGTCTAGAGTCTGATAGGTCAAGGTAGCTTTTGAGCCACATGACGTTAATGGCCTCGTTTCTTGTTTCAGGTCTAGTATTTGGATACCGCCCTCTGGCTGGAGGTCTCGAAGGGTGTCTTTCGCGAGGCGTGGTGCGTTATCTTCCCATATTAGGTGGTCGATTTCCTTTGATAGAGATTCTAGGATGTGGCTCGGCATGCCTTGGGCTTTTGTTAGGAATTGGGTTCTGGCTCCGATTACGGCTTGTGCTATCGTTCGTTTACCTTGTCTGGTTGGGTGCGCGGCTTTCCATTTACTTAGTTCACTTTTAATTTTGTCTAGGACGGGTTCCCATGGTTTTGCGTCGTCTGTGTTGTATCCGATCCATGCGCCGAGGGATCTTATTGCTTCTCCCGTCTTGGCTATGCGTATGTTTGGGTCTATGGGGCGTTGGTTGGGGATAGCGTTCTCTCTCTGGCGACTCTGTTGCGATGGTCCTCTGTGCCAATTGGTAGGATTTCTGTTTTTTCTATGTTGAATCTCGCTCCTGAGGACTTACACCATTTATCCAGTGTATTTTGTAGTTCTTCAAAGTCGTCGCTCTCTCTGAGGTATACGACAGTGTCATCCGCGAAGAGGTTGACTATTAGATGGGACGCGGAGTTTGGGATCTCGAAACCTCTTAGGGCCGCGTTGTTTCTGATCATGCAGGCCATGGGTTCTATTGCTAGGTCGAACAGGAAGCATGATAGGGGGTCGCCTTGCCTGACGCCTCTAGTCACCTGGTATGGTTCGCTCGTCTTGCCGTTGATGGTCACGGTTGTCTTCGCGTTTTCGTACAGGGATCTGATTGTGTTTCGGAAGCGGGGCGGAACGTTGAAGGCTTCTAGGGTGTTCCACAGGTACGTATGTATTATTTTGTCATACGCCTTCTCTTGGTCTAGCGCTATCACGGCTCCGTTTTCTTTCGTCATTTCGGCATACTTTGTCATGACTTTGGTCAGTCTTATGTGGTTGAAGATAGATCTGCCAGGGATGAAACCCGCTTGGTCTTTGTGTATCAGTCGGCCTATTCCTGGTGTGAGTTGGAGCGCAAGTGTTTGGTGAGTAGTTTGTAGTCTGTGTTTAGCAGGGTGATCGGGCGATAATTTTCTATTTCTGTCCTATCTTTCTTTTTGTAGATTGGGCACATCCATCCGTCGGCGAAGTTGCTTTGGGGCGTTACGCCATGGGCTTGTTGCCCCTCGTTATGTTGCCGCTACGTAGTCCCGTGTCACAACCGGTCCGACTAGCGGCATTGATAGTAATACTTTCCCATCTCAAACGAGTCGCGCGTGTTGAGTCAAGTAAGCTTTGCGTTGAAGTAATTGCCACGTTATTCTGACCTGTTCATGAATGATTTTCTTTGTTTGCTACCTTTCTTCCTTGTCCCAACACGGAGCCATTATTCTACATGACTTCTGGAGTCTGTCAGGATCTCAAACTGAGATAGTTTTGAAGACAGCCAAGCAACTCACGCTTGAGGTTCACCCCCATTTCCCCCCTCAATGCACTGAACGCCTCCGAGTCGCTCTTCAAGTTGCCCCTAGCAGCTGTAACTGTATTAGGGAAGGACACCGGGTAAGATAAACCCGGAGGGTCTGCGGGTAGGGGTCTTGCGGGTAGGGTCAGGGTACGGTTGCCTCTACCCTGGCCAGACCCTTACCCGCAGAGTGTGTTTCACACACCCGTGCCTGCGGGTTATACTAAGTAATATGTAGACACAGAGAGTTGGACTCTCTGTATGGGTTCCGAAAGAAGAATGAGGGGATAACGAGCAATAACGAGATCACGCGAGATTCGGCGAGAGTCACCAACCTGTCACCTCCGAGTCCCGCTGGCCCTGGTATTACCCTCCCCTGTGTCTTTATCATCGGATTGATGTTCCTCAACACACTTGTAACTAGTACAACACAAAAATGGGCAAACTTGTTCAATATAAACCTGAGAAACAAGTATAACTGCGTGCAACAGCCTCAGAAGGCCAATTTCTCAGTGTTGTCTTATTCTCGATTGCTTACTGTAATTTCCACATTTCTTCGACATTTCTGTGTCTTTTGATTCTTTTCATAATGTCTTACTTTCTTTTGTCTTGACGTTTGAAATGAGTAGATTACGAATGTATTAAATATGGGCGCAAAATGTAACGAGTTGTTGTGTTGTCGTTCGAGTTCTCGCGCCCTCCGCTATCCTTCACGTCTGTCCATGTTGACCTCCACTTTGCCTACCTCGAGATCAATCCCCTTGTCTGCCTCGACGGCGTCAATGGCGGTCAACCTACGACCCACTACCTAGACATGGCAGCTCAGCTGGACCAGACTGCTGACTCGATCTGCGGGCCCAAATGGGCGATCACCCGCGATCTCACCACCTACGACACCGGCTCCTCCGTTTCTGCAACCCAGAGCAGGGGTGTCTCTGCTGACCGTGGTCTCCCATGGTAAGCTTGCATCACGTTCTGCGTGATCTACTTCCTAAGAGCATATAATCCAGGTCTGGCCGGCGCCTTTTGGTCGTGATCTCACGAAGGATGAGGCGTCCATCCAGAAACTCGACGGTTTGACGGGCGCTTCGCTCAGGCTCACCTTCCTCAACCCTGAGGGCCGGATATGGACCATGGTTGCGGACGGGTGGCGCATCGGTCGTCTACTCTGATGCCATTGCAGCCCATGGTTTTGCTCATGAGCTTGCGAACTATGGAGAATACTCTGGGGCCCCACCGAGGTCAGACTTATGAGTATGCGAAGACGATTGGCGAGTGTTACTTTCTTGAATGTTGTCACCAGGGTCTTACTTATTCGCAGTCGATCTGATCACTCGTGGCAAGCCACATCCTGAGGCAAGATCCTCATCATCGGTGGTGGTATCGCCAACTTTACCAACGTTGCAGCGACTTTCAAGGGCATTATCCGTGCTCTCCGGGAATATAACCCCCCCCCTCCCCTGATTAAACCATCAAGTTCGCATATACATGCGCCGAGGTGGTCCTAACTACAGGAGGGACTGAAGGCGGTGCGCTTGCTTGCCCGTCACGTCCACGTCTCCACGTCCCTGCCCGTGCAGCCACACATTCGACTTGCCCATCACGTCCGTGTCTGTGCCCCTGCCCGCCTGTCCACACCTCCTTCCTGACCCCACTCTTGTTCCTCTCAAGCAGGTGACTCGGAGTTCAAAGACCATGCAGTCGAAGCTCGCAGTTTCTCGGAGTTCGAGGGGACACGGCTGACCCTGAGCCCCACGGCGTAGCCGCTGGGACCGAGGCCTCGCGCTTCGTACTTTACAATCCAGGCGGGTGGCCGGAGCAAAGAGTTGAGCTCAACACGAGACCGCTGCTCAAGCTCGAGAACAGGTAAGCCCCTAAATCATGCCTCCCAAAGGCTCTCCTCGTTGCCGATAACTAAATGTCACCAACTGCCGTATACACAGACGTTCCTGGTTCATCAAACGAGGGTCTCGTTCAGATTGCCAAAGGATTCGAATGCATATGCCTCCTGGTTTCGGTCGACACGCAGACTGCTCAGGACTTTCTTTCCCTTATCCAGTGCCTGTCCTGCCCGGACCTGCCCACCTGCGTGTCACTCCTCGATGAAAAGTGGTGCCAGGCCTACCATGCCGTCTTCTGCTTCGGGCCCTGCCAACCCTCGATGGACTTCCGGCACCTGCGCATGCTCGAAGGTGTCAGCCCACCCCTCGCACTCTTTCGCATCTTGCATGCCAGATGACTGCCAAGGCATTCATAGCCACACGTAACTGTGTATGTATAAAACCCATACCCCTTACCCTTGGGTAGGGGTATTTATTTTACCCGTGCTGAATCTGGGGTAAACCCATACCCGTGCCTCAGGGTAGGGTACAGAGGGTATGGGTACGGGTAGAGGTCAAAGTTACCCCGGGTTACCCCTGTCTTTCCCTAAACTGTATTCCATCACAGGGACGACACCACTTCGTCCAATGAACCCAGCTTCATCAGCCTAAGCCGGAGGCTAATGTAGTCATCTTGACATATCATCCGTTTGCTTGTGCAGCTCCCGCGTTCACCAGTTCATACATTCATTTCCGGGGTCTTCATGGAAGTGGCTATGGGCCTATGGCACTGTCACATATTCACAACATTACTACCAACCCTCAGATTTGCGACTGAATATCCCAGCGTTCCTTTGAAGGTGTGCAGAATGCCGCCAGCGGGCTTCCAGTTCTTCTGGCGACGATGATGCGGGGTTGGGGCCGATTTTGGGTGAGCGCACGTGGTAGGGGAAGCGTATGAGGTGGCGCGAGATGGTGGAAAGGTGCCCTCTCAGTGTCTCCCATTTCCTTTTGCACCTCCTGCTGAACTGCCTGAGCAAAATAATGGAGATGGTGCGGCAACGAGGGGCAAGTGCAAGTCGACAGCAAATAAAAGTACTAACCCTCAAAGGCCCCCTTGGAAACTGCCCCGCATCCCAGCAGCACCTATCACAGAGCCTCCATCCCTGATATGTGGTGTTGGCCCTCCGACAACTGTTGAAAGTAGCTCACCACCGGCCACCCCTGGGTGCTCGTCTGCAGGTACAATCTCATTCGACTTTGGCCCCCTCGCATCTATTTCATCACGAGAAGGAGTTCATCGGAGTTTATGAGAAACCGGGATCGCCGGATGCAGGCATCGGCCGCTGGGAGAAGATATCGGCCGTGAGCGGGTTCTTACGTTTCTTTACGTTTCTGGAAAAAGGCAAGGTTTTGGGAAACGGTAAGGGCGCGTCCGTATTTGCAACAAGGGACTCTGCTCATGCTCCAGGACGAATCCATGGCCTGACCCCAAAAATCATCATTTTTAATGTATCTTTGACCTCAGCGCTCACTCGCAGCGGTGGGGCATATCGCTCTAAACGTCATCTCCATTAGTTGTTCGGGCCTCGCATTTTCTGATCGTCAAGAGGGACAGCGTTATCGCACGGGGTTCAGGGCGCCGCCTCGAGAAGTAGATCATAAACTAAAAATTAGAAAGTCTACTGGCCGGTCCGGGTCCAAATGTCCAGCAGCTGTGCTCCCGGCCAGCCATCACTTCACGTCATTTTAGCTTTGAGGCCAGCCACTAGCGTGGACTTCACGTTATTGATGGAGGAGTGTACGTTTCAAGCAGGGTCAGGCCCACAAGGACGTCGGGTGACGTTAGTGGCGAAAGCCCGTGATATGGCAGCGGCAGCGAGGTGGGCACCTCGGCAGTAGCAGACGTAGAGATGACGAGGGCAAGCGAATTGCGGGCCAGGCAACACGGAGGATGGGAGGGCAGAGAGGATTCAGAGCCGGATCCAGTGCAGGTCCTAGACAGATGAAACGCCTGCCAGTATGAACGAGGTGGACTGCACACTAGCGAAATGGAAGGCGCGTTCACAGGAGGTCTCAGCTACGCTGGGCACCAAAAAAGGAAGCGGGATTGGCGTCGGATCAGCGCTACAAGCGCTACAATTAGCTATAGCTAGACGTGTCTGCACCTACAGTAGTGAAGTCAAATACTTTCTAAATGGGTACAACGGTAACTTGAATATCTTCATGTTGTCATAGCTTAGTCAAGGTTAATTATAAATTTCGTATGTCTCACTTTCTCATACTAAATTTAACTAAATCGAACGTCCAATGGACTCTCTTGCTCTGTAATTTATAAAGGCTCAGAAATGCAAAAAGGTCGAGAGAAATCAAAGTAGTTCTACAGAACTTACTAACGGTTAGCCGTCGGGTGGCGTCCGAGTCCGAGTCCTAGAAGTAAGTTACGTAATATGATGTTGTGCGACCCTAACTCGGCCATCTCGCGATCGCATCAATTCATAGCCATAGAGCGCTCAGACTGACTTGGCGACATCATCCCTTGCTCTATTGGACGACAGATCAATGCTGAGGCTCAGTCAGAAAGAGAAAAGACTATATTATCTACCTATTGGACGACAGATCAATGCTGAGGCTAGGTAGATAGTAAGTAACTTAGAAGTGAAGTAAATAGTGATAAGATACTAACCTCAGTCAGAAAGAGAAAAGACTGAGGTGTGCGGAACACAGAAGTTACAGTACTTATGCTAGAAGGTAACTGAGATAATTAGTAGACTAATATTGAAGCAATAAAAGGTGGAACGCTATGTGAAACGAAGAGATCGGGGCAATATGATGAAACGTAGATAACGACTGTCCAAAATCAGTAATCTGTCCGAAACTGGTATCACCGGGTATAAGCGGTCACACGTCACGTAACGTGTCACCGCGCGTTGGCTCGACTTACGCTCTGCGAGGCTGCGCTTCCAACATGCTCAAAGGGTATACAACTTATAATACCCAATAATATGCCGTGCACCAGAGTCTGTCACAGATCGTCGATCATTCCTCGCATTTATGGCTCACCTGAGGCTGTTTACGCAGTCGTCTACCTATCGGGTATTTCGGATGTACAATCCGCTGGCAGATCCACTTCACGTTTCTGCGCATTACCAGACACAGTGGATACTTAATCAAATTTCTTCTAAGCCCCAGCATCTCGCTATAAATATCCTCTGGTCAACAGATGCTGGGTGTACGAACTTGAATCCTCTTCTCCTATTCTAAAGTCCAGTTGTCTTTTGTCTTTCGTCTTTTTCACAAACATGTTTTTCCGTTCTCTGGCCTTGCTCAGCACAGTCGCTGCTCTCTTCTCTTCAAAAGTTGCCGTTTCCGCTTATCCCACTACCAGTGGTAAAGTATGGCATGTCACCGTTGGCAACGCCACTGGTGGGACCATCTTCAACCCTAATTACATTGTTAGCAAATGTCTCCACTTCACTCACACCTACTCGCTCTGACCATATCTTGTTCAGAATGCGTCGCCCGGAGATAGGGTCGAGTTCACTTTCAATCCCAAGAACCATTCCGTGACCCAATCCTCATTTGCGAATCCATGCACCCACCTCAACAATGGATTCGATGCTGGCTTGTACGTTCACCCCTTCCCAGACCTTCTCGGATCTCGCTGTATATTGACAGGATCTGCATAGCCACCCCGTAGCTAATGCCTCCTCCTGGGATCTCCCGACATTCTCGATCACCGTGAACGACGTACGAATCCACTTACTTTCTTTCAGGTCTCTCCATGACTAATTTTATCCGATTGATACTACTAGACTCAACCTGTCTGGGTTTATTGTCGGCAAGCGGAGAACACGGCTGGGAGCCACTGCGGCAAAGGAATGGTGTTCGGGCTGAATCCTGGAGCAGAAGGGTCAAATAACTCGTTCTCACTCTTCCAGCAGGCTGCGTTGAAAATTGGACAGCAGTTGGTCGCGTCCGCCTCTTCGGCCAGCGTAGCATCGACTGCCAGTTCTACACATACGACAACTCAGGCTGCTGCAAGCTCAAGCAAGAGCTGGAGTGACCATTACGATAGCTGGAACCACGACGACGACGACGACGACAGCTGGGGCTATGATGACGATGATAGCTACGACAACGACTACAAGTGGAGGAGGGATTATTGAACGTCTCAAGGTTCCGTTCCTTTCTTTAGGAATTGTTTTCGGTTTCCTGCCATGACACGAACAATTTATTATACGGTTCTTAATGATACTTCAGGACATTTACTTCAGGACATTTATTTATTCATGAGGCTCAACCCTGAGTTGAGCCTGATCGTAATTAACATTAATGGACATTGTTACGACTTTACGACGTAGCCATTATAATAAAGCGGACACGTTTTATTACATGTTGTCAGCAGAGTGCTCGGGACAGATGCATAGGCACCCCCTAAGCATATAAAGGAGGTTGGTGCCAAAAACCAAAACCGGAGGTCTTGAAATTAGCATCTCCGCTGCCGAATTGACGACAATCCACCGTTTTGTGATCAAGTTAGGTCATCTGTCATGAGGACGAGTTTAAGAGGGCCAATAAGCTGAGCATCTAGTCCCACGCTAAGAAAGTGTATCATGAGCTCCGAGTCCCTTCCGCTCATCTCACCGACTTCACCCGTTTCCAATTGCTTTTTATTACATGTTGTCAGCAGAGTGCTCCGACTGATGCATAGGCCCCCCTAAGCATGTAAAGGAGGCTCGTGGCAAAAACCAAAACCGGAGGTCTTGAAATTAGCATCCCCGCTGCCAAATTGACGACAATCAACCATTTTGTGATCAACTTGGGTCATCTGTCATGGTGCTTGTGCAGTAGATGGCTGTGACACATGACGACATGTCAGTCGAGTTTAAGAGGGCCCATAAGCTGATCATCAAGTCCCACGCTGAGAATTCGTATCATGAGCTCCGAGTCCCTTCCGCCCCTCACCGACTTCACCCGTTTCGCATCCGGCCGATTCCGGCGACTCGGAAATGGTCGCAGGAATGAAACCACGTGACTCTCTAGGGATCGCGTAAGTTACCGCGTAAGTTACCGTACCACCTGCCAGTGCAGGTCCTGCACCGGCGACGCCATCATCTAACTCTAGCCTCTAATGTGGCAATGTCCCAACCTACTAACCGAGTCATCGACGTAGAGGACAATGCAAGGGAGAGAGTAGAGACAAGTACGTCACGGTCATCCTCAGGCCATTTTTCTTTTCCTAACTTCACTTTTCTCATGGCCCACAGACGGAGATCCCATTGTCCCTCAATCAGCACAACGTCAACCACCACAGGATCAATCCAACTTTTCCGATGGGTCGGGTCCACTGTTCAACATGTACGTAGAGAGGGCCGAGAAAGAGGACAAGGATCTGGCCGATCGATGGCAGAAGGACGCAGACGGTCTTCTTATCTTTGTTAGTCTTCATATCAGTCTCCGCACAGTGAGTGTAGTGATAATGAAATTCATAGACCGGACTATTCTCTGCTGCCGTTGCAGCATTGGGCGCGGTGTCGATCCAAGACTTGAGGCCAAATCCACAGGATACCACCGCATTCTATGTCGGAAAGATCTACCAGCTACTCGCTGACCCGAACATATCCCGTGCATCTATCCTTGCAACTCCAGCTCAACCTCCCCCATTCTCTCCACCAACGTATGCAATCTGGGTCAACTCATTATGGTTCCTGAGCTTGGCCATCAGTCTTACATGTGCTCTTTTGGCGACATTGTTACAACAGTGGGCGCGCCGGTATATCACAGTCACTCACCTACCACGATACAGCCCACACAAGCGAGCACGGATCCGTGCTTTTTTTGCAGATGGAGTGGAAAGGCTTCATCTCCCTCGGGCGGTCGAAACATTGCCCACATTGCTACATCTTTCCCTATTCCTCTTCTTCTTCGGTCTCCTGATCTTCTTATTCAACATCAATCACACTGCCTTCAGTCTCGTTGCTTGGTGGATCGGAATTTCTGGAGGACTATACGGATGTATCACGTTGATGCCGATCTTCTGTCACGACAGCCCGTATTATGCACCTCTTTCTTCGACAGCTTGGTTCCTATATAATGGAATTTTTTGTGGTGTCGTCGATTTCTGGTCTTTCTGCTACATGCGCTACTCCCGTATTTCAAGTTATCGTTATTTCAGCCCCACAACCCAGTACCGCATTTCGAACCTGTTCAGAACCTATCGCGACCGGACCCTGTGGGGTATAGTGGAGACAGCTCAAGAAACCGCAAGGAAATCATCAACGAAAATCGACGAACATATTTTGAAATGGATATTCGACTCTCTGGACGAAGATCGCGAAATGGAACAGTTCTGCGAGGGCATCCCTGGCTTCTGTAGCTCAAAGGTAGTTGAGGAGCCTGAAGAAGTCCTTGCTAAACTGGGTAGAGGGGCCTTGAAGTCGGTTTTCCGTGGATTCCTGGGTCGTACCTGCTCATCTAGTTTGCTCTCTGAGAGAGAGAAAGAGAGGCGGATCATACTCTGCATGAAGGCCGTCGATGCACTTGACCTTCCATTCCCAGGTTCAAGGGTTTTTTGGACATATTCGAGCGAAAAGGACATGGATGAAGTGTTTCAGTTTGTTCAAATGGGTCACTCACTCAGAAGCCGATGCTGTAGCAGCGATCACCGAACCTCTTTCCCTGCGCAATCGATGGTTGCGGGGGTCATTGCAAGTGTACCGGAGCGCGATGACCGTTGGAAGGCCCTCGTTAAGGCTCACTTAAGCATATCGGATGATGTGCTCCAGGACTACCTCGCACATGGTGACAGCGTGTTACTTGCCAACCTGATCTACTTCATCCGCCAGCTCTTTCGCTACTATCACAAGAAAATGGACGGCACCATTTCCTTCTATGACCGTATTGTACAAATGATTTCCAAATTCGACATTCGAAACACTCTTCCTGGATTGAAGCACGACTTCTGTGCCTTGTGGAACGAAATCACTCGAGAAGCGCATGATCATCAGTCTTCTATCCTTTCTTTTGATATTCTCCGGCCCATTCGGCATCGTTATATCGCATTACATCAAGGCACCGATGCTGCCCCGACAGCCTTCGATGCCGACACTGTTGATTGGCGCATTCTCGAAAATTCATCCTCGTACCCATTGTGCAATATTCCTGATCACCATCCTACCATCACTTCGCCCTCTTCCCACCACCTCGAAGCCATTCTGAACTCCAACACTCCTACAGCTCCTGACGTAACCCCAGATTATAGCCGCATACATCTCAAAGAACACACATCTCGGCACCATAACCATTCTCCACCAATCAGTGAAGGACATGACGATCCCATTACTACACCCGACCTAGCCACCGCCATTGCGACAGAAACTCATGCCGATTCCCCAATTATCTCGCCCATGGCCAACTCAGAGTCTCATCCTCGACCCGCCACCGTCACGGCAGCCTCGACAACACATTCTCCGTTATCCCCCACCCTCCCATCTAGTAGTACCGTCGCTCCGCAGTACAACGCACTGCCAGGTTTTGATCTTGTCCCTAATTTGATTGTACCCGAGATTCCACCATCATCTTCGTCACCGTCAGTTCCCAGTGACACGCTTCCTGTGGACCCATTGACGTTTCCCATATCCCAAATTGACCAAATCATCTCTCGTCCGGGGTCCTTGATGCAAAGCTCACTCTCAGAAATCCCTTCCATGACAGCTCCACGGCAGGAGACCTCCGTATCACAACCAGAGTTGGCACCCCCGATTGATGCACGGTTCAATGCCGATGACAATTCTCGGACTCGAGAGCTTTCTAGTATTGTCGGCTCGGAGGCCTTGCAACAGCCAGACGAGCAAGCGTTGCCCGTCCGTGACATGGCCTTCGATCCTGTGTGAGCGTTGTCGACTCGCAAGTTGACGTGGATGTGATGACGGGATTGGATATTTGTAAGTTGATTTGTCTCTGAGAGCTTTATCAAAGTTCAATGTGACTGCAGATGATGGTTGCGAATTCAGCTTGACCGAAGTTGACATGACTATAAAGTATGTAGTTCGGTATGTTACGAATATGATGTTTAGTTTGGGGCTCAACCACGGCTGGTTCAATTTGCAACTCCTCACTAATGCATCTGTATGATTCTCTATACTTTGTTGTCAGTTTCGTGCCTGCCGGCCTCGATTTATTCACGAGATTGGGTAGACAGTGCCCAAATGTATTGCACAAACCTTTTTTCTTTACGCAGAACTCGTTCAAATATTGACGCTGGTCAGGAGGAGGTATTCCTGGCGAAGGCGATAGTGGATTTCAATATAATGAGGAAAGACGAATCACCCAGTTCCCGAGCTCCCCGGTAGGGAGGTCGGATGACTCTGAGACGCCGGCGTGTTGGCTGGTGGTGGTAGTCTTGTAGATAGATAATCAGCAAGTGATATCTGTATCGACACAGAAATGTACCTTACTCAGGCTACACTCTTTTAATATAGTCACGCTGTAGTTCTTTCGTAACTTTGTTTTCATCAGAGGGCGAGGATATACATACTAGGCTACTAGTATGACGAACTTGACTGATCGGCAGAACACCCCCCAGGTAGCGGATCAAGAAGAGCGATAAAAAAGTTGATGATGGAAATATCACTCGGCTCATCATTCGTTCTCGGATTCGAGGTGTCTGTCCGAGTCGGTACATTTTCCCAACCCGAAAACAGTAACCTCTCGCCCCCTGCCAAATGTAACTCAAATTTGACCAAGAATATACGAAATCGATAGAATCGACCCTTACTTCACCCACTGCCAGTGTGCTCAATCAGATGAGCACCAAGCTGACACCGCTGCCTCGAGCAGGAGCAAAAATGATTGGCCCTTGGGGCCATGCTGCCCTGGTGCTCTGGGCGATGAGACTATCTCAGGGTCGACCGTGCCATTACCCAACCATCCTTGATATAGATACTGCATCGGATCAGCTCCGGCGCACGAATCGCCGCAGGGATGTGCGTGACGTCTCCTGTGATGCTCGCATAGCGGAACGTCGACGCGGCCAGGAGCACGGTCGAGGAGGTATCATCGATTCAAAAGTGTCCCATTCGCTTGTTGAAAGTACAGAAACGTTGTTTCCGTTTTTCTTTTCACCACGAGTTCAGTTTGAAAGAACAAAGAATGGCACACTGGGCCAGGTGGAACTTCCATATGACATGGCCCTCGCGCTGTTAGATCATCATGAGTGGCGTGGAAATAGGGGAGACAGGGACAGCCTGAAATCACAAACTTGAGAAGGTCTCTGGACGCGGAATGAACGTACGGCTAGGTTCCCGTCCACCCATACCCATATCCGCAACACTACGTGAGGTACCAATAGTCTGACTACACAGTACCGTGGCGAACCACGGTCGTAGTCGATTTGCATCGTCCAATAGGTCCTCCGTGACAATGTGTCCGATTGTAGAGTAGTAGGTGTGGATGGCCCAAGCGCCATAGAACGAGGCACGCGCACGGGGACCGCTGGCTTGGTTGGCATCGACCGGCCCCTCGTTATGTTTTTTTTTTTTTTTTTTTTTTTTTACTAAGCGATGTATTAGGTAGAGAAGATAGTAATCTAGGTTACCTAACAGCTCTAGCCTAATGCGCTGAAGCGGGCCACTAGGGTCCGGACTCGGAGGGAGGATAAAAAATGCGTTTACGCACATCCCTGATATGGGATAGTGTGGGGCTCATGAGGCGGGGCTACCGCGTTTACTACCCACTAAAAAACCTCGTCTCGAGTGATCCAATCTGGGTGGAGTTCCTGGAATTTCTTTTTAAGGGCATTTTCCCAGGTTGTTTTTACCCTTGTGATCGCTGATTTCGTTCTCAAGATTTCGTCGCCGCTATCTTGTCGTCGGCCAGTCTTTTGTTTATTATCTTTCTCCATCGTGTCTCGATGTCTGGGCGGGTGTGGTGGATGTTTTGTATGGCCCTTTCGCATCGTAGGACCCATATCAGGTGTGTCGCTTCTGACCATAGGATTTGTAGGAGGCGGGTGGCTCCGCGTTTGGATCGGGTAGGAGGGGGGGGTGGGCTTGGGTGTCTGTGGGGGGTAGTGGAGGAGACCACATCCTAGGGTGGTGCCCAGAGAGATCGGGGGCCATGATTGGTCCTCATATGGCCATGTCTCTCGGGCGAGGGCCCAGATTTGTTGTCTTGGTGGGTGGGGGCATTCGGTGAGTATATGGTTCATCGATTCTTCTGCGCCGCATGCTGAACAGTTTTTTCTCTCCTCCATGCTGTTTATGTGCGTCCAGAAGCTTCCGATTCTGTGGGTCCCATGGATCGCGTTGAATAGGAATTGGCCTACTTTTTGGCGTATGGGCCTTTTGTAGGTGCTGTCCCATATTGCTTGGTCTTTCTCTAGGGTTCCTGTGAATTCCTTGAGGTCCTGTCTGATTTTCTCTAGGTTGGTTGTCGTCGTTTTTCGTTTTTTGGGGGGTTTTTGCTCTTTTATGCCTCTGTAGGCTTTCGCTTGGGAGATTTTGGATAGCTTGGCCCCTTGGACGTCGAATTTTCCCGGGATCTCTAGTGATATTGTGTCTGGGTGTTCTTTGTCCATTCCCTTCTTGGCTAGTTCGTCGCTTTTTTCGTTTCCTAGTTCTCCGTTGTGGCCTTTGACCCACTGGAAGGTCGTCGTTGCTGAGCGGGCTCTCAGGAGGTAAGCGGCTCGTTTGAACCATTTGCTGTTTTTGATCCCGATCCAACCTTGGTCCTCCCATTTTTCGAGGTGTAGCGTGAGTCCTTCTATGGCGTATTTTGAGTCTGACTTGATGAGGATTGGGACACAGTTCGGGGTTTCCTCTATGGCTTTGATTATCGCTGCTAGTTCGCCTACTTGGTTGGACTGTTCGTTGCCTGGGACTTTTATTGCTTTATTTTGGGGGTGTCCTTCGCCTCGCCATATCCCGGCGCCACATTGCGCGTTTGCTTTCCCGTTGTTTTGGCATGCGCCGTCCGTGTAGATTATGGTGGGTTCATCTTCCAGTTCGACTCCTTGGGCGCCGTTTTGGCGCGTGGCTGGTTGGTTTGAGAGTTTCGAGGGGTCTACGAAGATTCGGAAGCCGTCTGCTAGGTGTTGTTTTGTGGTTAGTGAGGGGTTGAAGGTAATCTTGCCGTTTAGGCGTTGTGCTTCTATGTTTTTCTGTTTTCTTCGTTTGGTGAGTGATAGGTCGTCGTTGTTGTTTTGGGATGAGGGCTGATATTTTGGGGCCAGTTTATTTAGGCGTTTTTGCGCTTCCATTGTGCACTTTTGTGGGTTCTCGCAACCTCTGGCTCGGTCTAGGTCGCAGTCGTCGCAGTGGCAGAAGAATACAGGTATGTGGGGATTGTTGGGGTGTTTGTGTAGTCTTTTTGTGGTTTTGACTAGGTCTCCCACTTTGTTCGAGGTGTGGTTTTTCGATGAGGCATCGTGACGCCGGGTTCTGGGGGTTCTCGTGACGTTCCGTTGATGGAACCAGGCGGGGAGTTGTTCTTTTAGGTTCTGGGATAGGTTTGTGGGCGCGAAGGTAACGTTGTATTTTTTCGCGGTTTTGAGGAGGTTTAACGTATCTTTGTCCAGGAATTCTGTTTTCTTTCCTTTTAGGGGAGGATACCATGATTGGAGGAAGGGGTTTGCGATGGCCTTCTCCGGTATTGATTTTGGTGCCGTGTTGTTGATCAGGGCGTCGGTGGCCAACGCCCATGTTGGTCTAGAGTCTGATAGGTCAAGGTAGCTTTTGAGCCACATGACGTTAATGGCCTCGTTTCTTGTTTTCAGGTCTAGTATTTGGATACCGCCCTCTGGCTGGAGGTCTCGAAGGGTGTCTTTCGCGAGGCGTGGTGCGTTATCTTCCCATATTAGGTGGTCGATTTCCTTTGATAGAGATTCTAGGATGTGGCTCGGCATGCCTTGGGCTTTTGTTAGGAATTGGGTTCTGGCTCCGATTACGGCTTGTGCTATCGTTCGTTTACCTTGTCTGGTTGGGTGCGCGGCTTTCCATTTACTTAGTTCACTTTTAATTTTGTCTAGGACGGGTTCCCATGGTTTTGCGTCGTCTGTGTTGTATCCGATCCATGCGCCGAGGGATCTTATTGCTTCTCCCGTCTTGGCTATGCGTATGTTTGGGTCTATGGGGCGTTGGTTGGGGGATAGCGTTCTCTCTCTGGCGACTCTGTTGCGATGGTCCTCTGTGCCAATTGGTAGGATTTCTGTTTTTTCTATGTTGAATCTCGCTCCTGAGGACTTACACCATTTATCCAGTGTATTTTGTAGTTCTTCAAAGTCGTCGCTCTCTCTGAGGTATACGACAGTGTCATCCGCGAAGAGGTTGACTATTAGATGGGACGCGGAGTTTGGGATCTCGAAACCTCTTAGGGCCGCGTTGTTTCTGATCATGCAGGCCATGGGTTCTATTGCTAGGTCGAACAGGAAGCATGATAGGGGGTCGCCTTGCCTGACGCCTCTAGTCACCTGGTATGGTTCGCTCGTCTTGCCGTTGATGGTCACGGTTGTCTTCGCGTTTTCGTACAGGGATCTGATTGTGTTTCGGAAGCGGGGCGGAACGTTGAAGGCTTCTAGGGTGTTCCACAGGTACGTATGTATTATTTTGTCATACGCCTTCTCTTGGTCTAGCGCTATCACGGCTCCGTTTTCTTTCGTCATTTCGGCATACTTTGTCATGACTTTGGTCAGTCTTATGTGGTTGAAGATAGATCTGCCAGGGATGAAACCCGCTTGGTCTTTGTGTATCAGTCGGCCTATTCCTGGTGTGAGTTGGAGCGCAAGTGTTTTGGTGAGTAGTTTGTAGTCTGTGTTTAGCAGGGTGATCGGGCGATAATTTTCTATTTCTGTCCTATCTTTCTTTTTGTAGATTGGGCACATCCATCCGTCGGCGAAGTTGCTTTGGGGCGTTACGCCATGGGCTTGTATGCCCCTCGTTATGTTGCCGCTACGTAGTCCCGTGTCACAACCGGTCCGACTAGCGGCATTGATTAGTAATACTTTCCCATCTCAAACGAGTCGCGCGTGTTGAGTCAAGTAAGCTTTGCGTTGAAGTAATTGCCACGTTATTCTGACCTGTTCATGAATGATTTTCTTTGTTTTGCTACCTTTCTTCCTTGTCCCAACACGGAGCCATTATTCTACATGACTCTGGAGTCTGTCAGGATCTCAAACTGAGATAGTTTTGAAGACAGCCAAGCAACTCACGCTTGAGGTTCACCCCCATTTCCCCCCTCAATGCACTGAACGCCTCCGAGTCGCTCTTCAAGTTGCCCTAGCAGCTGTACTGTATTAGGGAAGGACACCGGGTAAGATAAACCCGGAGGGTCTGCGGTAGGGGTCTTGCGGGTAGGGGTCAGGGTACGGTTGCCTCTACCCTGGCCAGACCCTTACCCGCAGAGTGTGTTTCACACACCCGTGCCTGCGGGTATACTAAGTAATATGTAGACACAGAGAGTTGGACTCTCTGTATGGGTTCCGAAAGAAGAATGAGGGGATAACGAGCAATAACGAGATCACGCGAGATTCGGCGAGAGTCAACCAACCTGTCACCTCCGAGTCCCGCTGGCCCTGGTATTACCCCTCCCCTGTGTCTTTATCATCGGATTGATGTTCCTCAACACACTTGTAACTAGTACAACACAAAAATGGGCAAACTTGTTCAATATAAACCTGAGAAACAAGTATAACTGCGTGCAACAGCCTCAGAAGGCCAATTTCTCAGTGTTGTCTTATTCTCGATTGCTTACTGTAATTTCCACATTTCTTCGACATTTCTGTGTCTTTTGATTCTTTTCATAATGTCTTACTTTCTTTTGTCTTGACGTTTGAAATGAGTAGATTACGAATGTATTAAATATGGGCGCAAAATGTAACGAGTTGTTGTGTTGTCGTTCGAGTTCTCGCGCCCTCCGCTATCCTTCACGTCTGTCCATGTTGACCTCCACTTTGCCTACCTCGAGATCAATCCCCTTGTCTGCCTCGACGGCGTCAATGGCGGTCAACCTACGGACCCACTACCTAGACATGGCAGCTCAGCTGGACCAGACTGCTGACTCGATCTGCGGGCCCAAATGGGCGATCACCCGCGATCTCACCACCTACGACACCGGCTCCTCCGTTTCTGCAACCCAGAGCAGGGGTGTCTCTGCTGACCGTGGTCCTCCCATGGTAAGCTTGCATCACGTTCTGCGTGATCTACTTTCCTAAGAGCATATAATCCAGGTCTGGCCGGCGCCTTTTGGTCGTGATCTCACGAAGGATGAGGCGTCCATCCAGAAACTCGACGGTTTGACGGGCGCTTCGCTCAGGCTCACCTTCCTCAACCCTGAGGGCCGGATATGGACCATGGTTGCGGACGGTGGCGCATCGGTCGTCTACTCTGATGCCATTGCAGCCCATGGTTTTGCTCATGAGCTTGCGAACTATGGAGAATACTCTGGGGCCCCCACCGAGGTCAGACTTATGAGTATGCGAAGACGATTGGCGAGTGTTACTTTCTTGAATGTTGTCACCAGGGTCTTACTTATTCGCAGTCGATCTGATCACTCGTGGCAAGCCACATCCTGAGGGCAAGATCCTCATCATCGGTGGTGGTATCGCCAACTTTACCAACGTTGCAGCGACTTTCAAGGGCATTATCCGTGCTCTCCGGGAATATAACCCCCCCCTCCCCTGATTAACCATCAAGTTCGCATATACATGCGCCGAGGTGGTCCTAACTACCAGGAGGGACTGAAGGCGGTGCGCTTGCTTGCCCGTCACGTCCACGTCTCCACGTCCCTGCCCGTGCAGCCACACATTCGACTTGCCCATCACGTCCGTGTCTGTGCCCCTGCCCGCCTGTCCACACCCTCCTTCCTGACCCCACTCTTGTTCCTCTCAAGCAGGTGACTCGGAGTTCAAAGACCATGCAGTCGAAGCTCGCAGTTTCTCGGAGTTCGAGGGGACACGGCTGACCCTGAGCCCCACGGCGTAGCCGCTGGGACCGAGGCCTCGCGCTTCGTACTTTACAATCCAGGCGGGTGGCCGGAGCAAGAGTGAGCTCAACACGAGACGCTGCTCAAGCTCGAGAACAGGTAAGCCCCTAAATTCATGCCTCCAAAGGCTCTCCTCGTTGCGATAACTAAATGTCACCAACTGCGTATACACAGACGTTCCTGGTTCATCAAACGAGGGTCTCGTTCAGATTGCCAAAGGATTCGAATGCATATGCCTCCTGGTTTCGGTTCGACACGCAGACTGCTCAGGACTTTCTTTCCCTTATCCAGTGCCTGTCCTGCCCGGACCTGCCCACCTGCGTGTCACTCCTCGATGAAAAGTGGTGCCAGGCCTACCATGCCGTCTTCTGCTTCGGGCCCTGCCAACCCTCGATGGACTTCCGGCACCTGCGCATGCTCGAAGGTGTCAGCCCACCCCTCGCACTCTTTCGCATCTTGCATGCCAGATGACTGCCAAGGCATTCATAGCCACACGTAACTGTGTATGTATAAAACCCATACCCCTTACCCTTGGGTAGGGGTATTTATTTTACCCGTGCTGAATCTGGGGTAAACCCATACCCGTGCCTCAGGGTAGGGGTACAGAGGGGTATGGGTACGGGTAGAGGTCAAAGTTACCCCGGGTTACCCCTGTCTTTCCCTAAACTGTATTCCATCACAGGGACGACACCACTTCGTCCAATGAACCCAGCTTCATCAGCCTAAGCCGGAGGCTAATGTAGTCATCTTGACATATCATCCGTTTGCTTGTGCAGCTCCCGCGTTCACCAGTTCATACATTCATTTCCGGGGTCTTCATGGAAGTGGCTATGGGCCTATGGCACTGTCACATATTCACAACATTACTACCAACCCTCAGATTTGCGACTGAATATCCCAGCGTTCCTTTGAAGGTGTGCAGAATGCCGCCAGCGGGCTTCCAGTTCTTCTGGCGACGATGATGCGGGGTTGGGGCCGATTTTGGGTGAGCGCACGTGGTAGGGGAAGCGTATGAGGTGGCGCGAGATGGTGGAAAGGTGCCCTCTCAGTGTCTCCCATTTCCTTTTGCACCTCCTGCTGAACTGCCTGAGCAAAATAATGGAGATGGTGCGGCAACGAGGGGCAAGTGCAAGTCGACAGCAAATAAAAGTACTAACCCTCAAAGGCCCCCTTGGAAACTGCCCCGCATCCCAGCAGCACCTATCACAGAGCCTCCATCCCTGATATGTGGTGTTGGCCCTCCGACAACTGTTGAAAGTAGCTCACCACCGGCCACCCCTGGGTGCTCGTCTGCAGGTACAATCTCATTCGACTTTGGCCCCCTCGCATCTATTTCATCACGAGAAGGAGTTCATCGGAGTTTATGAGAAACCGGGATCGCCGGATGCAGGCATCGGCCGCTGGGAGAAGATATCGGCCGTGAGCGGGTTCTTACGTTTCTTTACGTTTCTGGAAAAAGGCAAGGTTTTGGGAAACGGTAAGGGCGCGTCCGTATTTGCAACAAGGGACTCTGCTCATGCTCCAGGACGAATCCATGGCCTGACCCCAAAAATCATCATTTTTAATGTATCTTTGACCTCAGCGCTCACTCGCAGCGGTGGGGGCATATCGCTCTAAACGTCATCTCCATTAGTTGTTCGGGCCTCGCATTTTCTGATCGTCAAGAGGGACAGCGTTATCGCACGGGGTTCAGGGCGCCGCCTCGAGAAGTAGATCATAAACTAAAAATTAGAAAGTCTACTGGCCGGTCCGGGTCCAAATGTCCAGCAGCTGTGCTCCCGGCCAGCCATCACTTCACGTCATTTTAGCTTTGAGGCCAGCCACTAGCGTGGACTTCACGTTATTGATGGAGGAGTGTACGTTTCAAGCAGGGTCAGGCCCACAAGGACGTCGGGTGACGTTAGTGGCGAAAGCCCGTGATATGGCAGCGGCAGCGAGGTGGGCACCTCGGCAGTAGCAGACGTAGAGATGACGAGGGCAAGCGAATTGCGGGCCAGGCAACACGGAGGATGGGAGGGCAGAGAGGATTCAGAGCCGGATCCAGTGCAGGTCCTAGACAGATGAAACGCCTGCCAGTATGAACGAGGTGGACTGCACACTAGCGAAATGGAAGGCGCGTTCACAGGAGGTCTCAGCTACGCTGGGCACCAAAAAAGGAAGCGGGATTGGCGTCGGATCAGCGCTACAAGCGCTACAATTAGCTATAGCTAGACGTGTCTGCACCTACAGTAGTGAAGTCAAATACTTTCTAAATGGGTACAACGGTAACTTGAATATCTTCATGTTGTCATAGCTTAGTCAAGGTTAATTATAAATTTCGTATGTCTCACTTTCTCATACTAAATTTAACTAAATCGAACGTCCAATGGACTCTCTTGCTCTGTAATTTATAAAGGCTCAGAAATGCAAAAAGGTCGAGAGAAATCAAAGTAGTTCTACAGAACTTACTAACGGTTAGCCGTCGGGTGGCGTCCGAGTCCGAGTCCTAGAAGTAAGTTACGTAATATGATGTTGTGCGACCCTAACTCGGCCATCTCGCGATCGCATCAATTCATAGCCATAGAGCGCTCAGACTGACTTGGCGACATCATCCCTTGCTCTATTGGACGACAGATCAATGCTGAGGCTCAGTCAGAAAGAGAAAAGACTATATTATCTACCTATTGGACGACAGATCAATGCTGAGGCTAGGTAGATAGTAAGTAACTTAGAAGTGAAGTAAATAGTGATAAGATACTAACCTCAGTCAGAAAGAGAAAAGACTGAGGTGTGCGGAACACAGAAGTTACAGTACTTATGCTAGAAGGTAACTGAGATAATTAGTAGACTAATATTGAAGCAATAAAAGGTGGAACGCTATGTGAAACGAAGAGATCGGGGCAATATGATGAAACGTAGATAACGACTGTCCAAAATCAGTAATCTGTCCGAAACTGGTATCACCGGGTATAAGCGGTCACACGTCACGTAACGTGTCACCGCGCGTTGGCTCGACTTACGCTCTGCGAGGCTGCGCTTCCAACATGCTCAAAGGGTATACAACTTATAATACCCAATAATATGCCGTGCACCAGAGTCTGTCACAGATCGTCGATCATTCCTCGCATTTATGGCTCACCTGAGGCTGTTTACGCAGTCGTCTACCTATCGGGTATTTCGGATGTACAATCCGCTGGCAGATCCACTTCACGTTTCTGCGCATTACCAGACACAGTGGATACTTAATCAAATTTCTTCTAAGCCCCAGCATCTCGCTATAAATATCCTCTGGTCAACAGATGCTGGGTGTACGAACTTGAATCCTCTTCTCCTATTCTAAAGTCCAGTTGTCTTTTGTCTTTCGTCTTTTTCACAAACATGTTTTTCCGTTCTCTGGCCTTGCTCAGCACAGTCGCTGCTCTCTTCTCTTCAAAAGTTGCCGTTTCCGCTTATCCCACTACCAGTGGTAAAGTATGGCATGTCACCGTTGGCAACGCCACTGGTGGGACCATCTTCAACCCTAATTACATTGTTAGCAAATGTCTCCACTTCACTCACACCTACTCGCTCTGACCATATCTTGTTCAGAATGCGTCGCCCGGAGATAGGGTCGAGTTCACTTTCAATCCCAAGAACCATTCCGTGACCCAATCCTCATTTGCGAATCCATGCACCCACCTCAACAATGGATTCGATGCTGGCTTGTACGTTCACCCCTTCCCAGACCTTCTCGGATCTCGCTGTATATTGACAGGATCTGCATAGCCACCCCGTAGCTAATGCCTCCTCCTGGGATCTCCCGACATTCTCGATCACCGTGAACGACGTACGAATCCACTTACTTTCTTTCAGGTCTCTCCATGACTAATTTTATCCGATTGATACTACTAGACTCAACCTGTCTGGGTTTATTGTCGGCAAGCGGAGAACACGGCTGGGAGCCACTGCGGCAAAGGAATGGTGTTCGGGCTGAATCCTGGAGCAGAAGGGTCAAATAACTCGTTCTCACTCTTCCAGCAGGCTGCGTTGAAAATTGGACAGCAGTTGGTCGCGTCCGCCTCTTCGGCCAGCGTAGCATCGACTGCCAGTTCTACACATACGACAACTCAGGCTGCTGCAAGCTCAAGCAAGAGCTGGAGTGACCATTACGATAGCTGGAACCACGACGACGACGACGACGACAGCTGGGGCTATGATGACGATGATAGCTACGACAACGACTACAAGTGGAGGAGGGATTATTGAACGTCTCAAGGTTCCGTTCCTTTCTTTAGGAATTGTTTTCGGTTTCCTGCCATGACACGAACAATTTATTATACGGTTCTTAATGATACTTCAGGACATTTACTTCAGGACATTTATTTATTCATGAGGCTCAACCCTGAGTTGAGCCTGATCGTAATTAACATTAATGGACATTGTTACGACTTTACGACGTAGCCATTATAATAAAGCGGACACGTTTTATTACATGTTGTCAGCAGAGTGCTCGGGACAGATGCATAGGCACCCCCTAAGCATATAAAGGAGGTTGGTGCCAAAAACCAAAACCGGAGGTCTTGAAATTAGCATCTCCGCTGCCGAATTGACGACAATCCACCGTTTTGTGATCAAGTTAGGTCATCTGTCATGAGGACGAGTTTAAGAGGGCCAATAAGCTGAGCATCTAGTCCCACGCTAAGAAAGTGTATCATGAGCTCCGAGTCCCTTCCGCTCATCTCACCGACTTCACCCGTTTCCAATTGCTTTTTATTACATGTTGTCAGCAGAGTGCTCCGACTGATGCATAGGCCCCCTAAGCATGTAAAGGAGGCTCGTGGCAAAAACCAAAACCGGAGGTCTTGAAATTAGCATCCCCGCTGCCAAATTGACGACAATCAACCATTTTGTGATCAACTTGGGTCATCTGTCATGGTGCTTGTGCAGTAGATGGCTGTGACACATGACGACATGTCAGTCGAGTTTAAGAGGGCCCATAAGCTGATCATCAAGTCCCACGCTGAGAATTCGTATCATGAGCTCCGAGTCCCTTCCGCCCCTCACCGACTTCACCCGTTTCGCATCCGGCCGATTCCGGCGACTCGGAAATGGTCGCAGGAATGAAACCACGTGACTCTCTAGGGATCGCGTAAGTTACCGCGTAAGTTACCGTACCACCTGCCAGTGCAGGTCCTGCACCGGCGACGCCATCATCTAACTCTAGCCTCTAATGTGGCAATGTCCCAACCTACTAACCGAGTCATCGACGTAGAGGACAATGCAAGGGAGAGAGTAGAGACAAGTACGTCACGGTCATCCTCAGGCCATTTTTCTTTTCCTAACTTCACTTTTCTCATGGCCCACAGACGGAGATCCCATTGTCCCTCAATCAGCACAACGTCAACCACCACAGGATCAATCCAACTTTTCCGATGGGTCGGGTCCACTGTTCAACATGTACGTAGAGAGGGCCGAGAAAGAGGACAAGGATCTGGCCGATCGATGGCAGAAGGACGCAGACGGTCTTCTTATCTTTGTTAGTCTTCATATCAGTCTCCGCACAGTGAGTGTAGTGATAATGAAATTCATAGACCGGACTATTCTCTGCTGCCGTTGCAGCATTGGGCGCGGTGTCGATCCAAGACTTGAGGCCAAATCCACAGGATACCACCGCATTCTATGTCGGAAAGATCTACCAGCTACTCGCTGACCCGAACATATCCCGTGCATCTATCCTTGCAACTCCAGCTCAACCTCCCCATTCTCTCCACCAACGTATGCAATCTGGGTCAACTCATTATGGTTCCTGAGCTTGGCCATCAGTCTTACATGTGCTCTTTTGGCGACATTGTTACAACAGTGGGCGCGCCGGTATATCACAGTCACTCACCTACCACGATACAGCCACACAAGCGAGCACGGATCCGTGCTTTTTTTGCAGATGGAGTGGAAAGGCTTCATCTCCCTCGGGCGGTCGAAACATTGCCCACATTGCTACATCTTTCCCTATTCCTCTTCTTCTTCGGTCTCCTGATCTTCTTATTCAACATCAATCACACTGCCTTCAGTCTCGTTGCTTGGTGGATCGGAATTTCTGGAGGACTATACGGATGTATCACGTTGATGCCGATCTTCTGTCACGACAGCCCGTATTATGCACCTCTTTCTTCGACAGCTTGGTTCCTATATAATGGAATTTTTTGTGGTGTCGTCGATTTCTGGTCTTTCTGCTACATGCGCTACTCCCGTATTTCAAGTTATCGTTATTTCAGCCCCACAACCCAGTACCGCATTTCGAACCTGTTCAGAACCTATCGCGACCGGACCCTGTGGGGTATAGTGGAGACAGCTCAAGAAACCGCAAGGAAATCATCAACGAAATCGACGAACATATTTTGAAATGGATATTCGACTCTCTGGACGAAGATCGCGAAATGGAACAGTTCTGCGAGGGCATCCCTGGCTTCTGTAGCTCAAAGGTAGTTGAGGAGCCTGAAGAAGTCCTTGCTAAACTGGGTAGAGGGGCCTTGAAGTCGGTTTTCCGTGGATTCCTGGGTCGTACTTGCTCATCTAGTTTGCTCTCTGAGAGAGAGAAAGAGAGGCGGATCATACTCTGCATGAAGGCCGTCGATGCACTTGACCTTCCATTCCCAGGTTCAAGGGTTTTTTGGACATATTCGAGCGAAAAGGACATGGATGAAGTGTTTCAGTTTGTTCAAATGGGTCACTCACTCAGAAGCCGATGCTGTAGCAGCGATCACCGAACCTCTTTCCCTGCGCAATCGATGGTTGCGGGGGTCATTGCAAGTGTACCGGAGCGCGATGACCGTTGGAAGGCCCTCGTTAAGGCTCACTTAAGCATATCGGATGATGTGCTCCAGGACTACCTCGCACATGGTGACAGCGTGTTACTTGCCAACCTGATCTACTTCATCCGCCAGCTCTTTCGCTACTATCACAAGAAAATGGACGGCACCATTTCCTTCTATGACCGTATTGTACAAATGATTTCCAAATTCGACATTCGAAACACTCTTCCTGGATTGAAGCACGACTTCTGTGCCTTGTGGAACGAAATCACTCGAGAAGCGCATGATCATCAGTCTTCTATCCTTTCTTTTGATATTCTCCGGCCCATTCGGCATCGTTATATCGCATTACATCAAGGCACCGATGCTGCCCCGACAGCCTTCGATGCCGACACTGTTGATTGGCGCATTCTCGAAAATTCATCCTCGTACCCATTGTGCAATATTCCTGATCACCATCCTACCATCACTTCGCCCTCTTCCCACCACCTCGAAGCCATTCTGAACTCCAACACTCCTACAGCTCCTGACGTAACCCCAGATTATAGCCGCATACATCTCAAAGAACACACATCTCGGCACCATAACCATTCTCCACCATCAGTGAAGGACATGACGATCCCATTACTACACCCGACCTAGCCACCGCCATTGCGACAGAAACTCATGCCGATTCCCCAATTATCTCGCCCATGGCCAACTCAGAGTCTCATCCTCGACCCGCCACCGTCACGGCAGCCTCGACAACACATTCTCCGTTATCCCCCACCCTCCCATCTAGTAGTACCGTCGCTCCGCAGTACAACGCACTGCCAGGTTTTGATCTTGTCCCTAATTTGATTGTACCCGAGATTCCACCATCATCTTCGTCACCGTCAGTTCCCAGTGACACGCTTCCTGTGGACCCATTGACGTTTCCCATATCCCAAATTGACCAAATCATCTCTCGTCCGGGGTCCTTGATGCAAAGCTCACTCTCAGAAATCCCTTCCATGACAGCTCCACGGCAGGAGACCTCCGTATCACAACCAGAGTTGGCACCCCCCGATTGATGCACGGTTCAATGCCGATGACAATTCTCGGACTCGAGAGCTTTCTAGTATTGTCGGCTCGGAGGCCTTGCAACAGCCAGACGAGCAAGCGTTGCCCGTCCGTGACATGGCCTTCGATCCTGTGTGAGCGTTGTCGACTCGCAAGTTGACGTGGATGTGATGACGGGATTGGATATTTGTAAGTTGATTTGTCTCTGAGAGCTTTATCAAAGTTCAATGTGACTGCAGATGATGGTTGCGAATTCAGCTTGACCGAAGTTGACATGACTATAAAGTATGTAGTTCGGTATGTTACGAATATGATGTTTAGTTTGGGGCTCAACCACGGCTGGTTCAATTTGCAACTCCTCACTAATGCATCTGTATGATTCTCTATACTTTGTTGTCAGTTTCGTGCCTGCCGGCCTCGATTTATTCACGAGATTGGGTAGACAGTGCCCAAATGTATTGCACAAACCTTTTTTCTTTACGCAGAACTCGTTCAAATATTGACGCTGGTCAGGAGGAGGTATTCCTGGCGAAGGCGATAGTGGATTTCAATATAATGAGGAAAGACGAATCACCCAGTTCCCGAGCTCCCCGGTAGGGAGGTCGGATGACTCTGAGACGCCGGCGTGTTGGCTGGTGGTGGTAGTCTTGTAGATAGATAATCAGCAAGTGATATCTGTATCGACACAGAAATGTACCTTACTCAGGCTACACTCTTTTAATATAGTCACGCTGTAGTTCTTTCGTAACTTTGTTTTCATCAGAGGGCGAGGATATACATACTAGGCTACTAGTATGACGAACTTGACTGATCGGCAGAACACCCCCCAGGTAGCGGATCAAGAAGAGCGATAAAAAAGTTGATGATGGAAATATCACTCGGCTCATCATTCGTTCTCGGATTCGAGGTGTCTGTCCGAGTCGGTACATTTTCCCAACCCGAAAACAGTAACCTCTCGCCCCCTGCCAAATGTAACTCAAATTTGACCAAGAATATACGAAATCGATAGAATCGACCCTTACTTCACCCACTGCCAGTGTGCTCAATCAGATGAGCACCAAGCTGACAACCGCTGCCTCGAGCAGGAGCAAAATGATTGGCCCTTGGGGCCATGCTGCCCTGGTGCTCTGGGCGATGAGACTATCTCAGGGTCGACCGTGCCATTACCCAACCATCCTTGATATAGATACTGCATCGGATCAGCTCCGGCGCACGAATCGCCGCAGGGATGTGCGTGACGTCTCCTGTGATGCTCGCATAGCGGAACGTCGACGCGGCCAGGAGCACGGTCGAGGAGGTATCATCGATTCAAAAGTGTCCCATTCGCTTGTTGAAAGTACAGAAACGTTGTTTCCGTTTTTCTTTTCACCACGAGTTCAGTTTGAAAGAACAAAGAATGGCACACTGGGCCAGGTGGAACTTCCATATGACATGGCCCTCGCGCTGTTAGATCATCATGAGTGGCGTGGAAATAGGGGAGACAGGGACAGCCTGAAATCACAAACTTGAGAAGGTCTCTGGACGCGGAATGAACGTACGGCTAGGTTCCGTCCACCCATACCCATATCCGCAACACTACGTGAGGTACCAATAGTCTGACTACACAGTACCGTGGCGAACCACGGTCGTAGTCGATTTGCATCGTCCAATAGGTCCTCCGTGACAATGTGTCCGATTGTAGAGTAGTAGGTGTGGATGGCCCAAGCGCCATAGAACGAGGCACGCGCACGGGACCGCTGGCTTGGTTGGCATCGACCGGCCCTCGTTATGTTTTTTTTTTTTTTTTTTTTTTTTTTACTAAGCGATGTATTAGGTAGAGAAGATAGTAATCTAGGTTACCTAACAGCTCTAGCCTAATGCGCTGAAGCGGGCCACTAGGGTCCGGACTCGGAGGGAGGATAAAAAATGCGTTTACGCACATCCCTGATATGGGATAGTGTGGGGCTCATGAGGCGGGGCTACCGCGTTTACTACCCACTAAAAAACCTCGTCTCGAGTGATCCAATCTGGGTGGAGTTCCTGGAATTTCTTTTTAAGGGCATTTTCCCAGGTTGTTTTTACCCTTGTGATCGCTGATTTCGTTCTCAAGATTTTCGTCGCCGCTATCTTGTCGTCGGCCAGTCTTTTGTTTATTATCTTTCTCCATCGTGTCTCGATGTCTGGGCGGGTGTGGTGGATGTTTTGTATGGCCCTTTCGCATCGTAGGACCCATATCAGGTGTGTCGCTTCTGACCATAGGATTTGTAGGAGGCGGGTGGCTCCGCGTTTGGATCGGGTAGGAGGGGGGGGGTGGGCTTGGGTGTCTGTGGGGGGGTAGTGGAGGAGACCACATCCTAGGGTGGTGCCCAGAGAGATCGGGGGCCATGATTGGTCCTCATATGGCCATGTCTCTCGGGCGAGGGCCCAGATTTGTTGTCTTGGTGGGTGGGGGCATTCGGTGAGTATATGGTTCATCGATTCTTCTGCGCCGCATGCTGAACAGTTTTTTCTCTCCTCCATGCTGTTTATGTGCGTCCAGAAGCTTCCGATTCTGTGGGTCCCATGGATCGCGTTGAATAGGAATTGGCCTACTTTTTGGCGTATGGGCCTTTTGTAGGTGCTGTCCCATATTGCTTGGTCTTTCTCTAGGGTTCCTGTGAATTCCTTGAGGTCCTGTCTGATTTTCTCTAGGTTGGTTGTCGTCGTTTTTCGTTTTTTGGGGGGTTTTTGCTCTTTTATGCCTCTGTAGGCTTTCGCTTGGGAGATTTTGGATAGCTTGGCCCCTTGGACGTCGAATTTTCCCGGGATCTCTAGTGATATTGTGTCTGGGTGTTCTTTGTCCATTCCCTTCTTGGCTAGTTCGTCGCTTTTTTCGTTTCCTAGTTCTCCGTTGTGGCCTTTGACCCACTGGAAGGTCGTCGTTGCTGAGCGGGCTCTCAGGAGGTAAGCGGCTCGTTTGAACCATTTGCTGTTTTTGATCCCGATCCAACCTTGGTCCTCCCATTTTTCGAGGTGTAGCGTGAGTCCTTCTATGGCGTATTTTGAGTCTGACTTGATGAGGATTGGGACACAGTTCGGGGTTTCCTCTATGGCTTTGATTATCGCTGCTAGTTCGCCTACTTGGTTGGACTGTTCGTTGCCTGGGACTTTTATTGCTTTATTTTGGGGGTGTCCTTCGCCTCGCCATATCCCGGCGCCACATTGCGCGTTTGCTTTCCCGTTGTTTTGGCATGCGCCGTCCGTGTAGATTATGGTGGGTTCATCTTCCAGTTCGACTCCTTGGGCGCCGTTTTGGCGCGTGGCTGGTTGGTTTGAGAGTTTCGAGGGGTCTACGAAGATTCGGAAGCCGTCTGCTAGGTGTTGTTTTGTGGTTAGTGAGGGGTTGAAGGTAATCTTGCCGTTTAGGCGTTGTGCTTCTATGTTTTTCTGTTTTCTTCGTTTGGTGAGTGATAGGTCGTCGTTGTTGTTTTGGGATGAGGGCTGATATTTTGGGGCCAGTTTATTTAGGCGTTTTTGCGCTTCCATTGTGCACTTTTGTGGGTTCTCGCAACCTCTGGCTCGGTCTAGGTCGCAGTCGTCGCAGTGGCAGAAGAATACAGGTATGTGGGGATTGTTGGGGTGTTTGTGTAGTCTTTTTGTGGTTTTGACTAGGTCTCCCACTTTGTTCGAGGTGTGGTTTTCGATGAGGCATCGTGACGCCGGGTTCTGGGGGGTTCTCGTGACGTTCCGTTGATGGAACCAGGCGGGGAGTTGTTCTTTTAGGTTCTGGGATAGGTTTGTGGGCGCGAAGGTAACGTTGTATTTTTTCGCGGTTTTGAGGAGGTTTAACGTATCTTTGTCCAGGAATTCTGTTTTCTTTCCTTTTAGGGGAGGATACCATGATTGGAGGAAGGGGTTTGCGATGGCCTTCTCCGGTATTGATTTTGGTGCCGTGTTGTTGATCAGGGCGTCGGTGGCCAACGCCCATGTTGGTCTAGAGTCTGATAGGTCAAGGTAGCTTTTGAGCCACATGACGTTAATGGCCTCGTTTCTTGTTTTCAGGTCTAGTATTTGGATACCGCCCTCTGGCTGGAGGTCTCGAAGGGTGTCTTTCGCGAGGCGTGGTGCGTTATCTTCCCATATTAGGTGGTCGATTTCCTTTGATAGAGATTCTAGGATGTGGCTCGGCATGCCTTGGGCTTTTGTTAGGAATTGGGTTCTGGCTCCGATTACGGCTTGTGCTATCGTTCGTTTACCTTGTCTGGTTGGGTGCGCGGCTTTCCATTTACTTAGTTCACTTTTAATTTTGTCTAGGACGGGTTCCCATGGTTTTGCGTCGTCTGTGTTGTATCCGATCCATGCGCCGAGGGATCTTATTGCTTCTCCCGTCTTGGCTATGCGTATGTTTGGGTCTATGGGGCGTTGGTTGGGGGATAGCGTTCTCTCTCTGGCGACTCTGTTGCGATGGTCCTCTGTGCCAATTGGTAGGATTTCTGTTTTTTCTATGTTGAATCTCGCTCCTGAGGACTTACACCATTTATCCAGTGTATTTTGTAGTTCTTCAAAGTCGTCGCTCTCTCTGAGGTATACGACAGTGTCATCCGCGAAGAGGTTGACTATTAGATGGGACGCGGAGTTTGGGATCTCGAAACCTCTTAGGGCCGCGTTGTTTCTGATCATGCAGGCCATGGGTTCTATTGCTAGGTCGAACAGGAAGCATGATAGGGGGTCGCCTTGCCTGACGCCTCTAGTCACCTGGTATGGTTCGCTCGTCTTGCCGTTGATGGTCACGGTTGTCTTCGCGTTTTCGTACAGGGATCTGATTGTGTTTCGGAAGCGGGGCGGAACGTTGAAGGCTTCTAGGGTGTTCCACAGGTACGTATGTATTATTTTGTCATACGCCTTCTCTTGGTCTAGCGCTATCACGGCTCCGTTTTCTTTCGTCATTTCGGCATACTTTGTCATGACTTTGGTCAGTCTTATGTGGTTGAAGATAGATCTGCCAGGGATGAAACCCGCTTGGTCTTTGTGTATCAGTCGGCCTATTCCTGGTGTGAGTTGGAGCGCAAGTGTTTTGGTGAGTAGTTTGTAGTCTGTGTTTAGCAGGGTGATCGGGCGATAATTTTCTATTTCTGTCCTATCTTTCTTTTTGTAGATTGGGCACATCCATCCGTCGGCGAAGTTGCTTTGGGGCGTTACGCCATGGGCTTGTATGTCTTGGAATAGTGTTGTGAGTACTTTTATTATATTAAATCCAGGTTTCCTGAGCTTTATGGCACGCTCGTATCTTTTGTTCAGGGTTTTCCAGAGTTCGTTTGGGCAGCCGTCTGGGCCAGGCGCTGAGCCGTTTTTTGCTCTTTTGAGGGCCGTTTCCACTTGTTCTTGTGTTATATCGTTTTCCATGGGGGTTGCGTCGGAGGGATGCAGTTTTTGGGTGTTGGGGATTTGTTGTAGGATGGTACGTTCGGCTTCGCGTTTTTCTGACTCGTTATTGAAGCAGTGTATGTCTTTTAATTGTAGTTGCTCATGGTAGTCCCTTGCGAGGGATGCCATCTTTTTCGAGTTGGTTTCAAAATGTCTTGGGGTTGTGTTTCGGGTTTGTAGGCGGATGATGGCGGATTTTGGTGTTTTTGATTTATGGATGTTGGCCCATGTTGTACCTAGTTTTTCTCCATGCAGTGTTATTTTCGATGCTAGCTTTGCTCTCTGGTTGGCGCTGTTGACGCGTTCAAGGTGTGATATTCTGTTGGCGAGGAGTGCTTCCTCCCAGTGGAGTTTGGGGTTCTGGTCAAAGTCTTCGCTCTGGAGTATCTCTTCTCTGTCTCTGTTAAGGTTGTTTATTTCGGTCTTTCTTCTGTGGTGGGCGATGCATGAGAGGACCTTTGCTTGGTTTATGATATCGTCTTTGAATTGCAGCCAAAGGGTCTGCGCGTTACTTGCTTCTCTGTTTACTTGGTTTAGGTTCTCTAGTTCGTTTTCTAGGCGTCTACCTCTCCTTTCAACTCTGTCGAGCAGTTTATTGTCGCTGAGGGCTGATAGGGGCCATGACCATCTTCCGCTGCCGATGTGTGTTGCGTCTTTAGGGGCGAAGCGGACAGAGACTAGCCAGTGGTCGGTCTGGACCGTGCTGGGGCCTATGTGCCAGTCAAAGGTGTGTTTTGTTTTCGTTTTCGCGGCGTATATTCTATCTAGTCTAGATTTTATTTGCATTCCGTTGTGTGTGGCGCGGTAAGTGTATTCTCTGGAGTTGGGGAAGTCGTGTCTCCACTGGTCTACTATCTCAAGTTTCTGTCTTATGGTTCTTAGGGCATCTGTGGCGCCTGTGTCATCTAGTTTCGCTGGGGCTCTGTCGATTGGATCTTCTGTTAGGTTGAAATCTCCCACCATGAAGTCTGGTTTTGGGAGTCGGAAGCGGGTGCGTTGCGCGTCTACAGTTTGCCAGAAGGGTTCGTGGTCTGGTTTTCGGTTTGGTGCGTATATGTTTATTATTTTCGTTTCCTCCTGATCACACCATTTGATTCTGAGGTACTGCGCTCGGCCGGGTATTAGGGAGCGTGTTTCTATGGATTGTATGTCGACGAGGTCTTTGTTGATTACAAACGCGACTCCGGCTGTTGCTCTCGGGGTGAGGTCACTTTCTGAGTTGATTATTTGGAGTCTTTTGCGGAAGATATCTTGGATTTCGGAGGTGAGAGGGCTGTCTAGGTGTGTTTCTTGTAGTGCTAAGATTCCGATTCTTTCATTTTTAGTGTGGAGTTGATTTCTGACCATTTCTCATATGTATTCCTGTTTTCGTTGCCCACATGGAGGCCGTTCATGTTTAGTGAGGCTATCTTAATATTTGCCCTTTTCCTCATTCCTTTCTTGGGGGGGGTTCGCGAGGGTCCGGTGGGGTTTCGTGGGGTGTGGTTATTTGCTGCGTGGGTGCTAGGGTGGTTGTCATCATTCGTGATTTGTCGTGGGGTTGGGCTCCGTTGGTTGCGGTTTGTTCTTGGGTTTGTTGAGAGGGGTGGGGTGGGGTGGGCGTGGTGCGTGTTGGGGGCTTCTGGTTGTGTGTTTGTGCGGGTTGTTCTGGGGTTCTGGGTTCTTTTTTTAGGGGGAGATTGTCGTCTCGCTTGAGGACTTGTGAGTCCGTTATAGTGTGGGTCATGGGTGGTTCTGAGGGTGAGGCCCGTTGTTATGGGATTGTCGTCCGCTGGGCTAGGGTCATTTATCGCGTGGTGTTCGCGGTGAAGGTTGTCTCCTTCTGGGGTCATAGCAGAGTATATTTGTTTATTCTAAGTATCTGGGTTCTCTACGTGGGGGGATGCGGCGGCGGGGTGTTGGTATTCGGGTAAGTGGGTTGGGGTTGTCTCGGTTGTTTGCGTGTGAGTACCTTAGGTTTGGGGGTGATTGTTTATTGGGGGACTGAGTTGGGGTAGTTTAATTTTGGCTATGTACATTTGTTCTAGGTATGTAGGTATCTGGTTTTATTGGGGGGATTTAGTACGGGGCAGCTCTATGTCCTCCTCTCCTGGGGGGGGGCCTTCCGGCGCGGGGTGGTTCGGAGTAGGGGAGGGATCGTCTCGCACGGGCGGGGCGGTCGTTGTAGCGTCTATTTTCGGTTTGGAGGGATTTCATGACGTTTTTCCATCCCGGGAGTTTGGGGAAGGGGCATAGGCCTAGCGGGTGGTCTTTGCCATGACAGAGGGGGCAGTAGAAACAGTCCGATTTGATGGTGCCGCTTCCAAGAGTGGGGGAAAGGTAGCAGCGGTTGCGGAAGAAGTTGCAGGTGTCCATCCAGATTTCGACCGAGGTGAGTAGTGCGCTGTTTGTGTAAATGTTAAAGTGCGGGTCGTCGCGTCCGCCTTCTTGTTTGATGTCCACTCGTTTTATTTGTATGGATTCAACGAAGTTTACTATTTCTTGGCTAAGCGGGATGCTGAACTGTACTGGGAACTTGGAGACTACTTCATCAAAGAAGGCAATCGAGATGGGGTCCTTCCAGGTGTCGAGGACTAGGTTCTTGATATTTTCCTCCGAGCTGGTTGCTAGGCCTCTTAGCGTGAAGAGGTATGAGGGTCTTGGTGTTGGGAAAGGGATCGCTTCGAAGGCTATATTGGGGCCTGCCCAGACTTTCCTCCCGGTGAGGAGTACGGCGTCGTTGGCGGATATGCCGTGTATCAGGAACGCCATCGGGGCTCTCGCCCTGCTGTGGGTTTTTTGGACTTTGGTGGGTTGGCCAATGGAGATGTGGTTGGCCTCTGTGATCTCTTTGATTGCTGTTAGGAGGTCGTTCGCAATTTCGTTGTGGTTTCCTATGGCGTGGACTTGGGGGCCAAATGGGCGAGCTATGATTTTGCCCGTTGATTTTTGTCGGGTCCATGCTTTGATTTGGTCTTGTGGGATGTCCTCTAGGGGTCCCATTGGATGTATGTCGTGTATGTCTGGCATCTCCATGTCTAGGTAGCGGTCTCTCGGGTGGGATTTCCTTGCCTCGTGGGCGGTGTTGGAGTCGTTGCCGGAAATTACTGCTAGTCTGGCTAGCATCTCTTCGTTTCCAGGGTCTGCTGGGTTTTCCGCCTCGTGTGCTGGCTGGGGTATCTCGCTTGCTTGGTTGCTTTGGGGGGTGGCGGGTGGGACTCTGTCTGGGGTCATGTCTAGGGTCATGTCGAGGGGGGAGGTATGTTCCAGAGACTGAGGGTTTTCTGTGGGGGGGTTCTTCCTTAGGAGGGCTTCCTCGCATGGGGAGGGGGGGCTGAGGTGGGGATTTGCTTCCGGTTTCCCTTAGGAAGTGAGTCGTGTGGATTGTGTAGGGTTGGAGGGGTTGGGGGGGATCATTCGATCTCTTCGGGGTTTGTTCCGAGAGGGACTCGGAGATGGCTCTCTTTCGGTTTTGGAATTGGTCTGCGGGGGGAGGGAGGTCTCTTCCATGTTGGTGTGGTTTGGGGTGGGTTGGTTAGGTTGTTGTAGCGTTTGGTGTGGGTCGTCAGGGGCGGGTGGTTTCCGTTTTAGAAGGTGTACCTAACAGGTTTCAGGGGGTTGGTTTTCGGGATTTGTGTTGGGGTTTAACAGTTGGTTCTTTGGGGGGTTCGGGCTTAGCGTTCTATGTATAGGGATTTATTTCGGGTGGCTACTACAGGGGGGGGGTCATTATCTATGTTGTGGCCCGTTAGGGGGGTTGTGTGGGTCATCTGGGTGGCTATGGGGGTCGCCCGTGCAGTTCTCTTAGGTCTGTGGTGGGTCTGATTTACTCGTTTCTGGAGGGGTCGTCTCCTGGGGGGGCGGGTTTTGTCTCCGAGAGTGAGTTGTATCTCTTTCTCAACCTCGCCTTCGCCGAAGCGGAGGATTTCCAAACCATGGTGGTGGTCCGGGTTCAAGGTCCCCCGGTGTAAAGGAATCGGGCGGATGGCAATGGGAGAATACCCGGGCCGGCGGGGTTCGTCCGAGATTGGTGCAGAGCGCGGTAAATTGGGCCGGTCATCCCGGCCAGCTGCCACGGCTGTCGCGCCTCGACCTAACAACCCGATTACCTCTGCCCTCACCTGGTACAAATTTTTGGTCTTGTCACCACCTGGATATCCAGGTTACCTCCACTATTGTTGGCCTCGTTTTTTCATGCACCTCCTCGTTTTTGATGGCACCTCTTCATTGGTGGGAATGGTGGTTCGTAGCATATTTAATGTCCCTCGAGAATAAAAGTCTCGTAGTGCCCGGATCGAGTAGAACGCGACACACAGTGGGGTCTGCGAAAATGACGATTTGTGAGTGTGTTGCCTTTTTCGTGTTCCACACCACCTCCATGACTGAACGCTCCTCTCTGATTCCAGCGCTTGAGGCGACCACTATTGGCACACATCTCAACAACATTAACTTGTTCGCGTCGTCAGGCGTCACTTACTAGCTCAGGCTCCATCAACTGAACGCTCACGCTACACCTGGAACGTACTGCTCAATCTCTGCTGTCTCCCGCCCTCGGCGAGCACGCGAATGACCTTTTTGTCCCGCGATTCTGGTAGGCAAGTACTTCAAAATCTTTGATTCGACTTGTGGACAATTGCATGTTAATATTCGGAAGCGTACGTTCAGCCCTGTCTCACCTATGCCGTAAAGATGGTTGTTGCCGATCGCTGCTCGTTGCGGTGGACTCTTCCCTCAATATCCCTCTTACCGAACGCCTTTGTACCGTTCGTTACACTTGTAAATGATATATGGTACTTAACGATACTCTTGTGGATGTTGGCCCCTAGGCATCACGTGACATACACGAGCCCCTCAACCACACGGCCCCTCTGCAGCCCTCGATATTCCCTCAGCCCAACTGTCTTGCAGGGACGTGGAGACCCTGATCCCTGACTGTAATAGTAGTCCAAGCTAACTCTGTGCTTGCTAAGTTCAATTTCGAACAACTAGCACAGTCGACAACCCATCAATATCTTCTCAACCGCGAACAAGAGTTACTAGGGAAAGGTCAGGTCATTATGCGTCATCGGAAGGCACATATTGATCAAAGAGGCCGAGGTACGTCTCATGGCCATGGGCTGTCGCTGAAGCAATCACTCACTTTGATGGAGTAGGCCTGATTTCTTTCCCACGTGTGACAATCGGATCCCTCCCTGACAATGTCCTCCTGCACATCTTCGATTACTGTCAAATGCTTTCATTATACAGGTACCTTCGGTGGTGGCACGCACTGGTCCACGTATGCCAAAGGTGGAGATACATTGTACTCGAATCATCGCTTCGTCTTAAGTTGCAACTTGTATGCAACGAGAACACATCCATGAAGAAGACGTTAGATGTCTGGCCACACAGCTTTCCTATTGTCGTAGGCCATTGGCTCCCTCTGGGTGGAGCTAACCTTATTTCCACATTCGAGCACTGGCCTCACGATCGCATTTCCGAAATCAGTCTCAATTTAACAAGTACTCTATTGAAGCGACTCAATAAAGTGATGAAGAAGCCATATCCAGTTTTGACACGTCTTTGCCTTTATAGTTCGGATTCGGCACCGGTGCTTCACGATACCTTTCTGGGTGGATCTGCCCCGCGTCTAAAGTATCTCTACTTGGGTGGTATTCCATTCCCGGCACTACCGAAATTTCTTTCATTTTGCCACGATCTTGTCGATATTCGACTCGACAAGATAACCAATACTGGTTACTTTTCACCCGAAGCTATGGCTACAGCCCTATCCGTGTTGACTGAGCTCAAATACATTGCCCTGGATTTCGAATCCCCAGCTTCTTTCCCTGATCCAACCAATAGACTTCCGTCTTCATTCCAACGCATTCCCCTCCCCGCTCTCGCATATTTGGAGTTCCGTGGCTCTAGCGAGTACTTTGAGGATCTTGTGGCTCGGATAGACACTCCTGTTATGACTTCCGTCGACACCTGGTTCTTCAATCCGAGTCATCTCGACTTTGACATTCCACATTTCCTCCAGTTTATCGGTCGCACAGAGCTTCCCAGGTCCTTCGAGGAAGCAAGGGTGTATTTTTCTTATGAAAGCATCCAAATCCTCTTCGGCTATCGTATTACACCGGAAAAGAAGGAATATCCAATCACTCTATCTATCGAGATATCGTACCATGGGTTTGATTGGCAAGTTACGTGTCTAGCTCAAATATGCGGCAAGATTTCGCCTCTCTTATCCAATGTACAACGGCTTCTCATCGCTACTAGCTGGCCTCCCCGTGACAACCTAATGTTTCTCGATTGGAAAGACCATGTGGATAACCACAAATGGCTAGAGATCTTGCAAGCATTTTCAGCTTCGCAGCACATGCATATATCGCCCAAGCTGGGTGAGATCATTGCATCTGCGCTGTACGAGCTCACTGGGGAAAGGGTCAGGGACGCATTGCCTGTGCTGCGCCATCTCTACCTTCCATCCCCCTCTGCATCCATGCAGCAAGCTATAGAGCCATTCATTTCCTCCCGCCAGCATTCCAATTACCCGATCACTGTCCATCTCACAGAAATGGACTGATTATCGGCAGTCTGGATTAATGTTGATGGTCCTCATCAATCCTCTCCGCTTCTGTTTTTCCTAGTACCTGTGACTGTCCTGATAACCGCTGTTCACCCCTCTCAGTGATTTCCGCCTCCCCATAGCAGCTCTCCAGTACTTGTAATTTGATCTATGGAGGGAGTCAGGCATGAACAGCCGGCAATAAATGTTTGGTTGATCGCCACGACAAACTTGTAGTCATTTCATGAGAACATTAATATCTCCTCTACGAAGCAATGCGGATATTTTGTCGAAATACAAAAAGTTTAATCAAGACACGCTAGAGACGGGTCGTTGCTCGGGTCGTAGCGGCCGGTGTCCACCGACTCCCGGGCCGAGTTTTAACCAGAACTCGGACTGGATGGTAAGAACAGAGGCACACGGTGGTCACGGCGGTGCGGTCGCTTCGGCCGCAAAACCAATTTCTTCAAGGTGGCGTTTGATTAGGAATAGTAATCACATCCTCAACAGCTCATGATCGAGATAATAATTAAAGGGGACCACAAAATACTTTTGGCCATGCTTACCCTCCTGCTCGCGTGCCGAAAATGTTATTTGTCAATAGAGTGGGAGTTGTGAAAGTGAGATCGCAGTCGCAAGCCATTTGGAACAGCGGGCACTGTAATGACGTAGACGGGAGCTTGTAAATAAAGGCGTGTTCAGAGGAGTCGGGCGGATGGCAGTGGGAGAAAACCGGCCTGGGAAACTTCGCGATCGCTATCGGAGAGCGCCGTAATCTGGGCCGGTCAGTCCGGTCCGGCCTGACCTACCGCGGTAAGCTTGTAGGTGCGGAGGCAGTCGGTGGTGCGTTTCTCTGCAGCCGCAATCGCAAGTCCTTGGAGGCGTTTAGTTAGGTATTGAGTGCAACCGAATGCGTGGGCGACTCAGCTAGAAGGTCTGGGAAGTTCCACAGCCTCTACAAGCCTGCCAGCGTCGATTCTGGTAATGTCGATTCCCACGACCTTCCTTTTCGTCAGTCGTCACTCACCACTTCATCGTCACGCGCCTCGCCCTTTAGTTCCTTTACACCGCAATTACCTCTGCCTCCACATGGTTCAAATTTTTGTCTACGTCGCCACCTCGGTTCCACAGCCAGCATTTCCGCTTCCTGGCGAGCGTCTCTTTGTTAGATCTCATTTTCTTCCTTTTTCTCATTTTCCCTTGTCGTGTGTGAATGTGATAGTCACACGCAATTCCCACTTATCGTTGGCCTCGCTGGTGGCGATGGTAGTTCGGGGCATATTTATGACCCTCAAGAATCAAAGTCCAGAGCGAATAGAATCCTCAAACAGTGGCGCCTCTGCGAAAGCGATGATTGTGAGTGTGTTGTATTCCACATCACCTTTACAACTGAACGCCCCTCTCATATTCCAGCCGACCACCACTGGCATACATATCAGCGACACTTGTTAGCGTTGTCAGGCGTCGCTCTCTATACCTCAGGCTCCTCTGTTGGAGGTTGCACCCGGAACGTACTACTCAACCGTTGCTGTGTCCCGCCCTCGAGCACGCGAACGATTTTCATTTCCTGCGATTCTAAGTCAGCAGATACTTCAAGATATGTGTCGGCTTGTGGACAGAATTGTTAACATTCGGGAGAGTACGTACAGCCCTGTCCCTCCACTTATGTGGAGCGATGGCTGTTGGGTGTGAGCTCATCGCGGTGGACTTTGCCTTCGATGTTCCTCTTCTCGGGGACATCTTTGCATCGTTCGTTAGTACACTTGTACTTTATAGATGATACTTAATGATACTCAGAGTGGATGTTGTCCTCTATCGCTGCCAGATGGGTGACCGTATTCTCATAGGCTCAGGGTTGTGGTCACGTGCATCATGTCTTAGTGACATGCGTCGTGCGGCCTCGACACACACAGCCTCTCTGCGGCCCTCAGGTGAACTATCAACGTCTCTGTCGAAGAGTTCTCTTTCTCGCAGGTACGTCCAGATTCCAGATCCCTCACTGCAATAGCAGTCTAAGCTAACTCTGTGGTTGCTAAGGTTGAATTTCGAATCACTAGCAGTCACACTCGATAGCCCATTAACTACCCTGGTCTACCCATCTTCTCAACTAAAGTTTCGAGGGAAAGGGCAGGTCATTATGCGTCACCGGAAAGCGCGTATTAGTCAAAAACGACCGGGTACGTCTCATGACCATAAGCCGCCGCTGAAGCAATCACTCACTTGGATCGAGTAGACCCGACTTCTTTCCCACGCGTGACAATCGGATCCCTCCCTGAAAATATCCTCCTCGACATCTTCGACATCTATCGAACGTCTTGCATCATCCCCCCCTCCTATCTGTGGTGGCACGTGCTGGTTCACGTATGCGGAAGGTGGAGATACATTGTATTTCAATCACCGCTTCGTCTTCATCTGCGACTTCAATGCAATGCGAACACACCCGTGAAGAAGACGCTAGATGTCTGGCCACGCACCTTTCCTATCGTCATACAGGAATCGCGATCGCGACTCCCTCTGAGTGGAGCTAACATTATTGCCGCACTCAAGCATCACGATCGCGTGTCCGAAATCATTCTCTATACGACAAGTACTGTATTGAAGCGACTCTACAGAGTGATGAAGAAGCCATATCCAGTTTTGACACATCTTCGCCTTCATATTTCAAATTCGAAGTTGGTACCAGTGCTTCGCGATACATTTTTGGGTGGATCTGCCCCGCGTCTAGAATCTCTCAGCTTGGTTGGTGTTTCATTTCTGGCACTACCAAAATTGCTTCCATCTTGCCACGATCTTGTATCAGTTGTACTCGCAGAGATACCCAATACCGGTTACCATTCACCCGAAGCTATGGTCACAGCCTTATCCGTGTTGACCAAGCTTAAAGAAGTTTCCATTGGATTCGAATCCCCGGCTTCTCGTCCAGATCCAACAAATAGACCTCCCTCTTTATTGACACGTATTGTCCTCCCTTCTCTCACCAGTTTGTGGTTCTTTGGCGCTAGCGAGTATTTTGAGGATCTTGTGGCTCGGATCGACACTCCTGCTATTCTTTCCATCGACGCACGGTTCTTCAATCAGCTCGATTTTGACATTCCACATTTCCTCCAGTTTATCGGTCGCACACAGATCCCCAGGTTCTTCGAGGAAGTGAAGCTTGACTTCATTGATAAACGCGTCTACATCCACGTTGGTCATCGTGATCCACCAGGAGGGCAGAAAGCTCTATCTATCTCGATATCGTGTCATGCGTTGGATTGGCAAGTTGCGTTTGTAGCTCAAATATGCCGCAATATTTCCCCTTTCTTATCCAATGTAGAACGGCTTCTCATCGCCACCAGCCACCCTGACGATGTAGTATTTTCAGATTGGAAAGACTACGTGGATAACCCCCAATGGCTGGAGCTCTTTCACGCATTTTCGGCTTTGCAGCACATGCGTATACCACCCAGACTGGGTGGGATTATTGGATCTGCGCTGCAAGAGCTCACTGGGGAAAGGGTCATGGACGCGTTGCCTATGCTACACCACCTCCACCTTCCATCCCCCTCTGCATCCACGCAACAAGCAATACAGCCATTCATTTCCTCGCGCCAGCGTTCCAATCACCCTGTCACTGTCCATCTCACAGAAATGGACTGATTGTCCGGTGTCTGGATTAATCTTGATGGATCTTCATCAATGCTCTCCACTTCGCATTTTGCCAGTACCTGTCTTTATAACTGTTCCCCACCCCTCCCAGTGTTTATCACTTTCCCACATCAGTTCTCTGCTACTTCTTGTATTTTGATGTACGATAAACAGGCGGCACGCACTTTGGTGCCTCAGGCGAAGGAGAGATATAGACCAAGGTTTTTATTTCGTATTACAGCATGGACTGACGCCAGGGGGAGTCGGGAATAAACGTTAATAAACAGCCGCCCATTGCTGCCAGTGGGTCAACTGGGCATGTAATATTCCGTTGATAATCGCCACGACGAACTACTAGTCATTCATGAGAAATCTAGCGGCTCCTCCGAACCACGCAGCCACTTTTCCGGGCCACAAAAGTCATTTCAAGATACGAAAACACGGAACGCGGAGGTAGCAGGTGGTCGAGGGGGAGTAACGAACTGAAGTCCATGTTGCTCGCCTTACCACAAACACTTCAACTCTAAGGTTTACTAGTAACGCTCATTATGTCACCAAATTTGATGCAATATGAGTGCCTGTCCTGCACGAGTGCAAAGCTAGATTTCCCCTTAGGCAGCTATGGGATTGCCCCGCTTGATCCGTTGTCCGGGAGAGCCCGCGGCCGCTTCCCATGGATTGATGTGGTGGCCAGGCGTTCGGAGCATCTCCCATTGCAGCCCAGAATTGTCGGTAGGTGCCATTGAAGCGTCGAAACGCCATGCTCACACTAGAGAAGAAGCCGAAAGCGTTGGTCGGAGTGGAGATGAGCTCATCGGGGTCCAGTAAGATAATGCATTCCATGGCTTCCATCACAACGTCAGCCTGTCCAAGAAATGAATAATTGCTCTTCTTCTACTGTACGATCTCAGAGTCAGAGTCAACTTCTGTCCAGTCGTATTCCATGCGACCATAATTTGGCATGGCGTGGGATAGCTCAAGTCTGCTCGACCATGGTGGGATACTGCTCACTGGCAGCCGGAATTGATTAATTCATTTGGATGCGCGCGCGGAAGGATCCCCAGAGGTTAGAACCAAAATACTGGAATTGAGTATCTCGGTTGTCCGAGGTGTGAGAACAATTCCCACTCAACACGACCTTCCTCACCATTTCGTCGTCACACCTCTCGCCCCTTACTTCCCTAATACTATCAATTTCCCATTTTACGTCTACGCCATAATCCACTTGAGTATCCATGCCAGCATTTCCGCTTCGTGACAAACATGAGTCCTCGAGTCGGCGTGATCCCCTTCAATTTATCAGGTCAGAACTTCTCCTCTTTTATCCTATCTGTAACACATCCACACCCACGTCATCGTCCGTTGCGTTCTCATATGGACTATGATAGTGAGTCGTAATTCGTTCTATCCTTGTGCTCCTTTCGTTTATCCCCTTGAGACCGTGACCCTCTTTTTGTGGAACCTCTTTGATGCCAGTGGCTAGCATATCTACCATGCCTCGAGGAAGTCTAATGGTGCGCGGAACGAGCAGAATGCCACACGAACAGTGGGATCTTCTTGGAAATGAGCCAAGTCGTTTGTGAGTGAGTTGCCTTCTCCGTACTCCACACTACCGCTGTGACCTCTTCTCTCAGATTTCTTGTGTCAGCGGTGTATACGGTAAACCATTAGCCCGCCTGACCTGAATGACAAATTCGTGATGGCCATTCCAGCACTTACCCAACTACCACCGACATGCGTCTCGACAGTATGAACAAGAATCGACCGCTCAAGTTGCACTGGGGATGTACCGCCTCAAGCTCGCGAACGACCACGATTTCCCGCGAGTCCAAGTCACCGAGTACTTCAAAATATTTGATTGTGTGTCGACTTGTGGACAGAATTACATGTTCATATTCGGGGAGAGTACGTACAGCCCTGTCCCTCCACCTATGCCATAACGATGGCTGTTGGGCGTAACTAATAAGCGCACTCGAGAATCATCCCTATTCCTGCTCATCGCGGTGGACTTTACCTTCGATGTTCCTCTTCTCGGGGACATCTTTATATCGTTCGTTAGTATACTTGTACTTTATACATGATACTTAATGATACTCAGAGTGGATGTTGGCCTCTATCGCTGCCAGATGGGTGACCGTATTCTCATTGGCTCAGGGCTGTGGTGCACGTGCATCAACAACACAGCCTCTCTGCGGCCCTCAGCTGAACTATCATCGTCTCTGTCGAAGAGTTCTCTTTCTCGCAGGTACGTCCAGAATCAAGATCCCTCAGTGCAATAACAGTCTAAGCTAACTCCATGGTTACTAAGTTGAATTTCGAACTACTAGCAGTCACACTCGACAGCCCATTAACTATCCCATCTTTTCAACGAATGTTACAAGCACCATCCTCTACACATCTTCTGAAGGCGATTTTCAAGCAAAGAGGCCCAGGTACGTCTCAGGACCAGGGTTGCCGCTGAAGCAAATTCAAGCAATTACTCACTTGGATCGAGTAGACCCGAATACTTTCCCACCCATTACAATCGGATCCCTCCCTGACAATGTACTCCTCGACATCTTCGACATCTGTCAAATGCCTGTAGACGAGTCCCCTCGATGGTGGCATGCGCTGGTGCACGTATGCGGAAGGTGGAGATACATTGTATTTCAATCGCCGCTTCGTCTTAAGTTGCGACTTGTATCCAATGGGAACACACCCGTGAAGAAGACGCTTGATATCTGGCCACGCGCCTTTCCTATCCTCGTCATAGTGGAACCGGGTCCGAGACCCCCTCGGGGTGGAGCTAACATTATTGCCGCACTCAAGCATCGCGATCGCGTGTCCGAAATCGATCTCACTATAACAAATGCTCTATTGAAGCGACTCAACAAAGTGATGAAGAAGCCATATCCAGTCTTGACACGTCTTTACCTTCATATTCGGAAGTTTATAGCACCGGTGCCTCCCGATACCTTTTTGGGTGTATCTTCCCCGCGTCTCGAGTATTTCAAATTGACTGGTATTCCATTCCCGGCACTACCAAAATTTCTTCCATTTTACCATGATCTTGTCGAAGTTCATCTCGTGGACCTACCCAATACCGGTTACATCTCACCCGAAGATATGGCTACAGCCCTATCCGCGTTGACCAAGCTTAAATTCTTCCTCATTGAATTCGAATCCCCAGCTTCTCGTCCTGATCCAACAAATAAACCTCCGTCTTCATTCACACGCGTTGTCCTCCCCGCTCTCACCCGTTTGGAGTTCCATGGCGTTAGCGAGTACTTTGAGGATCTCGTAGCTCGGATCGACACTCCTGCTATTATTACCGTCTCCACATGGTTCTTCAATCAGCTCGACTTTGACATTCCACATTTCGTCCAGTTTATCGGTCGCACACAAATCCACGGGTCCTTCGAGGAAGCGAAGCTGGACTTTGATTATAAAAACGCCTACATCCACGTTGGCCATCGTGACCCACCGGGAGGGAAGGAATTTCGGTCCACTCTAGATATCAGGATATCGTGTCTTCCGTTGGATTGGCAAGTTACATGTCTAGCTCAAATATGCGGCAAGATTTCGCCTTTCTTATCCAATGTAGAACGGCTTCTCGTCGTTGCAAGATACTTTAGCGATGTAGCGTTTTCATATTGGAAAAACTACGTGGATACCCCTCAATGGCTGGAGATCTTCCATGCATTTTTGGCTTTGCAGCACATGCAAATGCCGCCCAGACTGGGTGAGATCATTGCATCTGCGCTGCTAGAGCTCACTGGGGAAAGCGTCATGGACGCATTGCCGATGCTATGCCATCTCTACCTTCCACCCCCCTCTGCATCCACGCAGCAGGCTATACAACCATTCATTTCCTCACGCCAGCGTTTCAATTGCCCTGTCACTGTCCATTCACAAGAATGCACTGATTGTCATATTATTGTCGATGCGTCGTCATCAATGTTCTCCACTTCTCTTTTTGCTAGTACTTTATAGCCATTCCTCACCCCTCCCTGTGATTGACACCTCCCCACAGCAGCTCTCTGCTTCTTGTATTTTGATGTACGATAATCGGGTGGCCCACACTTTGGTGCCTGAGGCCAGGAGAAACACAGATCAATATTGTCGCTGCGTGTTATGGACTGACACCCGGGTGAGTCGGGCGGAAGGCGTCAACGCCGACACACTGGCCATGTAATATTGAAGTCATCCGCGAGAAATCTAGCCTACCTCTACAAACACTACAGACATTTCTCCGGGACACAAAAGACAGGAAAAAGACGGAACGTAGAGGTAGCAGGTGGTCGAGGAGGAGAAAGTAAATGAACTGGGGCCCATATTGCTCGCCTCACTCCAACTCTAAGATCTAAGATTTAATGCTCATTATCTCACCAAATATAATGCAACATGGCCGCCCGTCCTGCACGAGTGCAAAGCCAGATATCCTCTTCGGCAGCTGCGGGATCAATCCATTGTCCAGGAGAGTGCTCATAGCCTGCGGCATCGCGATATGTTGATGCGGTGGCCAAGAGCTCGGAGCATGCTCCATTGCAGCCCATAAATCGATGAAGGTCGTTTGGTAGGTGGCGTTGTAGCGTCGAAACGCCATGTTTCCACTAGAGAAGAAGCCAAAAGTGTAGGTCGAGCGGAGGATGAGCCCATCGAGGTCCAGTAACAGAATCCATTCCATGACTTACATCACAACGTCGGCCGGTCCACGAAACGAATAACCACTCTACTTCTCCATGGCTTTACCTGTTCGGGTTGGACCGCTGTTTACCGGAACCAAGAGTCTCCGCAGCCTTTTTCAACCCGTGAAATACGACGATCTCCAACCAGTCCTATTCCGCGCGACTACAACTTGAACTTGGTATTAGCGTGAGATAGCAGCTCGAGTCTGCTCGACCATGGTGGGATACCGCTCAGCCGGAATTGATTAACTCACTCGGACACGCGCGCGGAAGGATCCCCAGAGGTTAGAGCCAAAATACTAGAAATGAGTATCGTAGTTGTTCGCGATAGAAATGTACTCAGTGCGTGGGAACAATTCCCACTCAACGTGACCTTCTTTCATCTCGCCCACCGCCCTTGCTTCCCTAGTACTACCACCTCTGGAAATTCTCCCATTTTATGTCTACGTTATAATCCACTCGGGTGTCCATGCCAGCATTTCCACTTTGTGACGAACACCTCGGAGTCCTCGAGTTGGCGTGATCCCCTTCAAGCTATCAGGTCAGGTCAGATCTTCTCCTCAGTCTTGAGTGAGTCGTAATCCGCTCTGACCGTGTCACTGTGTGCCCATTTCTCCCTCCTGAGACGGAAACCCTCCTCCTTTGGTGGAATCTCTTTGATGCCAGCGTGTGGAATATCTACCCTGCCTCGAGGAACAAAGTCTAATGGTGCCCGGAAAGAGCAGAATGCCACACGAACAGTGGCATCTCCCTGAAAATGAGCCAAGACGTTTGTGAGTGAGTTGCCTTCTCCGTACTCCACACTACCTATGCAACCGCTTCTCTGAGATTTCCTGTCATTCCACCACTTATGCGACTGCCACCGACATGCGTCTCGACAACATCAACATGTTAATAGTCGGGAGAGTACGTACAGCCCTGTCCCTCCACCTATGCCATAACGATGGCTGTTGGGCGTAACTAATAGTAAGCGCTCTCGAGAATCATCCCCATCGCCGCTCATCGCGGTGTACTTTGCCTTCGATGTTCCTCTTCTCGGGGACATCTTTGTATCGCTTGTTAGTACACTTGTACTTTATACATGATACTTAATGATACTCGGAGTGGATGACATGGCCTCTATCGCTGCCAGAAATCGGATAACGGTATTTTGATTTTTATGAGCGCTTGCGGTACACGTGCATCATGTGACAGTGACATGCATGACCTCAACAACACAGCCTCTCTGCGGCTTCAAGTGAACCATCAACGCCTCTGTCGAATAGTTCTCTTTCTTGCAGGTACGTCCAGAATCCACTGCAATAGCAGTCTAAGCTAACTCTGTGCTTGGTAAGGTTGAATTTCGAATCATGGGCCGGGGCAGTCACACTCGACAGCCCATTATGCGTCACCGGAAAGCACGTATTAATCAAAGACGACCGGGTACGTCTCAGTCTCATGACCATAGGCCGCCACTGAAGCAATCACTCACTTGGATCGAGTAGACCCACGCGTGACAATCAGATCCCTCCCTGACAATGTCCTCCTCGACATCTTCGACTTCTGTCGAATGTCTTCGCACGACTCGTTTCGATGGTGGCATGCACTTGTGCACGTATGCGGAAGGTGGAGATACATTGTATTTCTATCGCCGCTTCGTCTTCATTTGCAACTTGTATGCAATGCGAACACACCCGTGAAGAAGACGCTAGATGTCTGGCCACGCGCTTTTCCTATCGTCATAGAGGAATCGAGACCACGACTCCCTCTGAGTGGAGTTAACATTATCGCCGCACTCGAGCATCACGATCGCGTGTCCCAGATCGTTCTCGAAACAACAAGTACTGTATTGAAGCGACTCCACAAAGTGATGAAGAAGCCGTATCCAGTTTTGAAACGCCTTTTCCTTCATATTCCGAAGTCGGCACCGGTGCTTCGCGATACCTTTTTGGGTGGATCTGCCCCGCGTCTGGAGGATCTCATATTGGTTGGTATTCCATTTCCGGGACTACCAAAATTGCTTCCATTTTGCCATGATCTTTCCTTTGTTTACCTCAATAGAATACCCAATACCGGTTACGTTTCACCCGAAGCTATGGCCACAGCCCTATCCGCGTTGACAAAGCTTGAATTCTTCCTCATTGGATTCGAATCCCCAGATTCTCGTCGAAATAGACCTCCGTCTTCACTGACACGCGTTATCCTCCCCGCTCTCACCCATTTGAGGTTCGAAGGCGCTAGCCAGTACTTTGAGGATCTTGTGGCTCGCATCGACACTCCTGTTATGACTTCCCTCAAGACAACATTCTTCAATCAGCTCGAGTTTGACATTCCACATTTCGTCCAGTTTATGAGTCGCACACAGATCCCCGGGTCCTTCGAGGAAGCGAAGCTGGACTTTGTTGATAAAAGCGCCTACATCCACTTTGGTGATCGTGACCCGCCGGGAGGGAAGGAATTTCGGATCGCTCTGTCTATCACGATATCGTGCCATGCGTTGGATTGGCAAGTTGGGTGTCTAGCTCAAATATGCGGCAAGATTTCGCCTTTCTTATCCAATGTAGAACGGCTTCACATCGATACCAGCTACCCTGACAGAGAAGTCTTTTCAGATTGGAAAGACTACGTGGATAACCCCCAATGGCTGGAGCTCTTTCACGCATTTTCGGCTTTGCAGCACATCCGTATACCACCCAGACTGGGTGAGATTATTGCATCTGCGCTGCTAGAGCTCACTGGGGAAAGCGTCATGGACACGTTGCCTATGCTACACCACCTCTACCTTCCATCCCCCTCTGCATCCACGCAACAAGCAATACAGCCATTCGTTTCCTCACGCCAGCGTTCCAATCACCCTGTCACTGTACATCTCACAGAAATGGACTGATTGTCCGATGTCTGGATTAATCTTGATGCGTCGTCATCAATGCTATGCTCTTTTTGCCAGTACTTGTCTTTATAACTGTTCCCACCCCTCCCACTTTCTCACATCAGTTCCCTGCTACTTCTTGTATTTTGATGTACGATAAACAGGGGGTGCGCAGTTTGGTACCTCAGGCCAGAAGGAATATAGATCAGGGATTTTGTTGCGTATTATGGAATGATGCCAGGGGGAGTTCGGAATAAACAGCCGCACATTGCTGGCACAACTGGGCATGTAATATTCGGTTGATGACTGCCGCGACAAACTACTGTACTCATTTCATGAGAAATTTAGCAGCTCCTCTACGATACACTGCAGACGTTTTTCTGGGACACAAAAGTCTATTCAGGGTATGAAAGAACGGAGCGTGGAGGTAGCAGGTGGTCGAGAAGTAACGAACTGAAGCCCATGTTGCTCGCCTTACCACTAACACTTCAACTCCGACTCTAAGCTCTAAAGTTCATTATCTCACCAAATTTGATACAATATGGCTGCCCGTCCTCCGCGAGTGCAAAGCCTGATCCGTTGTCTGGGAGAGCCCGCTGAGCGATGTCTTGATGTGGTGGCCACGCGCTCGGAGCATCTCCCAAAATCGACGAAAGTTGTTGGTAAGTGCCGTTGAAGCGTCGAAACGCCGTGTTTACACAAGAGAAGAAGCCGGAAGCGTTGGTCGAGGGGAGATGAGCTCATCAGAATGTCTGCTTCTCCATGGCTTTAACTGCTCGGCTTGGAGTCTCAGAGAGGTCGCAAGGTCTGGCGCCGGAGCTGTTACGCACATGGCAGCACGCGACGTTTCCTTCGCCATCTCCGGTGTCGTACTCGTATTTCCGACACGGTCAGTTGAGGATTCGGATCACTGGGAGTTTGATGACCTGCTCTTTCTTTTATACATCCCGTCGAAGCTCCGGAGAGCACCTGGTGGCTGTGACTCTTGATGAAATTTAAATTATGCTTCTTCTCTTGCTCGGGTGCCCGAAAAATGATGTTGGTCGATGGGGCGGGAGTTGCGGAAGTGAGATCGCGGTCGCGAGCCATTTGGAACAGTAGACCCTATGTGATGGCGTCAGGTTGTTGCTCGGGTCGTAGTGGTCGGTGTACTCCCGGGCCAAGTTTTAACCAGAACTCGGACTGGATGGTAAGAGCAGAGGCACACGGTGGTCACGGCGGTGCGGTCGCTGCGGCCGCAAAAGCAATTTCTTCAAGGCGGCGTTTGATTAGGAATAGTAATCACATCCTCAAGAGCTCATGATCGAGATAATGATTAAGGGGGACCACAAAATGCTTTTGGCCATGCTTACCCTCTTGCTCGCGTGCCGAAAATGTTATTGGTCAATAGAGTGGGAGTTGTGAAAGTGAGATGGCAGTCGCAGGCCATTTGGAACAGCAGGCACTGTAATGACGTAGACGGGAGCTTGTAACGGGGTGAGATCACACTGGAACCCGTGAGTGTCTGGGAGCGGGAACAGTGGCTCATTGTGTTCTCCTATAAAGGCGTGTTCAGAGGAGTCGGGCGGATGGCAGTGGGAGAAAACCGGCCGGGATAACTTCGCGGTCGGCCAGTCATTCCGGTCCGGCTAGACCTACCGCGGTAAGCTTGTAGGTGCGGAGGCAGTCGGTGGTGCGCTTCTCTGCGGCTGCAATCACAATTTCTTTTAAGGAGTTTGGTTAAGTATTCAGTGTATCCGATTGCATGGGAAACCGAGAGAGAAGGTCTCTGGAGGCTTCTACTATACGCCTTGCCAGTGCAAGTGGAAATGTTGATTATAGTAATGTCGATTCCCACGGCCTATCAGTCTTCAGTACTTCAGTCGCCACTTCATTGTCACGCGCCTCGCCCTTGATGCTCTCTCTCCACCTGATACAAAATTTCGTCCACGTCGCCACCTAGGTATCCATGGCCAGGATTTATGTGACGAGCATCTCCTTAAGTCGACGTGATTCCCTTCAGGTCAGATCTCATCTCATCTCTTTTTCTTCCCTTTTCCCCCTTTCTCCTGCCAGTGCCGCGTGCGAATGTGATGGTCACTCGCAATCCCCACTATCGTTGGCCTCGACTTTTCGTGTCTTCCCCTCCTCTTTTTGATAACACCTCTTGATTGGTGGAAATGGTGGTTCGTGGTATAATTACTGTCCCTCGAGAATTAAAGTTGGCTTTTCATATTGGACACCACCTCCACGACTGAGCGCTCCTCTCGGACAGAATTGCATGTCAGTGTTAATATTCGGGAGAGTACTTACAGCACTGTCTCTCCACCTATGCCCTAAAGATGGCTCATCGCGGTGGACCACTCTGTCTTCAACTTTTCTCTTATCGGCACCTTTGTATTTTTCGTTACGATTGTGAATTATATATTATACTCAGAGTGGATGTTGGCCTCTATCGCTGCCGGAATGGGTGTATGGTTACGGGTCCGGTGGCTGTGGTGCACGTGAATCATGTGACATGCAACGTGCGGCCGACCGATACTAGTATCCTTGCGCCTTGCGGCTCCGACATCCCTCAGCTGAACTGTCAACGTTTCTTCGAAGAGGTCTATTTCTCGCAGGTACGTCCAGATCCGGATCACTCACTGTGATAGCAGTCTAAGCTAACTCTGTGCTTGCTAAGTTGAGTTTCGAACTGCTACTAGCCATCACACTCGATAGCCCATTAATTATCCATCTTCTCAACAAACAAGTGTTACTAGGGCAAGGGCAGGCCATTATGCGTCATCGGAAAGCGCGTATTAACCAAAGACAGCTGGGTACGTCTCACGACCATAGGCCGTGGCTAAAGCAATCACTCACTTGGATCGAGTAGACCCGACTTCTTTCCCACGCATGACAATCGGATCCCTCCCTGACAATGTCCTCCTAGACATCTTCGACTTCTATCGAACGTCTTGTAACTTCCCCCCCTCCTATCGGTGGTGGCACGTGCTGGTTCACGTATGCGGAAGGTGGAGATACATTGTGTTTGAATCACCGCTTCGTCTTCATTTGCAACTTTTATGCAATGCGGACAGACCGGTGAAGGAGACGCTTGATGTCTGGCCACGCGGCATTCTTATCGTCATAGATGAACCGAGACCGAGACTCCCTCTGAGTGGAGCTAACGTAATTACCGCACTCGAGCATCACGATCGCGTATCCGAAATCCATCTCGCTATAACAAGTACTCTATTGAAGCGACTCAACAAAGCGATGAAGAAGCCGTATCCAGTTTTGACACATCTTCGCCTTCATTCTTCGAATTCTGCACCGGTGCTTCGCGATACCTTTTTGGGTGGATCTGCCCCGCGCCTAGAATCTCTCAGCTTGGTTGGTATTCCATTTCCGGCACTACCAAAATGGCTTCCATCTTGTCATGATCTTTCCTTTATTTTCCTCGAGAAGATACCTAATTCTGGGTACATCCCACCCGAGACAATGGCCACAGCCCTATCCGCGTTGACCAAGCTTAAATTTGTTCACATTGAGTTCGAATCCCTAGCTTCTCGTCCTGATCCACGGAATAGACCTCCCTTTTCATTGACACCCATTGTTCTCCCCGCTCTCACCCATTTGGTATTTGAAGGCGCTAGCGAATACTTTGAGGATCTTGTGGCTCGGATCGACACTCCTGCTATTATTTCCGTTGACACACGGTTCTTCAATTGGCTCAATTTTGACATCCCACGTTTCCTCCAGTTTATCGGTCGCACACAAATCCCCGGGTCCTTAGAGGAAGCGAAGTTGTCCTTTGTTGGTGGAAGCGCCTCCATCAACGTTGGTCATCGTGGTCCGCCGGGAGGGAAGGAATTTCGGATCGCTCTGTCTATCACGATATCGTGTCATGGGTTAGATTGGCAAGTTGCATGTCTAGCTCAAATATGCGGCAAGATTTCGCCTTTCTTATCCAACGTAGAACGGATTCTCATCGATACCTGTTACTTTAACGATGTAGTGTTTTCAGATTGGAAAGACTACGTGGATAACCCCCAATGGCTGCAGATCTTTCATGCATTTTCGGCCTTGCAGCACATGCAAATACCGCCCAGACTGGGTGGGATTATTGCATCTGCGCTGCAAGAGCTCACTGAGGAAAGCGTCATGGACACGTTGCCGATGCTACGCCATCTCTACCTTCCACCCCCCTCTCAATCCACGCAGCAGGCTATACAGCCATTCTTTTCCTTGCGCCAGCGTTCCAATCTCCCTGTCACTGTCCATCTCACAAGAATGGACTGATTGTCAGATTATTGTCGATGAGTCGTCATCAATGTTCTCCACTTCTCTTTTTGCTAGCACCTGTCTTTATAGCCGCTCCTCGCCCCTCCCTGTAATTACCACCTCCCCACAGCAGCTCTCTGCTCTTTCTTGTATTTTGATGTACGATAATCCCGCGGCCCTTTGGTGCCTCAGGCCAGGAGAAATACAGATCAAGGTTGTCATTGCGTATTATGGACTGACACCCGGGGGGAGTCTGGCAGAAGGCGTCCACCGCCGGCACACATGACCATGTAATATTCGGTTGATCACCACAGCAAACTAAAAAAGGTCTATTCAAGACACGAAAACGACTGAACGTAGAGGTAGCAGATGGTCGAGGAGGAGGAGAAAGTAACGAACTGAGTCCCATATCACTCGCCCTACCACAAACACTCCAACACTAAGATGTAATGCTCATTATCTCACCAATTTAATGCGACAAGGCCGCCCGTCCTGCATGAGTGCAAAGCCAGATTTCCCCCTCGGCAGCTGTGGAATCGCCCCGCTTAATACATTGTGTGGGAGAGTGCGCATAGCCTGCATCGCGATGTATTGATGCGGCGGCCAAGCGTCCGAAGCATGCCCCGTTTCAGCCCATTATCGATGAAGGTCACTTGGACGCGCGCGCGGAAGGATCCCCAGAAGTTAGAGCTAAAATACTGGAATTGAGTATCATAGATGTTCCTCGCTTGTCCGAGGTGTGGGAACAATTACCAGTCAACACGACCTTCCTTACCACTTCGTCGTCACACCTCTCGCCCCTTACATCCCTAATACTATCAATTTCCCATTTCATGTCTACGCCATAATCCACTTGAGTATCCATGCCAGCATTTCCGCTTCGTGACGAACATCTCCGAGCTCGAGTCCTCGAGTCAGCGTGTTCCCCTTCAATTTATCAGGTCAGATTATCTTTCTTCCTTTTCCTCTTTTATCCTATCTGCAACACACTCACACCCACGTCATCGTCCGTTGCATTCTCATATGGACTATGATAGTAAGTCGTAATTCGTTCTATCATTGTGCTCCTTTCGTTTCTCCCCTTGAGACCGTCACCCTCCTCTTTTTGTGGAACCTCTTTGATGCCAGTGGCTAGCATATCTACCATCCCTCGAGGAAGTCTAATGGTGCGCGGAACGAGCAGAATGCCACACAAACAGTGGCATCTTCCTGGAAACGAACCAAGACGTTTGTGAGTGAGCTGCCTTCTCCGTACTCCACACTACCCCTGCGACCGCTTCTCTCAGATTTCCTGTGTCCGCAGTGTACTGGCCTGCCCTACCTGAACGACAAGTTCGTAGCTATCATTCCAGCATTTACGCGATTACAACCATCATGGGTCTCGACAACATCAACAAGAATTCAACGCTCAGGCTGCACCGGGGATGTACCGCCTCGAGCACGCGAAAGACCAGTGTTTCCCGTGAGTACTTCAAAATATCCGATCGTGTGTCGACTTGTGGACAGAATTACATGTTCATATTCGGGAGAGTACGTACAGCCCTGTCCCTCCACCTATGCCATACGACGGCTGTTGGGCGTAACTAGTAATAAGCGCTCTTGAGAACCATCCCTATCGCTGCTCATCGTGGTGGACTTTGCCTTTGATGTTCCTCTTCTCGGGGACACCTTTGTATCGTCTGTTGGTACACTTGTACTTTATACATGATACTTAATGACACTCAGAATGGATGTTGGCCTCTATTGCTGCCAGATGGGTGACCGTATTCTCATTGGCTCAGGGCTGTGGTGCACGTGCATCATGTGTCAGTGCATCGTGCGACCTCAACCACACCGCCTCTCTGCGGCCCTCAGCTGAACTATCAACGTCTCTGTCGAAGAGATCTCTTTCTCGCAGGTATGTCCAGAATCCAGATCCCTCACTGCAATAACAGTCTAAGCTAACTCCGTGCTTGCTAAGTTCGAACTACTAGGAGTCACACTCGACAGCCCATTAACTATCCCATCTTCTCAACGAATGTTACAAGCACCATCCTCTATACATCGTCTGAAGGCGATTTTTAAGCAAAGAGGCCCAGGTACGTCTCAGGACCAGGGCTGCCGCTGAAGCAATCACTCACTTGGATCGAGTAGACCCGAATACTCTCCCACGCATTACAATCGGATCCCTCCCTGACAATGTCCTCCTCGACATCTTCGACTTCTGTCAAACGAATGTATACAAGGTCCATCGATGGTGGCATGCGCTGGTGCACGTATGCGGAAGGTGGAGATACGTTGTATTTCAATCGCCGCTTCGTCTTTATTTGCGACTTTTATGCAATGCGAACACACCCGTGAAGAAGACGCTAGATGTCTGGCCACGCGCCCTTCCTATCGTCATAGTGGAATCGAGATCGCGACTCCCTCTGAGTGGAGCTAACATTATTACCGCTCTCGGGCATCACGACCGTGTGTCCACGATCCATCTCGAAACCACAAGTACTGTATTGAAGCGACTCAATAAAGTGATGAAGAAGCCATATCCAGTTTTGACATATCTTCGCCTGATACATATTTCAAATTCGAAGTCGGCACCGGTGCTTCGCGATACCTCTTTGGGTGGATCTGCCCCGCATCTGGATGATCTCGAATTGCGTGGTATTCCATTTCCGGCACTACCAAAACTTCTACCATCTTGCCACGATCTTGTCAATCTCCGGCTCACGCATATACCCAATACCGGTTACATCTCACCCGAAGCTGTGGCCACAGCCCTATCCGCGTTAACCAAGCTTAAAGAAATTTGCATTGGATTCAAATCCCCAGCTTCTCGTCCTGATCCAAAAAATAGACCTCCCACTTCATTCACACGCGTTGTCCTCCCCGCTCTCACCCATTTGGAATTCCACGGCGCCAGCGCGTACTTTGAGGATCTTGTGGCTCGGATCGACACTCCTGCTATTCTTTTAGTCCGCACACGGTTCTTCAATCAGCTCGAATTTGACATTCCACATTTCGTCCAGTTTATCGATCGCACACAGATCCCCAGATCCTTCGAGAAAGCGGAACTGTACTTTGAAGATGAAAGGGTCAGTATTAACTTTGATTATCATGCGGGTGGGAATAATTCTCCGATCCCTCTAACTATGACGATATCGTGTCATGCGTTGGATTGGCAAGTTGCGTGTGTAGCTCACATATGCGGCAAGATTTCGCCTTTCTTATCCAATGTAGAACGGCTTCTCATCGCTACCAGCCACCCTGACGATGAAGTGTTTTCAGATTGGAAAGATCACGTGGATAACCCCCAATGGCTGGAGATCTTCCATGCATTTTCGGCTTTGCATCACATGCATATACCACCCAGACTGGGTGGGATTATTGCATCTGCGCTGCTAGAGCTCACTGGGGAAAGTGTCATGGACGCGTTGCCTATGCTGCACCACCTCTACCTTCCACCCCCCTCTGCATCCACGCAGAAAGCAATAGACCCATTCATTTCCTCGCGCCAGCGTTCCAATCACCCTGTCACTGTACACCTCACAGAAATGGACTGATTCTCAGGAGTCTGGATTATTATTGATGCGTCGTCACCAATGTTCTCCACTTCTCTTTTTGCTAGTACCTGTCTTTATAGCCGTTCCTCACCCCTCCCTGTGATTGCCACCTACCCACAGCAGCTCTCTGCTGCTTCTTATATTTTGATGTACGATACCCAAGTGGCCCGCACTCTGGTGGCCCAGGCCAGGAGATATATAGATTATGGTCGTCGTTTCGTGTTATGGACTGACTCGGACAGGGCATAAACAGCCGTGGCACAACTGGCCATATCGATCGCCACAGCGAATTACCGTAGTCATTACAAGAGAAGTTTAACAGCTCCTCTACGGAACACTGCGGTTTGTAGAGACACAAAAGTCTATTCAAGTCACGAAAAAGACGGCAACGTGGGGTGGTCGGTACATGGTCTACGGACCCCCGGGCCGAGTTTTTAACCATTCTAATGGATGGTGGGAGCGGAGGCAGCCGCAATCGCAAGTCCTTGAAGGCGTTTAGTTAGGTATTGAGTGTAACCGACTGCGTGGGCGACTGAGCGAGGTCTGGGAGGAATTCCACAGCCTTTACAAGCCTGCCAGCGTCGATTATGGTAATGTCGTCAGTCGTCAGTCACCACTTCATCGCCACGCGCCTCGCCCTTTAGTTCCTTACAACGCAATTACCTCTGCCTCCACCTAGTTCAATTTTTTGTCTACGTCGCTACCTCGGTTCCACAGCCAGCATTTCCGCTTCGTGGCGAGCGTCTCTCTGAGTCGACATGATTCTCTTCAGGTCCGACCGATCTCATGTCTTTTTCTTCCATCTTCCCTTTTTCTTCTACCGCATGTGAGTTTGATGGTCACTCGCAATCCCCACTATCGTTGGCCTCGATCTGATGGCACCTCTAGTAGAATGCGGCAAACAGCGGGTTCTCTGCGAAAATGACGGTTGTGAGTGTATTGTCGTTTTCTTATTCCACATTACCTTTACAACTGAGCGCTCCTCTCAGATTCCAGCGCTTGAGGCGTAACGCGACCAGCACTGACATGCCAGTGTTTCTCAACAACATTAACTTATGGGCGTCGTCAGGCGTCACTCTCTACCTATTTGATTGTGTGTCGACTTGTGGACAGAATTACACGCCAGTGTTAATATTCGGGAGAGTAAGTACAGCGTCCCACCTATGCGGTAAAGATGGCTGTTGGGCGTATCTTTGTCTTCCGTTACACTTGTAAATTATATAGGATACTTAATAATCCTCGGAGTGGATGTTGGTCTCCATCGCTGCCAGAAATGGGTGACCCGAATTCTTAAACGGTACTCGTGTGTCATGTGGCATGCATCGTGCGGCCTCGCTTTTTGCGCCTTGCAGCTCCGACATCCCTCAGCTGAATTGTCAACATCTCTGTCGAAGAGTTAAGCTAACCCTCTGCTTCTTAAGTTGAATTTCGAACTACTAGCAGTCATCCTCGATAGCCCATTAACCATCCATCTTCTCAACAAACAAGAGTTACTACTAGGGAAAGGGCAGGTCATTATGGGTCATCGGAAGACGCGTGGTATTAATCAAAGACAATGGGGTACGTCTCATGATCACAGGCTACCGCTGGAGCAACTACTCACTTGGATTCAGTAGATCCGATTTCTTTTCCACGCGTGACAATCAGATCCTTCCCCGACAATGTCCTCCTCGACATCATCGACCTCTGTCAAATGCCTTGGTACGACTCCCCTCGATGGTGGCATCCACTGGTGCACGTATGCCGAAGGTGGAGATACATTGTGCTTGAATCGCCACTTCGTCTTGATTTGCAACTTGTATGCAATGCGAACACACCCGTGAAGAAGACGCTAGACGTCTGGCCACAAGGCCTCACGATCGTTATAGAGGAATCGAGATTTCGACTCCCTCTGAGTGGAGCTAACATAATTGCTGCACTCGAGCATCACGATCGCGTGTCCGAAATCAATCTCATCACAACAAGTACTATATTGAATCAACTCAACAAAGTGATGAAGAAGCCGTATCCGGTTTTGACTAGCCTTCGCCTTCGTATTTGGAAGTCGGCACCGGTGCTTCGCAATACTTTCTTGGGTGGATCTGCCCCGCGTCTAAAGGAACTCAGCTTGATTGGCATTCCATTTCCAGCACTACCAAAGATTCTTCCATTTTGCCGTGACCCTGTCGATGTTCAACTCAGGAAGATACCCCATACCGGTTACATCTCACCCGGAGCTATGGTCACAGCCCTATCCGCGTTGACCAAACTTAAATTCGTTTACATTGGATTCGAATCCCCGGATTCTTGTCCTGATTCAACGAATAGACTTCCGTCTTCGTTGACACATGTTGTCCTTCCTGTCCTCACCCGTTTGGGGTTCCGTGGCGCTAGCGAGTACTTTGAGGATCTTGTGGCTCGGATCGACACTCCTGCTATTATTTACGTCAACTAGGGAAAGACAGGGGTAACCCGGGGTAACTTTGACCTCTACCCGTACCCATACCCCTCTGTACCCCTACCCTGAGGCACGGGTACGGGTTTACCCCAGATTCAGCACGGGTAAAATAAATACCCCTACCCAAGGGTAAGGGGTATGGGTTTTATACATACACAGTTACGTGTGGCTATGAATGCCTTGGCAGTCATCTGGCATGCAAGATGCGAAAGAGTGCGAGGGGTGGGCTGACATCTTCGAGCATGCGCAGGTAATCGAGGGTTGGCAGGGCCCGAAGCAGAAGACGGGATGGTAGGCCTGGCACCACTTTTCATCGAGGAGTGACACGCAGGTGGGCAGGTCCGGGCAGGACAGGCACTGGATAAGGGAAAGAAAGTCCTGAGCAGTCTGCGTGTCGAACCGAAACCAGGAGGCATATGCATTCGAATCCTTTGGCAATCTGAACGAGACCCTTGTTTGATGAACCAGGAACGTCTGTGCATACGCAGTTGGTGACATTTAGTTATCGCAACGAGGAGAGCCTTTGGAGGCATGAATTTAGGGGCTTACCTGTTCTCGAGCTTGAGCAGCGTCTTGTGTTGAGCTCACTCTTGCTCCGGCCACCCGCCTGGATTGTAAAGTACGAAGCGCGAGGCCTCGGTCCCAGCGGCTACGCCGTGGGGCTCAGGGTCAGCCGTGTCCCCTCGAACTCCGAGAAACTGCGAGCTTCGACTGCATGGTCTTTGAACTCCGAGTCACCTGCTTGAGAGGAACAAGAGTGGGGTCAGGAAGGAGGGTGTGGACAGGCGGGCAGGGGCACAGACACGGACGTGATGGGCAAGTCGAATGTGTGGCTGCACGGGCAGGGACGTGGAGACGTGGACGTGACGGGCAAGCAAGCGCACCGCCTTCAGTCCCTGCTGGTAGTTAGGACCACCTCGGCGCATGTATATGCGAACTTGATGGTTAATCAGGGGAGGGGGGCGGTTATATTCCCGGAGAGCACGGATAATGCCCTTAAAAGTCGCTGCAACGTTGGTAAAGTTGGCGATACCACCACCGATGATGAGGATCTTGCCCTCAGGATGTGGCTTGCCACAAGTGATCAGATCGACTGCGAATAAGTAAGACCCTGGTGACAACATTCAAGAAAGTAACACTCGCCAATCGTCTTCGCATACTCATAAGTCTGACCTCGGTGGGGGCCCCAGAGTATTCTCCATAGTTCGCAAGCTCATGAGCAAAACCATGGGCTGCAATGGCATCAGAGTAGACGACCGATGCACCACCGTCCGCAACCATGGTCCATATCCGGCCCTCAGGGTTGAGGAAGGTGAGCCTGAGCAAAGCGCCCGTCAAACCGTCGAGTTTCTGGATGGACGCCTCATCCTTCGTGAGATCACGACCAAAAGGCGCCGGCCAGACCTGGATTATATGCTCTTAGGCAAGTAGATCACGCAGAACGTGATGCAAGCTTACCATGGGAGGACCACGGTCAGCAGAGACACCCCTGCTCTGGGTTGCAGAAACGGAGGAGCCGGTGTCGTAGGTGGTGAGATCGCGGGTGATCGCCCATTTGGGCCCGCAGATCGAGTCAGCAGTCTGGTCCAGCTGAGCTGCCATGTCTAGGTAGTGGGTCGTAGGTTGACCGCCATTGACGCCGTCGAGGCAGACAAGGGGATTGATCTCGAGGTAGGCAAAGTGGAGGTCAACATGGACAGACGTGAAGGATAGCGGAGGGCGCGAGAACTCGAACGACAACACAACAACTTGTTACATTTTGCGCCCATATTTAATACATTCGTAATCTACTCATTTCAAACGTCAAGACAAAAGAAAGTAAGACATTATGAAAAGAATCAAAAGACACAGAAATGTCGAAGAAATGTGGAAATTACAGTAAGCAATCGAGAATAAGACAACACTGAGAAATTGGCCTTCTGAGGCTGTTGCACGCAGTTATACTTGTTTCTCAGGTTTATATCGAACAAATTTGCCCATTTTTGTGTTGTACTAGTTACAAGTGTGTTGAGGAACATCAATCCGATGATAAAGACACAGGGGAGGGGTAATACCAGGGCCAGCGGGACTCAGAGGTGACAGGTTGGTTGACTCTCGCTGAATCTCGTGTGATCTCGTTATTGCTCGTTATCCCCTCATTCTTCTTTCGGAACCCAGACAGAGACTCTGTGTCTACATATTACTTAGTATACCCGCAGGCACAGGTGTGTGAAACACACTCTGCGGGTAAGGGTCTGGCCAGGGTAGAGGCAACCGTACCCTGACCCCTACCCGCAAGACCCCTACCTGCAGACCCTCCGGGTTTATCTTACCCGGTGTCCTTCCCTAACGTCAACACATGGTTCTTCAATCAACTCGATTTTGACATTCCACATTTCCTCCAGTTTATTGGTCGCACACAGATCCCCGCGTCCTTCGAGGAAGCGAAGCTGTACTTTGTTGATGAAGGCGTCTTCATCCACTTTGGTCATTGTGACCCACCTGGAGAGAAGGGATTTCGGATCGCTCTATCTATCATGACATCATGCCATGTGTTGGATTGGCAAGTTGCATGTCTAGCTCAAATATGCAGCAAGATTTTGCCTTTCTCATCGAATGAAGAGCGGCTTCTCATCGCTACCTGTTAAGGTTCCAAGTGGGACCTTTGTACAAAGTGTACAATCGTTCGTAAAGTCAAGAACTAGACTTGCAAGGTGTGCAAGTCAAGATCAGAGTTTCGATAAGGATGAGACTTAGTAAACGACTAAGTCAAGAGCGTTTCAGAGGTCAAGGGCTTTAGGCTTAGGGATAAGACTAAAGTGTCAAGGAAGTCGAAGAGCGTGATGTCAAGAGGGTTCTCTCAGGTCTGATGCTTCTAGGCAAGCAAGGTTCTAATAGATAGAAGACTTGGATTGCGAAACAAAACTGAGACTTAAGGTCTCTAGGGCAGAAAGTACAGGGTTTATATAGAGAAGAACGAGGCTATGTACACAGCTGTAGGGGCTGTGACCTTTGTACAGCTTTCAGGGTTTGAAACATGTTTCAGGAATCAGCGAGTCATCCTGTGCATGTGGCTGTTACTTGCGGCTGTACAGTGCTGTGTGAGGCTGTACCATGAGAAAAATAAGTAAGCGATCTGAAACAAAGCGATCGGCAGTCCATTCGCATAAGCAAGGGAGTCAGCAGAAATGAGTCACCAGTCCGAAATTGTATAGTATGAGTCAGCAAACACGTGTCAGTCCATAACACCATCCCCCGTCTATGGCGCAGTCCCACCTGCGTTCATTCACGGTCAGCAGCATAGTCCCAGTCACTCATCTCTGCGTTGATCCAGCCAGACGTAGAGCGGTTGACACCGTGGCCATACCAGAGGTAAGCCTTCTTGTTGTCGGTGTAGGGGCACGACCAATGCCAATGGGGGTGTTCTAGGGGGACTCTACAAGAGTCTCCGAACTTGCATTGCTGGTGGGGTTCATGACACGAAGGGCCTGAATGGCCGTAGTCAGCGCACCACTCACACCAGTCATGGAGGGGGCACTCGATGTAGAGGTGCCCGGGGTTTCGTCGCTTGCATCGACCACAATAGGGTGTGTGCGTGATCCTGGCGGCTGCACTATCTGCGGCGGTTCCACTGCTACTATTGACGACCCGTTCCATGCAAGTCTTGCAGTGAAGGGTATTCTCGCTGTCATGAACTGTACTCCCTGGCCACTGGTTGTCGTTATCGTCGTTGTCATTATCAAATGCCCATCCGAGTTCGTCGTCCTGGATAGGGGAGACAGATGAGGCGGGCGAGTCGCAGACGTTAGAGGCCAGTGAGCTTGGTAGGGATGGTAGTTGGTTGTTTGGCGGGGAGGGGGCAGCGTCGCTCCGCGGGAGTCTACCAAAATCGGGGAGGTCCTCGTTCCACAAGGGTGATGGGAGGTTGGTGAGTGGGGTCCACGGACGGTCGGTGGGAGGTGTGAGGTACTCCCAAATCGAACGTGTCGGTTTGGGTTGTTGTATGGCCCACGCTGCGAATTCACAGGCCTGGAATAGGGATTCTCTGAGCGTGTTGTCGAGTGGTGTGATTCGCGGGTATAAGGTGGGGGAACGGGGGTTGGGGAGCGGTTTCTCGGACGCCGTGTATAGCTCACTGGGATAAACGGTGGAGAGGCCGAACGATGATTGGTAGAGGAGGGATGACGGGTGGATTGGGCGGATGGGACGTGGTGCGGGTAGGTCATATTGGGCTGGGACATGTTGCATATAGCGAATTGTGAGGGAGTTCGGTAAGGGTGGTGTGATAGTGGTAGTTGTAGTGGTGGGGATAAAAGTTGGTGATGTCATTTCTTGCTGAAGCAAGAGGGTTCTTATAGCTTTTGGTTGAGCTTTGTAAAAGGCTGTGAGTAGTTCTGGAGCGTCAACATTCTCAGCTGGTTCCCATGTGTTGTGTGCAGCGGAATAGCCTTTCTACTTTAGGAGGTATTGCAGTCTTGTCTTGTTCTTTGGTCCAATACGTCTGGACCCTAGAACAGCTTCCACTTCGTACTCCTCTTCTCCATCTACAAGTTCCGGTGCAGGCTGTTCGAAGTTCGGACCATGTTCGGGTGTTTCCGTATAGGGAGCGATCAGTGATGTGTGAAACACATCATGAATCTGCCATCGATCTGGGAGTTTGAGGCGTACAACTACTGGTGATATAACTTTGGTGATTGTAAAAGGTCCGTAGCGTTTTGGGGCTAGCTTGCTGCTAAGGTGCGTCATTTTGAGATTGGTGCCTTCAAGCCAGACTTTTTCTCCTACAGCATATTTTCGGTAGTGGCGTTGACCCTTTTTGTGTTCTGTGCGTTTGTGAAGGAGGGTCTGTGCGTGTTTCATTGCTGATCGGGCTTTTTCCCGGATGTTTTTGAGTTCTTCGGATCTTTTATTGACATAGGGTAGGTGGCTTGTGATCCGAGAAGTCGCGACAAGAGGGGTATATCCGATAAGGAGCTCGTATGGAGTAAATCCGGTTGTGGCGTTCGGCCATGAGTTGTGGACGAACTGGGCCATGGGCAAAAGTGTGGACCAGTCATTCATGTAATCATTGCCATAGATGCGGAGATATTGTTCTACTCGTTGGTTACTTCTTTCTGACTGACCATCTGTTTGAGGGTGATAGGCAGTACTGATATTTTGCGATATCTTGAGTTTTTGGCAGAGCCCCATGGCTAGGTGTGATGTGAAGCGGGGATCTCTATCAGAGATGATTCTTTGGGGAATGCCGTAGTTCGGAAAAACGTTGGAGATGTATAGATCGATAACTTCTTCCGTGGTGACCTTTTTTGTACATGGTAAGAAGACGGCGGCTTTAGTGCAATCGTGATCGACGATCGTGAGGATGGAATCATATCCATGTGACTCGGGAAGATCCGTGATAAGATCTATCGCCACGACTTGGAAGGGAACATTGGATGTTTCCTGTTCTCATGGTTCGATGGGAGCGATGGGGGGTTTTGGACGATGGGTAAGGGGTTTTGTTGACTGGCATGTGGCGCATCCCTTGACGTATTGTGTGACATACTGCTTGAGTCCAGGCCACCAGAAGTTATGGAAGACTTCTATCATGGTGTTGGCGATACCTGGATGGCCAGCAAGCTGATGGTCATGATAACGCCAGAGTATATCTTTCTTCAGTTGGTCGTTTTCAGGGACTACCGGCGTGTCCGCTTTCCACCATCGTTCCTTATGATCTTGTTCCAACTGATGTTCCTCTGCCCATCGTTTCATGAGGTCGTCGTTTTCTTTTTGTGCTAACCAAACACGCTCTTCAATGGAGTGAAGTTCCATTGCTTGAACAAAGAGCTTGTCAGGTAACACCACGATGTCTTCGTTGTCATCATCACCTTTGGGAATGGCAGGATGTCGTGATAAGGCGTCGGCACGATTTGTAGTGCCAGGTTTGTGGATGAGTTCAAAGTTAAACTCTGCTAACTTGCTCAGATAGCGCGCCACTCTTCGTGTGATGTTTCATGGTGATCGATAAAATCGGAGATTGTTGTGGTCAGTGTATACTTTGATTGGGAAAGGTGAGGATAATAACACGTGTTCCTAGCAAAGGAGTTCTCTGACGACTGCTAGGAGTTCGCGGTCGTAAACTGGGTAATTTCTTTCTGCGGCGTTGAAGGTGTGTGAGTCGTAACTAGGGATCGGCATGGGTGAACCCATGGGTGTCAGAAGGGCCACCCCCACCCATACCCATATGGGTGAAACACCCATAACCCATGGGTTTGTGTTATGGGTGGGCATGGGTTGACATGGGTGATATGGGTTAGCATGGGTTATATGGGTGGACATGAGTTGTATGGGTGTTACAGGGTGTATGGGTATACATGGGTATACATGGGTTATATTGGTTTTATAGCATCATTAGCTTAATTCTCAGTTGTCACTTAATGACCTACCCCTATCACTAAGTAGAAAAACTATCAAGGAGCAATTCAGATGCACTGAAATCTACCTTCTCCTTCTCTCACCCTCACCCTTACCCTTACCCTCACCTCACCCTCACCCTTATCCTTACCCTCACCCTCACCCTCACCCTTCAAGTTAGTACCCTTGCCCTTTAGACCCTTGTCCTTATTCTCATTCTTCTTTTTACACTCTGGCCTCTCCCCTCCTCTCTGTCTAGGCCCTTTCCCCCCTCCTTTTCTTTATAGTAACAGTGGTAAGGGTGAGATTAAGAGTGAGGGTGAGGGTGAGGGTGAGGGTGAGGGTGAGGGTGAGGGTGAGGGTGAGGGTGAGGGTGAGGGTGAGGGTGAGGGTGAGGGTGAGGGTGAGGGTGAGGGTGAGAGTGAGGGTAAGGTTGAGGGTGAGGGTGAGGGTGAGGGTGAGGGTGAGGGTGAGAGTGAGGGTAAGGTTGAGGTTGAGGTTGAGGTTGAGGTTGAGGTTGAGGTTGAGGTTGAGGTTGAGAGTGGTCACTGGCCACCCATACTAAACCCATGATGGGTTGGCCAAGTGCCACCCACACCCATACCCATCATGGGTTAACCCATAACCCATCATGGGTTACCCATACCCATGCCGATCCCTAGTCGTAACCGACTGCTCTAGGTTTGTTATCTTTGTCTCTTTGAAGTAGGACTGCTCCAGTGGCATATTGGGAGGCGTCTACTTCAAGTTCAAAGGGTTTTGAATAGTCGGGTCGGTATAGGACTGGGTCTTCTTGTATGCGTTGGAGTAAAATTTTTAGGGCATTACTGCACTCATCGGTCCAGTCGAACTTCACCCCCTTCTTTAGAAGTGCAGTAATGGGTCGTGCGATATCGGCAAAGCCACGGATGAAGGGTCGTTGAAAACCGAGAACGCCAAGAGTACTTCTGACATCTTCGATTTTTGTAAGGACAGTGGGCCAATTAGCAAGACCATTTCTTTTAGTTGGGTCAATCATTATTTTTCCGTCACGAACTTCAATGCCAAGGTATTTGACTTGTTCCTTCTCAAAGTGGCATTTTGATGCTTTGAAGAACAAGGAGAGTTCGCGGGCGCGTGTGAGAACTGCATGAGTGATCTCTTGAAGTTCTTCTAGATTGTCGGAACAGATGAGGATGTCATCCATATAGATTAGGATACGTCCTGGGTATTTGTTGACAAGGTCAGCGAAGGCGGCATCCATGAATCTTTGGAAGACCGCTGGTGAGTTTCGAAGTCCGAAGAACATCACTCTGGGCTTAAAAAGGCCATAAGGGGTTTTAAAGGCAGCTTTCAATTGGTCTTTGTCTTTGATGCGGATGTTGTGGTACCCCCATCGGATGTCAAGGGTAGTGAAATATCTCATGCCATGAAGTTGTTCTAGAAGATTTTCGATGCGGGGGAGAGGGTAAACGTCAGGGATAGTGTGTTCATTGACGCGTCGATAATCTTGAACTGGTCTAGAACTTCCATCTGCTTTAGGGATAAGGAACCAGGGCGAAGACCAAGGGGAGTCTGTTTGCTCAATATAGCCTTTTTCCTGATGTTCTTTGAGGAATTTCTTTGTAATTTCCTTCCCTTCTTCAGTTAACGGATAGACTTTGCAGTTAATGATGTCAGGTGCGTCTGGTTTTAACTTTATCTCCATGTCGAATTTTCCTCGGCTAGGAGGGAAACGTTTTGCTGCTTCTTCGTCAAAGATAAAGGCATGGCGTTGGTATTCAAGGGGTATTCCTTGAACAGCAGCGCTAGAAGCCGTACGTCGTTCAGTGTCTGCAATAGCCCACTCTTGGGATTTTCCAGCAGGTTCCAGAGCTCGTGCGAGTAAAACTCGGGCTTTCTCTTTGAGAGCAACGCTGCGTGATAGTATTGAGATTCGAGGCAAATTTTCGGGTTTTCATCGTCTAAGTTCGATCCTTCCAGTTGAGTCGTGGGTTGAATGTTTCTAGCCATGGATATCCAAGGATAACGCGATCCATGCCTAGGTCTGTGATGAAGAAGTTTTGTAATTCTTCCAGTTTTCCCATACGGATGCGTAAGGTAGAAAACTTTGTAACTCGTCCTAATTTGTTTTCTGTTCCATCAACATTAAAGATCTGGATTGGTTTATCGAGATCTTTTGTTCCTATTGCCATCTTTCTGCCGTTCGATGGTCGATGAAATTACTGGTAGCGCCACTATCACAAGCGCTTTGTCTTCTTTGTTCCGCCGTTACAGCTTGAATAAATAATGGGAACTTCCATTGATGAATGGCATTTAAATACAAGCTTTCGGTACTAAGGCTCGGATCCAGGCGGCGAGATCAGAGCCCTTTAAAAAGACGGATCTTGGAAAGGAATTCGGCAAGTTTGCCGCGTTTTCATCAGACATGGCTTTGAGGCTTTAGCAACTTCCGTATTCGAAAGTTCTTTGGAAGAGGTAGGGGTAGGGTTTGTTGTTACTTCGGATGTTTCAGTAACACGAGCACGTGTAGTACTGGTGGCGTTGGCGTTTCGTTTCTTTTTAACAGGGCATTCTCTAGAGAGATGGCCTTGTTCTTTACAATAGAAGCAACGTCCTTCGCGTATGAGGCGTTCGCGGTCAGGGTCAGGGGTGTGGTTGTTCTGGGTGGTAGTGACGTCTACATCCATAGCATCGGGGTCACGTCGTGGGCGTGGGGCTGGGCGTGGTGGTTGTTGAGGACGGCATTGTTGTTGCTGTCCTCGCGCATTGCCGAGTAACTGAGTAATGCGCCCTAGTGATCCACCACCGTGTAACTCTTTGAACAATTTTTGTTCTGTCCATGCAGCCGAGTGTTTGCGTGCTGCCTCCTGCCAGTCTGCAAGAGTTTCTGGTTTCGGCCATTCACGATTCATAATGGTCATGTGAAGGGCTTCTTTAAGACCGGCACGATATTGGATAATAGTTCCTTGAGCGTCGGCTTCAAAGCCTGCTTCTTCAAGAAGGTCGTTGAATGAAGTGGTGTAGTCATCTAGATTGTCTCCGACCATCTGGAGTTTTGTGAATTTTGTGAGGGCATCTTCTTTAGCGGCCGCATTGTGGAAGTCGTCAAGGAACCTTTGTTTGAAACCAACCCAAAGGTCTAGGTCGTTAGGGTCTCCTCCGCGGTCTAGATATCCTCCTAGGGAGTTAAGATGTGCTTGTGCCCATCCTTCACAACGTGGTCCAGCCATAAACGTGGTGAACATGAGGATTCGGTTTGAAGGGTTTGACATTCCAGGGTTTCCTTGGTTTAATCTTCGGTAATTCTCGAAGACTTCCATGAAACGTCTCGATCGTGATCTATTTCCGTCAAAGGGTTTTGGGGAATCCCTATCAACCCTCCTCCAGCAGCGGGGATTTGAGCAAAGCCTTGGCCTTGTTGGAGGGGAGCTGCTGCTGCTCCGCCTCCTCCTCCTCCACCGCCACCTCCTCCAGGACTACCAGGTGCTCCTCCGCCTCCTCCTCCTCCACCGCCACTTCCTCCAGGTGCTCCTCCGCCTCCTCCTTCTCCTCCACTTCCTCCAGTGAAGATTGCGCCACTTCCACTTGCAGTGGTAGGGGCTTTCTTCGCTTTTTCTTTTGGTTGGGAAAATAGGGCTGAGGCAGTAGTCGTTGTTGGCTGTACTGTGGCGGTTGCTGAAGCAATTTGGAAAGGAGGGAGAAGTGCGAGGTCAGCAACCCCTTGTGCAGCTGCACGAAAGGTTTTTGCTGCAAGAGAGCGTATTGGGGAGATAACCGGTGAGGCTGCTGGCCTAGATTTGAATATTGTATTCAAGGCGAGGAGTTCTTCTTTGGTAGGTGGTTCTGGTTCGGGTGTTCTTTGCTTAGCAAATATTTTTCTCATTTGCTCAAGCTGTTCATCGGTAGGACTATCTGGTAGGAGGTCCATAGCGAGATTATAGTTCGGTTCTTCGCCACTTCCAGAGTCAGATGGGGTCGCTGGCTGTTTTACTTGTTCAATTGCTTGTTCAAGTGTGATCATAGGGGTATGGGAGTGGGCGCGGAGTCTAGTCCCAGCGGCCTGCGCAAGGACTTCATCATCGTTGTCATCGCCTTGTGTAGGGCGATTTTGTTCAGGAGATTCTTCGGCTAATGCGGTGAATCTACCATATGGACTGCCTTTAGAGCTGTCTGACATGGTTCATTCGTTCGTTCGTTCACAAATGTAAGAGTAGAAGTCTCAGTTTGTATTAAGGTTCCAAGTGGGACCTTTGTACAAAGTGTACGATCGTTCGTAAAGTCAAGAACTAGACTTGCAAGGCGTGCAAGTCAAGATCAGAGTTTTGATAAGGATGAGACTTAGTAAACGACTAAGTCAAGAGCGTTTCAGAGGTCAAGGGCTTTAGGCTTAGGGATAAGACTAAAGTGTCAAGGAAGTCGAAGAGCGTGATGTCAAGAGGGTTCATCAGGAAAATCCAGAAAAAACTTAGTCGGCTTAACTAGCTTATTTCATTTTTAAGCCTGTCAAGTTGCTCAAGCTGCTTATTTTTTACTTAGAAAATGAGTATGTACAACAAGTAAGCAAATCAAGGCCAAAGATAAGCACATTAAGTAATTAAGATGTATAAGACACTTAAGACAAGCAAAACAGAAATAAAAAATTAATTTATGTAATTTAACTAAAGTCCGAAAAAAAATATGCTAAGTTGCGACTCGCGAAATTTTCGCTAAGTCATTACAGTGGGTGTATTATTTACTACTGTTTGCACAGTGTTGATTTTCGTGCCTCTCAAGTCTGCCGCCCCTTTCCATCTCTCCCTCTATCCCGCTCCGTCGTTGTCTGCCTCGCCCCAACACGTCCCACCGCTGCCTCCTCCGCGTCCCCTCCTTCTCTGCCCCTGCCCCTGCCTCCTTCTCTGCCTCCCTCTCTGCCTCCCTCTCTGCCTCCCTCTCTGCCTCTGGCTCTGGCTCTTGTTCTGGCTCTGCCTCTTCGCGTCGTCATGCGCCTCCTGTGCCCGCGCCTCCCCCACCGCTTTGTTTCCTCTTGGATCCATTGCCAATGTGAGGCAGTCTACGTTGTCGCGCTGCCTGCGCCGACGTCCTGGTACGTTATCACGCTGTCTGCCCCGCCTCAATGCGAACTGACTTTTTTTCTTTTTTTCGTCGCCTCCTCCTCCTTTACTACCTCTCCCGCGCTGCCGCCTCTGCTGCCTGGACCACCACCCCCTGCGCCTCCTCCTCCTACGTCTCGCGCCTCCTCCCGCGCCTCCTCCCGCGCCTCCCGTGCCTCCTCCCGCGCCTCCCGTGCCTCCTCCCACGTCCCGCGCGTTCTCCTGCGCTTCCTCCTGCGCTTCCTCGCTCCCTCATGCCCTGCGCCTCCTGTGCGTTCCGTGCGTTCTCTTGCGCCTCCCGCGCGCCTCGCCTCCTCCTACGTGCCTCGCCTCCTCCCGCGCGTTCTCTCTCGCCTCCCATGCGCCTCGCCTCCGCCCGCGCGTTCTCTCGTGCCTTCCACGCCCCTCGCCTCCTCCCGCACGTTCTCTCGCGCCTCCCACCCCCACGCCCCCTCCTGCGCCCCCTCCCGCGCCTCCCGTGGCCTCCTCCCGCGCCTCCCACGGCCTCCTCCCGTGCCTCCCGCGGCCTCCTCCCATGCCTCCACCACCACCACCACCACCACCACCTCCCTGTGGCCCTGCAGCCCCCACCCTGCCAGGGCTGTTCCACCAAGGCTGGTGGAACCATTGTCTCCTGTACATAGTCATGTTGTAGTTTAGCTCAATATATGATTTTTATTGCCCTAAATCTGTGTGCTTGAAAACTTTTGGTAAGCACAGATCTAAGCTGCCATTTAAGTGAACTAAGCCCAAAATAAGCATCAATAAGCCCTGGCTAAGTCAAATTAAGGAGAAGACCTAGCTTAGCCTAAGCATGGCCAGCTTAGAGACATTTTGCTTAAAAGTGCTTAGAAGTGTTGTTAAGTCATATTAAGCATGCTCAAGTGCTATTAAGAAAAACTCGGATTTTCCTGATGTTCTCTCAGGTCTGATGCTTCTAGGCAAGCAAGGTTCTAATAGATAGAAGACTTGGATTGCGAAACAAAACTGAGACTTAAGGTCTCTAGGGCAGAAAGTACAGGGTTTATATAGAGAAGAACGAGGCTATGTACACAGCTGTAGGGGCTGTGACCTTTGTACAGCTTTCAGGGTTTGAAACATGTTTCAGGAATCAGCGAGTCATCCTGTGCATGTGGCTGTTACTTGCGGCTGTACAGTGCTGTGTGAGGCTGTACCATGAGAAAAATAAGTAAGCGATCTGAAACAAAGCGATCGGCAGTCCATTCGCATAAGCAAGGGAGTCAGCAGAAATGAGTCACCAGTCCGAAATTGTATAGTATGAGTCAGCAAACACGTGTCAGTCCATAACACTACCAGTCACCCTGGGTATGAGAGTACAACGAATGTAGTATTTTCAGATTGGAAAGACTACGTGGATAACCCCCAATGGCTGGAAATCTTCCATGCATTTTTGGCTTTGCGGCACATGCGTATACCGCCCAAACTGGGTGATATTATTGCATTTGCGCTGCAAGAGCTCACTGGGGCAAGGACCATGGACGCATTATCTATGCTGGGTCATCTCTACCTTCCATTCAGCTCTGCATCTACGCTGCAAGCAATACAGCCATTCATTTCCTCGTGCCAGCATTCCAATCACCCTGTCACTGTCCATCTCACGGAAATCGACTAACTGTCGTGGTTAATGTTCTCATTTGCTAGTATTTGTCTGGATAACCCAACCCTCCTGTGATTGACACCTCTCCGCAGCAGCTCTTTGCTGCTTCTTATATTTTTGTTGTACGATACTCAGGTGGCCCGCACTTTGGCGGCTCAGACCAGGAGAAATATAAATTAATGTCGTGGTTGCGTGTTATGGACTGACTCGGCAAGTCAGGCATAAACAGCCGTGGCACAACTGGCGATATTGATCGCTACAGCGAATGACTGTAGTCATTTCAAGAGAAATTTAGCAGCTCCTCTGCGAAACACTGCGGACTAATTTTAGGGACACAAAAGTCTATTCAAGACACGAATAAGACGGGTCGGTACATGGTCTGCGGACTCCCGGGCCGAGTTTACAACCATTCCAATGGGGCGGTGGGAATGGAGGCATTTCAAGCCTTCTTGACTTCTTACCACCACCATCGATTTTACAACGATGTCCTCCCCCCATTTGTCTCCCTCCCCTTTCTCCCCTTCCCTTAAGCTTGGTAACCTGGGCTCTGCGCTCCGGGCAGCCAGCCGGAAGCAGGTCGCAGAGAGCGGGAAGGCGAGTTCCTCTACCCCTCCCACTCCCTCTGTGGCACCCTCCCGGCCTTCGGGCAGGCAGGATGAGGCTGGCTCCAATTCCCAGGATTTTTCTCCACCGGTTTTCACTGGGACTCCCATTTCTCAGCCCCCTTCAACCCCCGCGTTGTTACCCCCCCCAGCGGATACAGCTGGCGGGGTGGGCAAACCCTCCCAGGACCCCGTTTACTTCCCACCAAAGAAGAAACTCGCCCTGTGGAGGGCCCTTTCTGTGAATGATGAGCTGTCAGTTTTCGACATTCACAATCTCTTCCGTCGTCGTTGGTTCTTGTCTCGGGACCACCTCATGGCCAATGCCATCTCGGCCCAAAAGGCCGAGGATGGAAAATTTTTTGGGTCGAGTTTACCCCCCAGTACCACGCCCACCTGGTCAAGTGCGCTGTTGCGCTTGTACCTCGCCCCCTCCAGAAGGTGAAAAAGGTGATGTTTGTGTACGTCTTAGAAACACTCAACGGAGAGGCCCCCAAAGCCTTTTTCGACCTCACAAAGGGCCCAAGCCTCGTGGCCAAAGCCCAGAAGGAGAAGAAACGTCTTGCAAGGAAAAGGAACCGCGCATCGAGGCGAGAACACCGACGAGCGGCCGAAGAAGCTGCTGGAGGCCGATCACAACGGGCCTGCAAAGAATGCGGACGTAAGTTCGCTTCACGTAAGGCCCAGAAGCGACACCGATGCCCTATTTCCATGAGGGAGAGCAGGAAGGGAGGAGAGGCGAAGGGCAAGGGTAACTCCAAATCCCCCGCCACTCGAACAAGCCGAAGGCTCCAACCAAGTCCCGGACCGCACCCCCCACCCACCACGTCGACCCACCACCCACCTCTGCCCTCGAGGCGGCCAAGCAGCGCGCACCCGATGCCCGCATAGTGGTAGTGGGCCAGCAACCTACTTCGAGCAGCCAATCGATGGCCCGATCGGATCCCGGCATTCTGCGTGCCTCAACACCGCAAAGAAGAGGGGTACCCGTAAACGGGTGATGGAATCAGTGATCGATAAACCCTGAGTTGAGGTTCTGTCAGGGTCTAGACGCAGTGCGTCTTGGTAGTTCAAATTGGGACTATATGGTACCGTAGATCCGTTCGAAGGTACTTTGTTATGCCTACCTATTGCGCTATACAAATGCGGATTTCAAAAAAAAAAAAAAAACGGAGGCATTTAGTTAGGTATTCGATTGCGTGGGCGACTGAGCGAGAAGGTCTGGGAAGAATCAGCTTCTACCAACATACCAGAAGTACTGTACGTGGAAACATTGACTATGGTATGTCGATTCCCACGACCTTCCTTTTCGTCGGTCACGCGCCTCGCCCTTTAGTTCCTTTACAACGCAATTACCTCTGCCTCCACGTGGTACAAATTTTTGTATACGTCGCCACCTTGGTTCCACAGCCAGCATTTCCGCTTCCTGGCGAGCGTCTTTGAGTCGACGTGATTCCCTTCAGGTCTGACCGATCTCATCTCTTTTTCTTCCTTTTTCTCATTTTCCCTTGTCGTGTGTGAATGTGATAGTTACACGCAATTCCCACTTATCGTTGGCCTCGCTCTTTCATGTCTTTCCCTCTTTTTGATGGCATCTCTTGATGGTTCCAATGGTAGTTCAGGGCATATTTACTGCCCCTCGCTCAAAGTCTAGTAGTGTCCAGAGCGGATAGAATCCCCAAACAGTGGCGCCTCTGCGAAAGCGACGATGTGAGTGTGTTGTATTCCACACCACCTTTACAACTGAACGCCCCTCTCAGATCCCAGTGCTTGAGGCATAACCCGACCACCACTGGCATACATATCAGCAACACTTACTTGTTGGCGTTGTCATGCGTCACTCTCTATACCTCAGGCTCCTCTGTTGGAGGTTGCACTTGGAACGTACTGCTCAACCGTTGCTGTGTCCCGCCCTCAGCACGTGAACGACCTTTGTTTCCTGCGATTCCAAGTCAGCAGATACTTCAAGATATGTGTCGGCTTGTGGATAGAATTGTTAACATTCGGGAGAGTACGTACAGCCCTGTCCCTCCACTTATGTGGAACGATGGCTGTTGGGTGTGAATAATAAGCGCTCTCGAGCACTATCCCTATCGCTGCTCATCGCGGTGGACTTTGCCTTCGATGTTCCTCTTATCGGGGACGTCTTTGTATCATTCGTTAGTACACTTGTACTTTATACATGTTACTTAATGACACTCAGAGTGGATGTTGTCCTCTATCGCTGCCAGATGGGTGACCGTATTCTCCTGGGCTCCGGGTTGTGGTCCACATGGATCATGTGTTAGTGACATGCGTCGTGCGGCCTCGACCACACAGCCTCTCTGCGGCCCTCAGGTGAACTATCAACGTCTCTGTCGAAGAGTTCTCTTTCTCGCAGGTACGTCCAGAATCCATATCCCTCACTGCAATAGCAGTCTAAGCTAACTCTGTGCTTGCTAAGGTTGAATTTAGAATCACTAGCAGTCACACTCGACAGTCCATTAACTACCCTGGTCTACCCATCTTCTCAACGAAAGTTTCGAGGGAAAGGGCAGGTCATTATGCGTCACCAGAAAGCGCGTATTAGTCAAAAACGACCGGGTACGTCTCATGACCATTAAGCCGCCGCTGAAGCAATCACTCACTTGAATCGAGTAGACCCGACTTCTTTCCCACGCGTGACAATCGGATCCCTCCCTGACAATGTCCTCCTTGACATCTTCAACATCTATCGAACGTCTTGGAACATCCCCCCCTCCTATCCGTGGTGGCACGTGCTGGTTCATGTATGCGGAAAGTGGACATACATTGTATTTCAATCGCCGCTTCGTCTTCATTTGCAACTTGAATGCAATGTGAACACACCCGTGAAGAAGACGCTAGATGTCTGGCTACGCGCCCTTCCTATCGTCATAGTGGAATCGAGATCGCGACTCCCTCTGAGTGGAGCTAACATTATTGCCGCACTCGAACAACACGATCGCGTATCCAAAATCTATCTCAATATGTCAAGTATTGTGTTGAAGCGACTCAACAAAGTGATGAAGAAGCCATATCCAGCTTTGACATATCTCCACCTGAGAAATATTTCAAATTCGAAGTCGGCACCGGTGCTTCGCGATACCTTTTTGGGTGGATCTGCCCCGCATCTCCAGCTTCTCGACTTGGACGGTATTCCATTTCCGGCACTACCAAAATTGCTTCTATCTTGCCATGATCTTGTCAAAGTTT
>WTXI01000330.1:0-38564 GCA_022376515.1 Lactifluus volemus
AACAATGTCGGCAACGGCCGCAACGATATCGATGACACTCCACGCGAGAACCTCACTCGCGCGCGTGTGAAAATTATCGGCAACAGCTGCAACGATATCGATGACACTCCCACGTGAGAACCCTCCCTCGCGCGCGTGTGAACAATGTCGGCAACGGCCGCAACAATATCGATGACACTCCACGCGAGAACCCTCACTCGCGCGCGTGTGAAAAATGTCGGCAACGGCCGCAACGATATCGATGACAACTCCCACGCGACAAACCCTCACTCGCGCGTGTAAACAATGTCGGCAACGGCCGCAACGATATCGATGACACTCCCACGCGAGAACCTCACTCACGTGCGTGTGAAAAAAATGTCGGCAACGGCAACGGCCGCAACGATATCGATGACACTTGAGACCTCACTCACTCACACGTGAAAAAGGCCGGCAACGGCTGCAACGATAGCGATGACATTACCACGCAAAGCCCAGCTATCCGCAATATTGCGGTGATTTTTCCCACACACTCAATCAATACGCGCGCATATTATAATAAAGTATTAATAAGGCAAAAGCATCAACACATAAAGGCACGGAAAACTCCGCAGTCAACGCAGCCGTGCCGAGATGCAGCAACGATATCGATGACATTCCCACGGGGGGGGGGGCAAAATCCCACTCAGAAAAACGGCATAAAACCTCGTTCTCTAAAGAGAACTCGGAACATGTAATTGTGCTTACAGTCTCACACTACAGTTCCCCTTCCAACACTTCACCTAACACTTTAAGGATAACCGCCAGAGACTTCCCATGCTTTGGAGTCCATATCGAGCCCTTCTCTCTCTGCCATCAAGTCATCTGAGCAGTCAGCAGTAGTACCACTGCCTCTTGCACCTGCTTCAAGGCCTACCACTTGTTCTGCTGTATTTACTTGGTCCTTTGCTGATTCGCAGCCCTGGAGTGCAACTCATGAGTCCTGCTCAGCTGCTGTTCATAGCGCCACTGCCACTGCTACCACCACCATCACCAACACCACCACATTAGTGTTGCCGTGGCTCATGAGCCACTAGGCCAAAATCGCCTGAGCCGAGCCGATTTTGGCCTGGCGGCTCACGAGCCGTGGCAACACTACACTACATACATACCAACAATTCAAGCAAGATGTGATGTACAGTTTTCTGACAGCGTTGAATGAGCTCCGCCAACATGCTCGGTCTGGTCTACTTGATGCATATTGGCATTTCATTGTACAAGAGCTCAAGTCTCATCTACCTTCTGGTGGATACACTATCTGGATCACATAAAGTATACTTTGATGCACAGAAGAATGTATGGCTTATTTAGCCAAGTATGTGTCTCTACTGTCTCACTTCTTCTGCCTGACTTTTTGTTTGACTGCTAAACAGCCACAGTACTGGAGGACCTCTTCGCATATAAGAATGACACAGCCTCAGAGACTGCTTCTTTATCCCACACTGTTTGTGATCTGGATGAAGAAGCTTTTGCTACACTGTCCCGACATGCTTTCCTGCTATGTGTGATGCTCAAATCTACATGTAGGTTCTGAGATGCCCCTGCCATCATAATTGTGATCAAAACAAGCTGTAGTTTTATTTTATGGCCTCACAAGTCATGATTCAATCATATAGACCATGGAAAAATGTACATAAATCCTCAACAGGATTCTCCTCTTCCCTTCCCTCAAGTTCCTCCATCTCCTTGTCCCTATCAAAGCCCTTGGTGAAGTTTAACCCTTCACCATGCTTTGATTGATACTTGAGAAGCTGTAGGGCCTCCACAATTCTTGGGCCTAATTTGTTTCTCCTATCTGTAGTTGTCCATTTACTGGAGGAGAAAACCCTTTCACAAGGAACTGCAGAACCAGGGATAGGGAGAATGTCCATTGCAAGCTTGAATAGGGTAGGAAATCTGTATTCATTCTCTTAATCACAATATAAGTACAATTAACAAGTGTAAAATGGGGAAAATAAGACACATGCCTGCATCAGGAAAACCCATCTGGCCTTAAAGTGTATTAGATGCTCCTTAGAGCTTACTTAAGTGTCTTATTGACATTAGTAATTAGATCCTTCTACTTACCACTGTCAATAAGTCACTTAAGCAAGCTTTAAGGAGCATCTAATACACTTTAAGGCCAGATGGGTTTTCCTAATGTGCCAAAATGCAATACTACTAATATTTTTTCTTGGTAAAACACCAAGATAGCTGTCCACTTCCTCTTCTAGGGTGGAGCAATCTGGTTTAATGTCATTAGAGTTATTCATCCCAAGGAGCTCATAAGCTCTTTCATTATATGAAAGTGTAGATAACCGAGCATTAGAAGGTTGAGGAGAAGTCCTTGGGGCTGGTTCTAGGGCTTGATAGTAGGGCTCAAGCTAGTATGGACTACAATTAATCATTCTATAACTTGGAGGCAATAAATTTAGAACATACAGCCTCAAGAAGGGTTTACTGCATTAATAGCATATTAGAGCCCTGAAAATGAGACTTAGACAACTTGCACTTTGCTGATGGGTTGAGAACTATACCAAGTATTGATACTGCTTATAAAAAATAATAATGACTTACCTAGAGATAGGGCATAAGCTAGGATATCTTCAATTTCTTCCTTATAGTCATCAAGCTTTTCAATGGCATCTTCAACAATTGGAATAGCATCTAGAGGGGTAGTTCTAAGCTCCAAATGGGACTTAAGCCCCTTAATCAGATTATCAAAGGCTAGAAAGGTTCTCCAGAGTGTAGGGGTCTTCTCAGCAGATAGCACCTGCTGGAATGCATGTGAAATCTAGGTAATAAAGGATTAACATACTTTTACAGTGTTTCAAAGTCATGAGACACACTTGAAGAATTTTTTCACCATAATGAGCTTGTTCCAGTCAGCTGGCAACAGCTGATGACTTGATTCTGACTCTGTCAAGAACTGAGTTATAGGCTAAATTATTAGTAGGTTAGTATTAAAAGACAAATAGACATCTTTTGAAATAAGACTCACTTCTCTAAGTTCTAATACCCAATCAATCATTAGAAAAACTGAGGACCATCTTGTTGGAACATCTCAAACCAGCTGTAATTGATCTTGGCCTAAGTCCTCTAAGATTTTCTTGAAGGTGTTGCACCTAAGTGATGAGGCCCAGTAGAAAGTCAATCTATTATGTACAATTTTGATCAATTTGTATTTATTACGTAGATTGTTATCTATTGGCATCAATTATCAATATATCAGTACTGTTGTCTATCAGTCAACACAGATTATATTTGAGAGATTTTCGACTCGACTTGGTACTATTTAGACACCTCATTAATGGCCTCAAAACATAAGTGATGCACTCCATGTAACATCTACACTAAAAAACATGCTGAACGAGAATTCTTGGATTTCATCCAAGATTTGAGATTAAGAAACCTGCCATTACCAGAAAATTTCCATTCTCCTGGGCCTTTGAGACTGCCCCAAGCAACTAATGAGAACCATTCAATTGTTCCCGAACAACAAACACTGCTGGAGGTTCGTTAAACTCTTCTAATTATTTTGATTATCTCTGATCTTATATTCCCCCAGCCCACCTTGGACCCAACAAGCACAGGCCATCCACTCACTATAGATAATAATCAAAGCACGTCTGATCTCAGAGCTCATGAGACCGATAATCCAATCTGGCCCAGGCCTGGCGATGGTTCTGATTATAATCCAGAAGGTGTATGCATTCCCAACCATCATCTTGATGGCCCTGAAGAATCTGGACCCAGCGCCACCAACAAGGGCTCTTTTCAGCCTGCCCCATTAGATGTGGAAGAGGGCGATTTGGTCACTGGGATATACATACCTGCGCTTCAAGTCACAATTAAAAATATACATGCTTTAAAGAATGTGACCCTTGAGGAAGGTGAAATGGCCTCAGATGATATTGATTGACTTAGGGATCCTAAATCACTATGCCACACTCTGGACATGTCAGACAGGCATCTCATGAAGGCGCTGTGGCACTTCATCTATTCGACTGATACTTCTTGTAATCACTATGAAACCATACAAAAGGTTGACATGGTGGCCTACCCTGGTGATAACTTTCTCTCCTTTGATCAGGCCAAATGGACCCTCAAGCAGATCTCTGGTGTCGTGCCCATAAAACACAACATGTGTACTTCTAGTTGTACTGCTTTCACAAGTGCATACTCTGACCTTGATGTATGTCTGTACTGCAATGAACCACGTTACCATGCAAATGGGCAGCCTCAACAACAGTTCACAACAATCCCTATTGGCCCTGTACTTCAAGCCTTTTATGCATTGCCTCAAATAGCTGAGGAGATGCACTATCTTGAGAAGTGGCTCACAGAGATATCAGAATACCTTAGGACACACGATGGCCATATGGAGAGCTATGACGACACTGCATGCTCACATGATCTCTTGCAAGCCTGGGCTTCTGGTCAATTCACTAAAGACGACATTGCTTTGCAAATTTCCATTGACAGTGCATAGCATTATTGCAACAAAGCTTCTGATTGCTGGATGTTCATCTGGATCATCCATAACATTTGCCCCAGACTATACTACACAAAATCATTTGTTATCCCAGGCAGCTTTGTACCCGGCCCCAATAAACCCAGAGAAATCGATTCTTATTTATTCCCATCACTTCATTATCTTGCTGCTATACAACGTGAAGGCCTCAGGATATTTGATGCATCTACATCTATGGAAGTTCTATGATCCATTCCAATCATTAACATAGCATCAACTGATAGCTCTGATATAGCTTTCATATCTGGCTTTGTCAGGCACAGTGGCAAACAAGGGTACCGAGTGTACTGTGGAATTACTGGGCGGCATCGAGATGGGGACCCACACTATTACTGAGTAATGTCCAAACCCGAATCTTACACAATTCCAGGATGCTCTCATGGCGACATTACCTTCAAGGACCTGCAAAGCTTCCGACAGAATACCAGCACTATATACGAAAGAAACTTATAGCTCTTACTTTTAGCTAAAAACCTTGCTCAGTACAACAAGTATCGCCTCCAGACTAGACTTTGCAAACTGACACTGTTTTCTGGGCTTATCATGCTTGGTGTTCCTGGCATCTTCACTATGGATCTCATGCATTTTTCTGTTCTGAATGGCCCTGATCTCCTTCTTGGACTGTGGTGAGGTACAATCAAGTGCTATCCACCTGATGATGTCTCAACATGGAACTGGGCTGTTCTCAAGGACAAAAAGATCTGGCAGGCTCACAGTGACTCTATTGAGGCGGTGACTCCATTTATTCCCTCATTGTTTGGGCGTGCACCTCACAATCCAGCAGAAAAGATTAATTCTGAGTACAAAGCTTGGGAATTTCAATTGTATATCTACGGACTTGGGCCTGTATTACTCTAACACATTCTCCCACAGCCCTACTGGGAGCACTACTGCAAATTGGTTATTGGGATTCAAATACTCCAGCATCCCATTATTAACCCACAGGACCTCCACATTGGAAATGCAGCACTCAAAGACTTTGTCAGGGACTTCAAGACACTGTACTATCAACGCAAAGCATCTTGGATTCACTTTGTTCATTATAGTGTACATCTTCTTACTCATATCGCCCCCGAGACTGTCCATGCAGGTCCACTTGCCTGTTATGTACAGTGGATGATGAAAACTGCTATCAGGAATCTGGGCAGAGAAATTCATCAGGACAAGGACCCTTATTGCAACCTCGAAGAATGTGGGGTGATCCGCGCTCAAATCAACTCCCTCATGGTGATGTATCTGAAACTCAATATTAACAACAATACATGTGGCTGCCTAACTGTGCACATGGATTTCCAGACAACTATGCATTCCTACCACGACATGACAGCGCTGCAAGGCCTATGGCACAGCTTGAGTACAATGCGTTGATAAAATACTGGCAGCATGAAGCCTGGCCTAATCAATCTTCCTGGCCTAATGCGATCGTTCATTGGGCATGGTTGCGATTGCCAAACAGACAATGGGCACGTTCTGTATGGTCTGAGTCAAGCGTTAGGTCTTCCCTCCACTGAACATCTTGTGTCGAGGTTAGTCATTTTCCTTGTATTTACATTTATATTCTCTGATATCCACTAGATTAACTATGATGGGAAAATGCAAATTGCAAACATATTATATTACTTCTACATACAGTTTGATGACCTGCAATACCCTCTCACGATTGTTGAGTTGTTCTTGTTCTCTGATGTGGATCTGCTATCTCAGTCAAGCCAAACTGTCTATCTTTACAACACATTAGATGGCCAGGACACGATCAGAGTGATTCCCATCACATCAATCAAATTGGTCGTTTTGATGTTTCCAGACCTGAAGGTCACTTTGGATGGAAAGCTTGTTGACACTCAAAAGTTTGCATTGTTAAGGCACCCATTCATTGAACTTGCTAAATACAACACAAAAGGATTGTTTGATGATGAGGATGACGAGGACGCGGACCCTATGGTAGGGTGATTGCCATCACATCACTTCTCTCCAGCCATGGTTGCATTTTCACTCTGTTCACTCACTCGCTTTTCTGCTTTTTCCCCTCACGCCACTCCCAAAGTTTCTCCAAAACTGACCCAGAACTCCTGTACTTCAAGTCCAGCACACGGCGTGGCTCTGAATAGTTTATCTCTCAGATCTCAGATATTGGCTGGTGCCAATCACATACATCTAGTGCCTGCCCCACACACAATCTCGACAACCCAACGCTCAAGTTCTCATGCCCCTGATAGCAACTCAGGGAGGCACAGTCTATCCTCGATCATCAAGACATTACAATGTCGACACTTCACAGTGCAATTATACATACCCATGTGATCATCTCGCTCTTTATTAGCTTTATCAACAGTAATTAGATGTTTTAATAAAATTATTGAGTAATGTACACTGTTGGAGCACGACATGAAGTGAAGAATACATCATTTTGTATCTGAAGACTTCCTTTCCAGATTGACTTACTGACACAATGGTTACCCCAATATCAGGTGCATGAAGGGTGTCTCTTAACAGCACAGACGAAGTTGTCATGCTGTTCAGCACATCTACTTGTAAGTCCCCAGCTCCTATGGCATAGAACAGATGCTTATCAGCGGTTTTTATAGCGTGCGGTTCGATGGAACGGTAAGAGATAAACTTGTCTCTGAAAGGAGACATGTGTCTCAAAGCTCCAGAGTCGTAGAGCTCGGTCTCGATCGGGGTACATGAATCGATGAGCATAGCCATCGGCTCATCATCTTCTTCTTCAAACACAGTCCAGACATATTCGATTTCGTCTTCTAGATCGGTGGCTTCGTTTTCGTCCCCCAGGTCGACGACTGTCAAGTTATCGTCATTGTCCACCGTCACCCAAGCTTTGAAGTCCTGCGATTGTTCTTTGGCTGTCATGGCGCTGGCGTTCGAACCGTGATTCCTGGGCCCTTGGCCCTCCTTTCCTCCACCTTTGGCCCAGCAATCAGCCTTGATGTGGCCGCGCTTCTTGCAATTGAAGCATTCGATATCGCGTTTTTTGTTCTTCGGTTTCTGGGCCGATACTGCGAAGGATTCATTGACGGGGTCATTACCCCTCTTCATGATTCATCTATTGTGCTCGTCTTGAGCCAATCTCGTTACTGTCGCCGCAGTAATGTCATTGCTGCTGATGTCTGCGGCAGCTACGATAGCATTTATCACGCCCTTGTATGAATCGGGAAGCGATCCCAACAGAATGGAGGCATACTCCTCGTCTGTGATTGACTTCCCCATCGAGGCAAGTTGCTGGCGCAAGTCAGCCAGCCGATCGAAATGTAAGCGTATGTTTTCATCGTCCTTACAACGGATACTGTGAATCTTCCTTCCCAGTTCCGTGAGGAGCACTTTCATACGAGCTTCGAAAAGCTTTTGCAGCTTGCTCCAGACATCTTTGGCATTCGTCTGCGTTTTTGTTATGGACTTACACGTGCTTGCTGACTCATACTATACATTTTCGGACTGATGACTCATTTCTGCTGACTCTCTTGCTTATGTGAACGGACTGCCGATCGCTTTGTTTCAGATCACTTACTTATTTCTCTCACGATACAGCCTCGCACAGCACCGTACAGCCGCAAGCAACAGCCACATGCACAGGATGACTTGCTGATTCCTGAAACATGTTTCAAACCCTGAAAGCTGTACGAAGGTCACAGCCCCTACGGCTGTGCATATAGCCTCGTTCTTCTTATATATAAACCCTGTACTTTCTGCCCTAGAGACCTTAAGTCTCAGTTTTGTTTCGCAATCCAAGTCTTCTATCTATTAGAACCTTGCTTGCCTAGAAGCATCAGACCTGAGAGAACCCTCTTGACATCACGCTCTTCGACTTCTTGACACTTTGGTCTCACCCCTGAGCCCAAAGCCCTTGACCTCTGAAATGCTCTTGACTTAGTCATTTACTAAGTCTCCTCTTTATTGAACCTTTGATCCTGACTTGCACGTCTTGCAAGTCTCGCTCTTGACTTCACGAACAACGTACACTTCGTACAAAGGTCCCACTTGGAACCTTAACAGTTTTGATTTGATTGAAGGCGGTGTCAGGTACCGACGCGGCAATCAGTTGCTTTACCACGGCCTTGTCGAGTTGCCATCGCGCAGCGGGATCGAGGCCACCGATGACTCCGGCAGTTTGATATGCGGGGGTGATGGAGTCATGAAGTAGATGGTCTTGCCATCTGCGTGAGTCAATTGCCCAGGTCATGCGATCGCAATACGTGACCCAGTTGGATCCATCACCTGCCAACTTGGTGATGCTAAGCTTCATGTCATCGCCCATGTCGATGTTATAGTGTTAGATGAATAGCAAAGATGATTTAAAGTAAAGCAGCGTCAGGGCCCATAACCTAGTGTCGGTTATGGGTTGAGGGGACAACTATACGCGAGGGGGAAGCAGGGCGAACGCGAAGACGACAATGAGGGAACAAGGGGGTCAGATTCGATACATTCAATTGGAGCACTTTGGCTCATATTTAATACAAGTATACTACTTTGTTTTGTACTATTTTTAAGAGGAGAAAGTGGAGAGAATATAATCACAAGCTTGAAATGAATGAAACACGAAAAACACTTGAGAAATTGAGTGGAGAACTATATTATGAGAAAAGGGACAAAAACACCCTGTTGAGGGTGATGCATGTGGCTGTGCTCGTTTTCGAAAGAGAGATGACGAAGAGTGGAGAAAAATAACGAGCACCAGACGACGCGATGATGAATCTCTGTGCCCATTTCGTATCATACAAGGAACCTTGAAAAATTTAAAGAAAAAGTTAGTGGTTTGCATAAGATCAAACTGAGACGTGCCCCAATCGACTTTTCACACGATTGATGCGCTGTTCTCGTGGTCGGTGTTGGCATGTTTGTGTCGCAGTTGCTTGATGGGCTCGGTGGCACGGTCATAATCAATATTACAACAGAAAGGATCTTTCTAGCCCTAGTACGCTAGTGCGAGGTTGAACTAAGGTTCAATACAAGCGGGGCACAAAGAGTGGGAACTACTCTTTGCAACACGCTCGTAATAAGGTTCAGGCATCTGTGAGCTTATTCCAAAGGCAAGGACCAAGCAAACAGATGTCTGATGGTGGCACAAAGTACCTAGATCAAGGTACGAAGAGGGGATTCACAAGATGAGAGGAGGAGACGCGATGCAAGTGTGAGCAGGAGACAATGAACTGCGATTCTAGACAAAGCTGAAGCTGGGGCTTTAGCTCGTCTACAGGGCCCTATTTATGCGTACAGAGGGCCAGCCAACTATCCTACAAGGGTCACAGTAAAGTAGCGAAGTCAAGACTATTGACTAAGGACCTGAGTCAGTTCTGATGACTCAAGAACTGACTCAGTGCGTCTGACTCAAGATCTGAGTCAAGAACACTGACTCAAGATTTGAGTCATGATTCCTGAGTCAAATACACATCCAAAATGGCGACGCACAGCCCCTAGAAGTTGAACAGAGGGGGCTGGCCAAGGAAAGGGATCCTAGGTCATAACACAAGGTGAAAGATAGACGGAAAACAGTAAGAAATGGGCCAGATGGCCCGCATAACCGTAACAATAGCGAAGCGGAAGACACCTGGGAACCCTGTGACAATGTACACGCCCCCAACCTCATCAGAGAATTCACCCAAAAACACCTGGCCAAAGCGCTCAAACTAGGCATAAATACAGATGACATCCAACTTCAAATTGTCAGCATTCACTCTATCTTCATCACTCCCACTCCCCTCCATACCTCACAAGAAATGTCCGACTTCTCCATGATTTCCTACCACATGCCCGTCACCATCAACCCCATCCACAAGGAAATCCTCCATACAGCCGGTGAATCCCCAGATGCTGTGGAGGTCATCCTGGGCAGCTTGCCCCCACTCACACCATCGCCGCCGCGGCCACAATCCCCCGCTTATCACGTCCGCTCCCCATCCCCCGAACCTGTAGTCAAGCAGGAAGAACCTGAAATTCCATGCCTCTTGCTGCTGCCTCCGGCCAGGGAGCTGACAAACACCCCCAAGGGCTTCCAACGTTACAACCCGTGCAACCCAAACAGTTACACGTTCACCCTCCAAGACGGCGACAGAAACTGGGTCCGCGCCAAATTTGTCAGGTACCACCTCGATTGCGACAACCCCATCATTGAGGGACTCACCATACACGGCGACGGACCCTATGGCGCCCCTCTCACAGCACGCACCCCAGTCTGGGGGAAGTCGTCCACCGTCGATGACAAGAAACTCATCAGCATCCACAACCTCTTCAAGAGGACAGTTGATGATGCCCTGAAAGATCTCGGAGACCTGGGACTGACAGCCAAGGTAGAAAGGTACAGGGCGCTGCAACGAAAGCTAATTCACATCCAGGAGCAAGAACACGAGCTGGACCACGAGACCAGTGTACAGGCGCAACAAATGAGGGACTGCAGGCGCTGCCTCCAATGTTCCTGTTTCTTCAACCGCATCATGCCCCTCATAGCCAGCGACAACCCCTCTCTCCACGTCCCACCGCACTCCAGAACCAACTCACTGCCCATCGCCGTCCCTAATGCTGAAACCAGGGGAAGGGCCATCATCGAATGGTCACATAACCGCAATGAAAGGCTCCGCAGCGGCGCAGGCAGCCAAGAGAGGCAGGAAGGCACGCAAGATCCCAGGAAGCACCGCCGCTACCTGGACCCGTGCGACCTGTGTGGGAGAAGCGGCCATGGCGAAGACTGGTGCTACTTCCCCCACACCAAGTGCCCGCTCCACGGCCCCTGCAAGATTGGCTGGGCCCACAAGTTCTACGACTGTGCCAAGTGCCCAGACATGTGAAGTAAGATGGCCAAGGACAACGAAGAATACAACGCCAGCTGGGGGAGGTACAACAACAACGATTATGATGACAACATCCACGACCTAGATGCCAATTTCTGGGAGTCGTAGTAAGGTGATCGGTGGGACGATCACCCTAAGATGGGAGGTAATGTCATGGTCACACGGTCACTGCCTCCACTTACATAAAATTTCTCACGTGATTGCTTACATACAATTCTCACACCCGGACTGAGTACTGTACGATTACATAAGCCGGCGACTCATACTGACTCGCGCAAGGACTTCAACTCATGGTGACTCGTTATGACTCATCACCATGAGTCACAATGGCTGCTACTATACGACTCATGCTGACTCCGCCTGACTAGGGTAGCTCATGTATATAAGGACCCCTGCTTAGGCCCTAGCTTTCCAGCTTGGACTTAACTCTGCAATACGAGCATACCTGTCTAAGAACCTCACACTCCATTCCTGAACTCTTAGACCCCTGATCCTTGTCTCACACGCCATCAGTAACGCTGCAAGTTACTGCTGATACTTTGTCACATGACTGTTGACTTAGTACTTTCTGAACCCTGACCCTTATCGACTGACGTCGCTAAGGTTTACCTGAACCACCTGACTCTACCAAGAGCATAGGCAGCCAGTACATCCAGATTTATGTATCAAAGGTAGTCTATTGACAGTTTCTACCTATGCATCACAGCTCTCTTTTCACCATGCGTTTTCTATATATCACAGCTGTCAATTGACCAACTTCGTGGCAGAGAGGATCGGGGAGACAAATTGGAGAGAGATTGGGGAGGGATCGGGAAGAAAAATCGGAGAGGGATTGGGGGGAATCGGGAAGACAAATTGGAGAGGGATTGGGGAGAGGGGAAAGATTGGGGAGGAATCAGGAGAGAGATCGGGGAGACAGATCGGAGACAGATCGGGGAGACAGATCGGAGAGACAGATCGGAGAGACAGATCGGAGAGACAGATCAGAGAGACAGATCGGAGAGACAGATTGGGGAGAGAGATCGGAGACAGATTGGAGACAGATTGGGGAGACAGATTGGAGACAGATTGGGGAGACAGATTGGGGAGACAGATCGGAGACAGATTGGGGAGACAACAGGGAGACAGATCGGAGAGACAGATCGGAGACAGATTGGGGAGACAAATCGGAGAGACAGATCAGGGAGACAGATTGGAGAGACAGATTGACAGATCGGAGAGAGACAAATCAGGGAGAGAGATCAGGAAGACAGATTGGGGAGAGATTGGGGAGAGAGATCAGAGAGAGATCGGGGAGACAGATTGGAGACAGATTGGGGAGAGAGATCGAAGACAGATCAGGAAGACAGATTAGGGAGAATCAGAGAGAGATCAGAGAGAATTAGAGGGGGATCAAAGAGGATTGAGATGCAGAATGTGATAGTCACACTGATTGCTATTACTGATCCCTCTCTAATACCTTCTAATCCCTCTTTGATCTCTTCTGATCCCTCTTTAATCCTCTTCAAACCCTTCTGATACCTCTCTAATACCTTCTAAACACTTTTCAATCTCTTCTGACATCTCTCTAATTTCTCTCCAGATACCTTTACATAATACTAAGCAAATGTGAGGCCAAGGATGAGAAATGAACTGTACCAGAGATTAAAGAGAATTAAAGAGGATCATAAGGATTAGAAAGATTAGGGAAATTAGAGAGAAATCAGAGAGGATTAAAGACAGAGAGAGATTATAAAGGGTTAAAGGGGAATTATAGTAGATTGAAGAGGGATTAGAGAGCATAAAGAGAGCATATTATAAGGATCTTAAAGAATTACCTGTAGAACTGTTATGATACCATAGCCTTAAGTGCTATAAGTATATAATGCTCTGTAGCATAATTTGCCACTTCACACTTAGCTCTTTATACTACTTGATATAATTTGAATACCATCAGTTATGTTATATATTAAGTACTATAAAGAGTGTAGTGTAAAGTGGCAATTTATACTATAGAGCATTATGTATCTATAGCACTTATGGCTATGGTATTATATACAGTTCTGTTAAGATAACAGTTATGTGTCTCATACAGGTTAGAAGTTAACCTACTTAGATCTAAGGACTTGTTAATATAAAGCCACAATAGACTTTAAGGCTTCTACACTAGTGTTAGAGCATACATTAGTATAACTAGTACTACTGGTACTAGCTCTACTATACTTAGTTATAGAGCATACATTAATGTTACTAAGCATACAATACTTTGTGTTTTTGGACATATTTCCACCTATCAGTGTACTTTTCCCACTATATAGAGTGGAATACACAGTGTTAACTACTTCTAGTCTATACTTCACTATTCTTGCCTCTAATAAAGATAAGTAAGTAAGACCTGTGTACTATTGTCATGCCTTAAGTCCCTTCTTTCTACAGGTAATTCTTTAAGAATCCTGTTGCTCTCTATTCTCTCTAATGATCTCTCTCTGATCCTCTATAATCCCTCTTTAATCCACTGTGATCCTTCTCTGTCTTTAATCTTTTCTGATCCTTCTCTAATCTTTATGATTCTCTCTAATTCTCTTTGATTCTAGTATAGTTTGTTCCTCTTCTTTAATCTCATATTTGCTCAGTATTACATCAGAAGAAAGGTATTTAGAAAGAGATTAGAGATTAAAAGGGATTAAGGAGGGATTAGAAAGGATTAGAGAGAATTGAAAGAGATCAAAGGCAGCAATTAGTATGGTGGCTTTTTTGCTATCACATTCTATATCTCAATTCTCTCTAATCTTCTCTAATCTTTCTTCAATCTCTCTCTAATCTCTTCCTGATCTCTCCCTGATCTCTGTTCCTGAGAGAGATTGGGCCATCAGAGAGTGTGTGTCCCTGATCTCTCTTCAATCATCCCTAATCTGTCACTGTCTCTCTTTCCAATCTCTCTCTGATCTCTGTTCCTGATCTCTCTCCCCAATCTCTCCCCAATCTCTCTCTCTGATCTGTCTCTCTGATCTGTCTCCCCGATCTCTCTCTGAGTCCCCAATCTGTCTCCAATCTGTCTCCAATCTGTCTCCCCAATCTGTCTCCATCTGTCTCCGATCTGTCTCCCCGATCTCTCTTCCCGATCTCTCTCCGATCTCTCTCTGATCTCTCTCCCCGATCTCTCTTCTGATTCCTCCCCAATCTTTCCCCTCTCCCCAATCCCTCTCCGATTTGTCTCCCCAATCCCCCCTAATCCCTCTCCAATTTTTCTTCCCGATCCCTCCCCAATCTCTCTCCAATTTGTCTTCCCGATCCTCTCTGCCATGAAGTTGGTCAATTGATAGCTGTGATACTGTTACGGTTATGCGGGCCGCCCGGCCCATTTCTTACTGTTTTCCGTCTGATTTTCGACTTGTGTTGTGACCTAGGATCCCTTTCCTTGGCCAGCCCCTTCTGTTCCGCTTCTAGGGGCTGTGCGTTGCCGTTTTGGACGTGTATTTGACTCAGGGATCATGACTCAAATCTTGAGTCAGCGTTCTTGACTCAGATCTTGAGTCAGACGCACTGAGTCAGTTCTCGAGTCATCAGAACTGACTCAGGTCCTTAGTCAATAGTCTTGACTTCGCTACTGTACTGTGACCTTTGTAGGATAGTTGGCTGGCCCTCTGTACGCATAAATAGGGCCCTGTAGACGAGCTAAAGCCCCAGCTTCAGCTTCGTCTAGAATCGCAGTTCATTGTCTCCTGCTCACACTCGCACCGCATCTTCTCCTCTCTTCTTGTGAATCCCCTTTTCGTACCTTGATCCAGGTACTCCACGCCACGATCAGACATCTGTGAATTTGTTCCATTTCCTTGGAACAAGTCCCCAGACGCCTGAACCCTAATACGAACGCGCTGTGAGAAGTAGTCCCCACTTCTCACCCCGCGTCCGCCCTCGAACCTTAGTTCAACCTCTCACGAGTGTCCTTGGAAGGCGAGCATCTCTTGCATTCCAATTACACTCGCGCCCGTGTTGCGGTTGAACCTACACATCGTCATTCATCCATCTGCCACTGTCTATCCTCTTTAGGAACGGTAACTCCGACCATCGCGTGCGCCGGCCCGTATTAACCGCCTCACGCGATACGAACCCCGAGAGTTCGCACAGTCAAGTCTACTCCTTGTTGGACCTTGCCTGCGCGTCCTAGAATCGACTATTTGGTGTTGCTAGTCTTGTCCGACTCGCCACAGCAAATAGCCAACCCGAACGAAGCTCACTTCGAGCCACGGTCCCTGCGAACCGAGACAGATACATAGAAAACGCATGGTGAAAAGAGGGCTGTGATGCATAGGTAGAAACTGTCAATAGACTACCTTTGATACATAAATCTGGCTGATACAGGTGGCATAGGAACCGCTTGTTCCTAACACCAGGTAGTCCCCTACCAATACTAACAAGGTCTACACACTCTACAGCACCTACATGGGCTACCTAGGGGTCAGTCCTCTACCTAGGTCCTAGGTGAACCATGTTTCCTGATGTTCCATTAGAATGGTGGTGGAGGTGGAGAAGAACAGGTGCAACAAAGAAGAAGTAGCCTGGGCATTCTCAACAAGAGCCACATCAATGACATGTAAAAAGCTGCAGAGAGAACCCTCCAAAAGCTTCAAAGGCAGAAGGGGGGTCAGGACTGTGAAGGATAAGGTTATGAAGAGCAGAAGGGGGGGTGGGAAGAACAGAGTCCCTAGGGGGAGACAGTAGACATTTCTGGCAGCAATGGTCAGACATAGCAGAGATAATGGTGGTAAGAGAAAAAGAAGTGTATATAATTGAGACTTGAAATAATAATGGCCACAATGTGGTGAATGGCCATCTCCTCTCCACAGAAAAGACACAGATATATTGTCTAGCTATGGTAGACTGTCCGGGGGCCGGTCCGGGCCAGGGCCACCCCCATTTTGCCCGGCCCTGGCCCTGGCCCTCAGGGCCGGTCCGCCTTGCAGCTGGCCCTGGCCCAACCCGGCCCCACCCATTAAAAAAACTATTTAGTTAATTAATTAGTTCTGGTAAAACTTTCTCACACTTGATCACATAATCAACTCACAGGCTCCCTTCTGATAATTGCACAATGGGAATTCGAACTCTCGACCACTGCACACAAAAATTGAAGCTGATGACATCTTTACCGTTACACCATCCGAGCTCAATATATTTTTCCTCCATAGCCTCTGTTAAACTGTTGACTTGGCTCAGTCCGCTCCCAGGTTTACTTTTTCAACATGTTCTTGCGCTTGCCTTATGATCCACTCCCTCGCCCCGTGTCGCTGTGCCCGTGCCCACTCTCGTTTTCTGCCACTACCTCTGTCTTCGCCCTCCCTTCTCTCGCGCCTTCTCTGTCGCCGCCATTGCCCCGTCTCACGCCTCACATCTTCGGACTCTTCTGTCGCCCTGCCGCCGCCTTCTCTTGGTGCCATCGTCGCAACACCTCCCCCTCGCTGCTACCACTGCCGTGGCCTGTTAGCTTGGTCCATTGGTGTGTCATGTTCTTTTTTTTTTGACTTTTCACAACTAATCTTTCTTTACTTTCTTGTTTCCCTTTCCCCTCCTGCATCTCCTTCGAGGGATGTCCCTGCACCCACCCGTAGACAGTCTATTGGCGTCATGGTCGTTCGGGCGTCGCTGTTGCGACCGTCCGAGCCCCTGACGCCAGTGACTCGTGCTATGGCGTGCACGGGTCCCCTCCACTCTGTGTCACACCTGCCATCTCCCCCTTCGCCCGCCGCCATTCCCAACGTGGCAGTTGCTGTCCCAACGCAGTGTGCCGCCCCCCTCGCCGCCACCTCTGATGCCGCTCTGACGTCGCTACTGCTGCCCTGACGCTGCAGCCCTGCCATCGCTGCTGCTGCCCCGATGCCGCCGCCACTGCCTCGCCATCGCTGCTGCGTCCCCCCCATTGCTTTTGCTTCCCTGACGCCGCCGCCACTGCCCCGCCGCCCCTGCCATCGCTGCTGCTGCCCCGACGCCGCCGTCACTGCCCTGCCACCCCCCTGCCGCTGCCCCGACACCCCCGTTGCAGCGCCACCCTGCAGCCCCGCCCTCACAGCCTCCCTATGGGTAGGGCCAGCAGGGTCGGCCCCGGGCCGACCCCTAAGGGCCGGTCGTAAATCTCTCCGGCCCTGGCCCTGGAAATAAGGGCAGGGCCACCCTGGTGCTGGCCCGGCCCCTCAAGGGCCAGCAAATTGCTGGCCCGGCCCTAGGGCCAACAAGGGCCGGCCCGGCCCCCAGACAGTCTAAGCTATGGGAGACTAGGGATTCCAACCAATGTTTGATGTTGGATGCTGTCAAATTGAAGTTGGACAGGTAAAAGACTTGGTAAAAGAGACATAATTCACAATCAACCATGTCAGCAAATGAACACTCAGAATAAGTAGGGTTGACAAAGACTGGTTACTGATTTCAACTATAGGGCTGCAAGATAACATAGAAAAGAAAATATATCCATGCCCAACTAGAACCCAGACATACTTCTTGCCCAATTGTAATCACAACAAGCATAAATGTGGCTTTCCAGCCAAAAGCATTTCCTTTCTCATCATTTATCTTCTGTGGTCTGCAAAATTCACTCAAATAGTACCACATACAACATGTTAATCGATTTGAAAAAACACTCACAAGAAATTGCAATTCTTCACCAGGGAGAGTCCATTCCAAGGCAGGGTCTGGGCAGGTCACGAATGTGGCATCTACTCCAAGCGGTGACAGTTGTGGATGATCTAACACCTTTTGAAGAACCGCTCTGTCTATATCTTGTTCCTTGAACTGGAACGTGTGCACCGCAGTGCGGCGTCGTGTCGGTATCAAAATACGAGAGTCTCCCTCAACCCGTGAGAATACTAAGCGAGGGTACTTGACACTCCAAAGGCATCGAATGGGGGTTTTGTGTTCTTCGACCCAGCGTCTGACTCCAGTGTGAAGCAAAACCAGGTCACCACCGGGATCATAGCGCAGACTTTGAGAGTCAGCAAACTTCCTAACCTGCTCTGGAGTGACTAGATAGCCACACATTATGTCCACGCGAACCATATGCTGAGAACGGGTAAGGGTTGAGTAGTCCTAAAAAGCGGAGAACGTACGAGGGGTAGTGTCATTGATATGTCGAGCATGCTGAATAATTCTTATCACGTGAGCAAGATGAGGCAATCGTGGCTTCTGGGCAGTTGCTTGTCTCATCGCATTCTTCCACGTCGACCCTTCCGTCTTGCTCGCTCTCCCCAACTATTATGACGAGTAATGGCTTTGCTGCCCTCATGGCGCTTAGCCAAGCTCAGACTCAGGAATCTACTCGGGCAGCCGACTCCATTCAGGCCGAACGACGGCGGAAGGAGGAAATCCGGCGGCGTCAGCAAGAAGAAGAGGATCGGAAAGAACGGGAACGGCAAGCCAAAATGTTACGACATCACCTTGAGGAACAGAAGCGTGAAAAGGAGAGGCAGGAAAAGAAAGAACAGGAACGCGAGGCGAAGTTAAAGGAGATGGAGCGGCGGGAAGAAGAACTGCGGCAGGCTTTGCTCTATGGCCCAAGGAAGTCCAGAGAAGGAGCAGCTTCTCGCTATCCCACATCCTCCTCCGCCTCGGCTAGCAAACGGACATCTGACGACGACGATGACGACGACGGGGAGGCCCTTGCTCTGACTCGGGAAGAGAAACGTGAACGACGTTTACAACTTCAGTTTTCTCAGAACGGTACTCGCCGTCCTGGGGTGTCCTTTTCGGGAACGTCCAGGGTCGGGAGACGCTTACCCGGTGGTGGTGGTGCTATCAAGCCGCCAACAACAACGGCTGGTGGTAAATCTGCCAGCGGTGGTGGCCATTCCGTTCGGGCTCGTCTTACGGCTATGCCCAATACCCTGACGAAGCTCAACACGGTGAAGCGAGATACCCGAACGATAGACGAGATCCTGCGCGACCGGGCCAAGGCACGTGAAAACAAGACGTTAGAGGGCGAGGAAGCTCGCGAGTTTCATAACTGGTTCGGGACGAAGCCTAAGGGCGGCGCTACCACGATGGCCAAGGCTCCGACGAGCTCACCGCCTTCCTCAGCCGCCGCCTCGGGCGCGAGCACGCCTACCGGATTCTCTCATCGAGCTGACGCATCGTTAAACACCAGCAGGCGACCATCATCTTCTCCCCGTCCCACCGGATCTAGAGCCCTACCACTATCGAGACCTGCCACGAAAACTGCTGCTGCTACTACTACTCCTTCTATTAAATCTTCCTCTCACGCGGCCAAACTATCTCGACCTTTCCCGCTGACTAACAAGGCTGCTGCTTCTAGCTCGAGTGTCTCTCTGCCAAAGAAACGTCCGCCGCCGCACTCGGGCCCGTCGTCGACCTACTACTCCGAGGAGTCGGAGGAATTCGATTCCGAATATGACCGACCGCCTCCGCGCAAACGAGCCGCTCCTGGTCCTTCTAACGGTATCCAAGACGAAATTTGGAAAATCTTTGGACGTGATCGTTCCAAATACATATCTCGGGATGTGCTGAGCGACGATGAGGATATGGAGGCAGACATGACGGCTTTGGAGAGGGAGGAACTCACCAGGTGCGGTTCGCAATATACGCGTTTCCTTGTTAAATCCTAATGTGGTGGCAATTCAGTGCTCGGATTGCCCGGAAGGAGGACCTTGAGGCAGAAGAAGCAGAGCGTCGTCATGAAGAGGAGAAACGGCGCCGTCGCAAGGAGCGAGAACGCAGTGGTTGACGTGAAGCGTCAGTCACTCACCAGTTGATTTACCACGATTCCTACCGATTCTTGCTTGAGATCTCATCCGAACTGAAGTTGTTCCCTATGTCCAGCCCTGTTGTTTCTGTACTTGTTATGGTCTTTTTCACGGTCTTCCTTTTATATTCACACTGCATAAACTCATCTGTACTGTTATCCTCGTTAGATTCGCAATCAATACCAGTTTTGATCAGCCCCACAAACGAAGTGAAAAGTTTTATAGAAAGAGGAGCGTATATGATGCGAAATAACAAAATCCCTTCATCAATCTAGCTAACCACTTTCGTCGATTCTGAACCGCTTCCGTGGACCATCTGGTGGAAAGGGACCACCACCTTGACTGCCTACGGATGCACCTTGCATGAATGCTGGGTTGAAATGACCTTGCATACCAAATCCGCCGCCCATTCCGGCCATGCCATTGAAAGCACCACCACCACGTCCCATTCCGGGCATCATGCCCATCCCTGCGTAGGAAAAAAAAAACAATTCATACGTAAGCATACAAGCACCCCTCTAGAAACACAGAACAAAAAGAGAGAGAGAGAGAGAGAAAGACAATGAATGAAAAGAGGGAACAAGTGTGAGGACAAAGAAGCTAGAACCCCGTACCCATGCCACCTCCCATCATCCCTCCGCGCATAAACCCACGTGGACCCTGTGGAATCATGCCTCCACGCCCAACAAATCCGTTGTGGAACCCGCCGCCACCGGCCATCATATTGTTCTGCATGGCACCCATGCCGCCGACCATGCCTCCACGGCCGGCCATGTTATTAACGGGTGCGACGCGGCCACCTCGGAATGGCGCTGCACCTCCACGAGCGACACCAGTTTGTTGCCCTTGTGCAGCGCCTTGCTGTTGGCGTGGAGGTGGCTCTAAAGAGTGTCAGCAAAGAGCAGCACAAAAAGAAGTCGGATGTGTAAACTGGCTTACCCTTTGGAAGCGTCCGGAATGGGTTACCTTGTGAAGAGCTAGTCAGATTGGCAGTTGCTCGTCGGTTTTGGAAATCGCTGGAGCATGTCTAAGCAATCGCAAGGAGTGTGGGCGAATCATTCGGCAACTTACTTGGAGTCAAACCACTCCTTGACGACAGCGGCATTGGCAGGAGAACCACACTCGACATAGGCAATTCTGACCGCATATATATACATGTAAACGCAAGGGAGAGAAGAAGACTTTTATGTTTTTGCGAGAGCATACCCTTTGCTTTTGCCGTTGACCTTGTGTTCCGAGAAGGTGATGTCTTTGTGATCAATAGCGACGCCGACACCGATGGCCACCTTGCGCAAGTCCTCGTCCGTTGTCCACTAAAAAGGCATCAGTGTATGCTTCACCCAAACAAAGGTCACTGCGCACCCATTGCAGATCCCCAATGTACAGAGCGTCATATCCATCTTCGACCATTTGCGACGCGCTGTTGGATTGCATAGCCCCATTAGGCACTCCGCCGCTCATCCGTGGACCAGTGGGAAGAGTCTCTTGCTTGTTGTTGGCTGAAGGGCCCTGAACAGAAAGTGGCGGCTGGACGTCCATTTCGTCTTCTGGGCGTGGCCGTTTTTCACCCACCTTTGGATCCGACGACGTGTTGTCCTGCATGACCTGCACCGGTTCCACTTCAACCACTACTCCGGCCTTTTCTCGACTTGATTAACGCCAAGATTTGAGAGAGAGCAACGAAAAGCATTAAGCCCACCTGAACTTGGGAGGGCGGATTGCCGTTGAATCCGTCATCTTCACCGTAGAGGTCGAAATCGTCATCAGCCATGATGGTTTGAGGGAGCTCAAAATCTCAAAAAACAGCGGTGGGAAGGAATGTGTCTCTTTTTTTTTTTGTGAAATTCGATGGGAGATGACAGGAGGGGTGGTTTCGGAAAGACAGGGTTCTATCCACCACACATACACAAGGTGCAAAAAATAGTGACAAGTCAGATATACGTTTCCCCGACGCGAGCATCCGCCCTACGACGTTAGCACGCCAGAACAAGAAGGACTGCTTACAATAGAGATATAGATACAATAAGAGGCCTCCACTTGACTAGTCGGTGGAGATTACAGAGTAGGGAAGACAAGATGCTAGTGGTAACGAAGACGGGTGGATTGCTCCAGCCGAGTGAAACCAGAACCGGTAAACTTGAATTACGTAACTCCCTTCCCACGGGCGCTCGCTCAAATACACAAATCTACGGAAATCTACGGTGGACCACATCGGTCAATCACGTACGCACGGGCCCGTCGTTGCTCCGCACCCCCAACGCCTTCGAGTTCTTCGGCGGTCTGCTCATCCAAGTTCAACTAAAAAGTACATTAAAAATATTAATTATTATAGCACTTACTCGGGAAAAAATACGAAAGACTCACGCGTGACCTATCTGCACCAGCTTCGATGAGTAAAGCAGCCGTTTCTCCGTGCGCGGACTCCATGGCGAGGTGCAGAGGCGTGTTACCTATTTTCATTCACGCTTCAGTTATTTACGGATATCTTTTTTTTTTTGTTAGCCGAAAAGTATCACGCACCCATTCTGTCACCGGTATTGAGACGCGTTTTAGGGCCACCTTCGGCTGGGTGGAGTAGAAGCGTCACGAAACCTGTGGAACCGGTCGTAGCGGCACGGTGCCTGTTTTGAGGGTAGTCCGAGTTAATCGGGTGGTAAAACTGAAGTTTTAAGAGACGGACAATGGGTGTTGATTTGCTTTATCTTTGGCGTTGATCTTTTCTCGGAACGCGTGTGAGTGTTGGGAATAAGAATAATAAAAAGCCCCACGAACATCAGCTCCACGAGAGACCAAAAAGCGACCGATCTAAAAAAGAAAAAGGGGTGTGTGAGTGGAGAGCGACGTATTGGGGAACAGGAACCTCACTTCGATTCGCGATTTTGATGCTGCATAGTGTCTGAATAGTCACACAACACGTCAAAAAAGAGGGCGAGGGGGAAGCAACGACAAGGACACTAACAGGGGTGTAATTCCCTTGTCGTTCTTCCTATTAACGTCTGCTCCCGCACCGACCAGTTCACGGACAACCTCTTCTTGGCCAGCGCTGACTAGTAAACAGCACGCTCAGCGGAAGGCCAAGGACAGAGATGGATCGCGTAGCGCACCTGCGATATGTAGGGCAGTCCATCCGCTGTCATCCAGCTTGTCGACCTCGGCCCCATTCGCTAGCAAATAAGTAACGATGTCCAAATGGCCCGCCGATGCGGCCCATTGGAGTGGTGTGCGGCTATCCTGTAGGGGGCAAAAACTTGCCACAGAGTGAATGCGAGATATGAGAATCAATGACGCACGGCATCTACAGCGTTTACAGAAGTTGGATTTTCAGACACCAATGAACGCAACAAGGATAATTGATCTGAGAAGAGCAACTCATCACCCGAACGCAGTTGAGTTGACAAAACTCCAGAAACATACTGTTCTGGGCTGCTGAATGAACAGAGATGGACATTTCGTGTTTAGGGTTGGTGGTCTGCACACCAGATGGATCAAAGTGATGACAGCGGCCCGGTCTAAAGGCCAGGAGCGAAATAACTTTTACAAGACAGACAGGGATACCCTATATGATGATGATGATGGCAAAAGGCCGCATAAATGAAAAAGAATCCGCTAAACGAGAGGAATGATGCAAATAGATATCGCAATCCATAAAAGTACTGTAGCCGTCTGGTGTCCATAGCAATAATTACTAAACCAACTCACTGATGCCCACGCGCCGCAATACTCCGCCTCACCCTGGAAAGTACGCTCGATCGAGGAGAGTCGTGGCTATGCACCATCGACATACGAGGTGACGTCGGGGAAATTTGATCCTCGCTCGCCGTACGCAGCCCAGACAAAATCCCCATCCCAGGCCGAGAGGGCGATGAGACTCGGATGCCTCGACGGACGAGTAAACGTGAAGACGGACGGATGGGATACTCGTAGACTTCGACGGACGGTCTTGAGATGAGCTCGAACGCAGAGAATGTGGATTCCCTTCGTGATAAACCAGTAACAGGTAAAATCACTCCCTCGCCGATGGTTTCGAGCTGGTCGAGTAGATAGGTAGCGTATTCTGGTATGGGTTCTGCCTTCATATCAGCACTGAGTGCCGCAAGGAGCTCCTCATCAGAAGGTTGTGGGGGGTATGTATGAGGGCAAAGCCGGGCCATATCCGATCCCCGGAGTCGTCGACGGGGGTATGTAGCAAAGTGGTGGTTGAGGTGGAAGCATTAGATTTACAAGAAAGAGAGGAGGGTTGAGAAAGTGGAGAGTTCATTTCTAATTCGTGTGGATGTGGCTGTTTTGGTGATGAAGAAACGTGTTGAAGGGACGGACCAGAAATTTGAGAGCTCGACGGGGATGATCGAAACCCTTTTAAATTCATCGGCTCGCGGAGAGTGGTTGTCAGGGGCCAGGTTCGCAACAGGGGCGGTTCCACATTGAGCTTGGAGATCCGTCGGGGTTGCTCAAAGGGACCTGGAACCGGGCGTTGGGCCGAGAGCATTGGTGTTCGCGTAGGAGAATGGGTGAAAAAATGAGCCAGGTTTGCATCCCGTCGAGCCTTTCGTGCAGACGAAACAATAATCTGAGACGACAATGAATGATCCGACGACGGCGTAGTTACGCGAGCGAGTTCCTTCTCGGCTATAGCAATCCACCGTTCTGCCATCCATCGGGTGCGGAGCAACGCTCGGTGTGAAACTTGGTCGGTAGAGTCATCCCGAAGAAGGTCACGAGCGTCGGCGAGACGTGCTTTGGCATCTTTAATGCGTGCCTCGAACTGCAATGTGGCGTACTGCATTGGAGGCCTTGGTGGAATAACTCGTTCGTACTCCGTGGATCGCCTCAGAGCAGCTGCTAGAGCAGACTCGTCACGTGAATAACGTTGCTGTCGACGCGCACGAAGGTTAGCTCGTCGCTGTTGAGCAGGTCGCACAGGAACGCCGGAGAGGGGTGCGGAAGGGGGAGGAGGGAGGACAGAGCAAATGAGCTTTGCAGAGGTCATTGATGGATGATGCCCCAGAGTACGAGTCGTAGTATCCGGCGATCTTTTCCAAAGACATGAGTTCATCATGGAAATTAAAGAGAGAGAGAATGGACGGACAGCGAAACAGAAAGATGCGGGGAATTTGGTGTTTGTTCGAATTGAAATCCGTTTGTGCAGTCCTATAATCCGTTCAACAGAGCGTTTAGACAGAGAAACATCTCACGAACTTTCAACACGGCTGTCGCGGGCCCTTCCTCCTTGACTATATATGTGCGCAATGATCGTTGGGTAGCTGTGGCTGTGGGTGAGACTTGCGATGAGGTATGGGATCGTAACCGAGGACGGCCGAGTGACTCTTGCTCATAAGATTCGACCAACTTTCGGACGTTCATTATTGTTGTTGAAATCATTCGGAGAGAAATAATTAAAAAAAAGTGGAAAAAGGAAAGACGAGTACGTGAAATAGAAATTTAAAGTGACCGAAGTCGGACAAACTCAAAGTCAAACTGTTTTGCAAACACGAGTTTTTCACTCTGATTATGTAATAATGTACAGCTATATATGGGTATCTTATTAACTCCTCCGAAGAACCAGGTTTCGCAAACCCGTACCGAGTTTCCGTACTCCTTGCGCGATGCTCCCTCGTCTCCCGGTTCTACAAGGTAATCCCTCTTCTTCTTCTCTCCTTTGTGAAAGTGCAATCTGCAACTCTATTTCTCCGCTCACCGACCATCCAGACGTCGTCGATCTACGTGGGCGCGTGAATTCAAAACTAGGCCGTCCAGGGGGCGGCGATGGGAACGATTGTCTCGTGTCGATGGACATGGACGTGGCAGGTGCAGAGTTGGGCGTTGTCGGGGTATCAGGACGTGAACCTGTCTTGTTAAAATGTGGTCGGATGGCTGTGTAGTACGGTCGACTTGGGTGACCGAGACGGGGGCAGATACGACAGGGACAGGTTGTGGAGTCGACATGGCAATCACCCGTGAACGCAACGAGCGTGTCGATTTTTGTCTCGGAAATGTCATGTGATGTTTCCGATGTAGAGTACGGGTGGCAGAGATGATGGGTGGGAGTGAAACTGGGTGGATTGGAGCGTTATGGTGCACACGGTACAAAGGCGCACGGTCTGGGACGGGCATCATCTCGGCGGGTATCGTCCTAGTGGTTGTTTGTCGAGGTGGTATAATAACCTTTGCTTCCGGCAATCCACGACGAGCTCGTATCGCGCCAGGCTTGTGCTCGAGATCGGCACCTTGGCTACCGAGCGCCTTCAAAGTTGCTCTAACGACCGAACTTCGTTCAGATGGGAGATCGGGTCGTGCAGCAAGCACCGAGTCTTGGAGAGTATCGGTAGCCACAGGTGCCAGTGGCTCGGAGCCACACAGAGCGCCCATCTTTTGGACGGTCACCGACGATGCCGTTAATTCGTTGGCCTCCCGATCCTCGGGCTTTGGATCGGATATGCCGTCTTTCCAGACAACTCTACCCGGACCACTGATACAGCGACTGCGACGTGGGGTCGCAGCCACGAACGCCGCTGTTGCCTCGGTAGATGTCCACGAGCACCAAAGACATAACGGTATATATACATTTGAAAAACCACACTGTCGACAGGTGAACAGTGGGCGCTTTGCGGGGGCCAATTCCAACTGTGGCAATGAAGTCGATTTCGGCAGATGCTATGCGGACCATCGCGAGATCTTAATGATGAGGGGAGCGAGGTAACATAAAAAAAGAAAACGAAAACTTTACCGGCTTATAGCGTTTCCACTCTCGTCGCAGGATACGGCCACGGGACATCAAGTCACGGTCATCGTTAAGCGTTGTGGGAGATTTCATGGCTGGTGGTCGATAATGGTAGAGTGGCTTTGGGGCCAAGTGGAACCGCATTGAATCGGCATGTCGAGTGTATACGTGTAGAGAATTGGTGCCACTCGTGCAGCGTGCCAAAGTCGTGGTCGTGTCGTGGAAATAATTACGAATCGGGCCGATCTATCCCGCGCTGCTCACTCACAACTCATGTCTCCAACAAGTTCGGATAAGGCCCTCCAAGCCATCCTCCCTCTCATCTCCGCTGGTCAACCTTATGAAGCTCACCAAAAGGCTAGAACGTTTGCCGCAAGATACACAAAGTCTGGAGCTCACCAAATCGCTATCGATCTTCTCTTCCAATCCGCCCGCGAACTCTTAAAGGCAGGTCACGCCGGCTCGGGTACTGATCTCACCATATTACTTGTCGAGTCTTATGAGCGCGCAAATGAACCCGTCACCGATGTCAGCAGGGGTATGTTGACGTTTCATTCACGTTTTATCAACTATTGAATATGTCCAGGTCGACTGACTCAACTTATCGCATTGGTCGGTCCCTCGGGTACATGGCGCAGAAGCATCATCGATAGGGCTATTTCGTCCGTAAATTTTTGGTTTTTCTTGCATTTCGTGGTCTAATCCCTTATAGGTGGTCCGCGAAGCAAGGTCCATATCCTGCGGGCGATTCTGCGTTGCAGCATTACGTTGGCGATTTGTTTCTCAAAGGTACTCGTAGAATATAACACACGTTATAACAAACCCATTTCGTATCCTCAGAGGGTGATTTCATTGGCGCCGAACTTCACCTCCTCGCATCTGGCACTCGTGACAGCGCGCGCCTCCTTGCTCAACTGTACTTTGACTGGGCAAGAGCTAGCGATTCTCTTGGGTCTCACGCTGGAATTTTCTCACTGCGTGGTGTCCTTCCGTATGTCCTTCGTCCGCATATCTTTCAACCCGTGTCCCATTTTCATTGAACAGGTATCTGCTTAACGGCAACATTCTTGCCGCACGCACTTTTCTCGGCACCTTTATCTCCTACATCTCCCCATCCGGGGAGACCGTCGTCATCGGCTCCGCCAGTGATGAAATCATCGTCACTCGTGATTCCTTGCTCAACTTTGCCCAACTGGCTGTGCGCTGCGTGCAACGGGCTGCAGGTGCACAGAACAAGATTGCACGAGATGCCTGGATACGTCTCTGTAGGACCTACCAATCCCGCGGTGGTATCATCGCTCAACCCCAAGTCCGCGTGGTTTGTGAAACTGACTTTTATTTCTTTCATTCACTCGCGGGGCTAAACATCTAAGCTGCAGGTACTGAATGAATTGTCGACGCTATACTTTGAGATCATGCCACCGCGTACAGCGAATCCGAATCCATTCGGTGACGTGATGTCTTCGTTGTTTGGAGGAGGACCTCCTGGCTCGGGCCCAGCAGCAACGCAGCCCCGCACGATCACACCGAGCCAGACCAGCACACACCTCGCACTAGATTGATGAAGTAGGATGATAAGAGACACGAGTAGAGACTACACCGCTTATGCGTACACCTAAGGAACCATTACTTTTATCCTGAATCGCTCCGCGCGCCAGTTGAATTTGCAAACGGTAGCGCTATAAAATCGCCCGAGTGACCTCAACATTCTGATCATTCAATCTGCAGTGGGTCACGTCAGGAAACCTGGCACTTCCGCATACTCTACACCCAAGCCAACTCGTGCTCGATGTGAGATAACTTTCTCCGATTGGACTAATTTCGTTGTTCAGCTTTAATCTGTATTGGTTCTACCCAGGGAATCTTCTTCGTCTGGACGCCTATTATTCCACGGTACTACAAAGACCGAGTCTTCTCTACATTCGCCATCAGAGCAGCAGCTGCCAACTTCCGCAACTCACCTTCCGTCTTGCTCTCCCATCACACGCCTTCCCACGGAACTCCTCACAATGATATTCTGCCACGTTCCCTACATCGAATTTGAAGAATGTCGAATCCCTTCGTGGATGGCGATCGGCCAAGTCTGCCGACTGTGGCGTACGACCGCATCCTCCTGCAAGCAATTTTGGTCCTACATCCCCTTGCTGACGTCTGAATACTGGGTAGAGATATCCCTCGCGCGTTCCTATCCTTACCCAATTTCCTTTCGAGTCGACCTTTCCACCACTGGCACGCAACCAGGGTGGTACCGTCGCGCGGCGCTCTCTGCCTTGAGGGAGATCTCACGCGCTCGGCAGGTTTACCTCTATATCTCAACGGCTATTATAAATTTGGTGTTTCGTGGAGAAGCCTTACACCTTTTGAATGCGTCCCCCGCTCCTCGTCTGGAGACGTTGAGCATACAGGCGGGTAATATGTCGTCCGACTCCATCTCCCTTTCGAGCGAGATCTTTCTTCGCCACGTCGCGACGACACTTCACGCTCTGGATCTTGCGTATTGTGACCTCGGTCCTTCTTCCCTACTTTTAAGAGCGCCTTTGGTCACTCTCTGTCTTGAGAACTGTAAGCTGGAGTCTCCTCTGGAAGCTCTCAATCTTCTCCCACATCTTCAAACCCTTGTTTTGAAAAATACAAATTGTACTCGATTTAGGGATTCAAATGACGTACTAGTGCGCCTTCCACAGCTACTGCACCTCGAATTCAAAAACACATTAGTATCATCGCATTCTTTTTAAAAGGCATCCTTGCCCCAGCATCGGTATCACTTTCCATCACGTGTACCGACTATATAGTTGATATCGGTGAACCACCACTTGACGACCTGCCGCTTCTTCGTAGGATCGTTCTTACCCTCTCCCCAGTCCTTTCTACCTATTTAGAACGCGCACTCGAGGAGGGTCACGTTTGCCCTCTTCTGGAGATTTCCAGGCCAACGGACGCTTCTAGGAAAACCCTAGAGCTCCTCAGCCCCACATCGCCCACACGACTCCAGCTTTCCTTCATTTGGGGGGACGTGTCTGGTTCCACCGACCTCTTCTCCGAAATGCTCTCCGCCTTCCCCGTCGCCGCGCTCAAGCACGTTCACACGCTTCGCATGCGCGACGAGGCCGACCGTCGGCCTCGCGCTTACCTTTGGACCCACTTCCGCAACAAGGCTCGCGACGAGGCCGTGCGGGGGCTGCTCGCCATCGTGACGCAGCATGGGCTTCTGCCCGCGCTCCGTCAGATGTCGTTTGAGGGTGTAAGTTTTAATAAGTTCGATCTGGCGGATGCGCTGGTTCAGCGTCAGCGCATGGTAACGAGCGAGGGCGCAATGATCAAACTTTCCCTGCGAGATTGTCTCATAAGCCAGGATACAATCGCCGCACTCCGAGATTTTTTGGGGTCGGATGCGGTAGATTTAGTGTAATATACCCAGAGTTAAGACGTTTACGTTCACATTCAATCTTTGTATGACGGTTTTATATTAGTTTTTTGGTGTATCGGATGATTGTTGTTTGCGAGTGCACAAGTCTGAGTGACCTCAACGTCAGCTCCTCTTCATTCGCAACACGCATCGGAATAATGGCATGGGAGGTGGTCTGGCGGAGCTACCTGGGTTGCCTCCGGGTCGCCGTGGGGTCGACTGGTTGAGGAGATCCATCTCTCCAGCTTAGCGATGTCCTGTATTTCTTTTTTTGTTCAGCTCCACGCCAAAGAAAAAGGAATACAGGACATTGCTAGGCTGTCAGTCATACTTTTCTGCAGCCTCCTTCACTTTCTTCGTTTCTTCGGCCCTCCTCTTTCGCTTCACTAGTGGCGCACCAGGTGCTGGTGCGAGAGCGCATCCGGAGTCAGAGAGCACTGCCTCGTCACATTGGAGCGGGCTTGATCCTAGTGTGACATGTCTGGTAATGTATAGTGTAGTCCAATATGCATAACGTTACTAGTAGGGTCAGGACAACTTAGCGCGCTGTGTTCGAAGGGAAAAATCTACGTCACATTAAGGGGCTTCTACGCGATCGTAGGCCCAATGTGTCACTACAAACGCTCGTGGTAGATATGCCCACTACTCTAATTTGCGAGGGTGTATTGGGGAGGATGATGCCAGACGGCCCGATCAGAACAAAAACGGGAACATGGCTTTCCTCTGGCGAGGGTACTCCTTGCCAATTCCTTCTTATATGCGCACTGCTTTTTCGCGGCCAGCTCATCATTTGGGCGGTTGACACCGCCCAGAATAGCCATGCTAATCCAATAGAGTAGGTGGTCAGTTGTCGACCTTGGGTCAAACGTTGAACATCGTACCTGCCCAAGAACCTGACATGTAGGCGACTGCAGCCCAAGCCACACTTTCAAAAAAGTAATTGGGACAAGAAATCAGCCCAAAGCCGTATCCATATGGGATTGCGCGCTTCTTTGTCCCCAGGGGGCGCAAGTTACGCAGGGTCAGATGAGTGTGCAGGTTGGATAACTCAGCAAACTGGAATGAGAAGCGATTATCGTCAGGTTTCATGAGAGTGGGGAACGTCATGTCCACGCACGAGCCAGACACCAGCACAGGTCCAAAGGAAGTTTGGGTTAGACCGCAATGTGCCTCTAATGTAGAGCGAGTCGGCGGAATATGTTGGGCCATAAATTGGATACGCAAGGAATAGCCCTGCGAGGGTGTTAGTTGGTGGCCAGGGTTATGAAACAGAAGAAGGGATACCCGATAATATATGATAATGGATCGAGCTGAACACATATTAGACAAGGTATCTCGGAATTGAGACAACGGGGATGCGTACTTCTTGAAGATATTCCTCAAAGGCATGGTCGCATGCGAGAATCGATGGACACTAGAAAGAATGATCAAGACGGGTCAAGTGAAAGTAGTTGGTGGGCTTCGACATACAACACAGACTCGAGCTCGCGCTTCGCAAAGTGTAACATTACCATCGCATATACATACCTAGCCAGTCTTCCATGTGCAGCAAACTCAGCAGATTAAAACAGACAAAAGGGACGCACTTTTGCAGTTGGCTGTGTTGCACCTCGTCACCGTACAACGCTTTGGGAAGATAATAAAATATAGGATGAATGACGAGCGGACCAGCCTAGTTTTTTTTTTGGTCACGACACCCGACGAAAGGTTGGGCACGCAGGATAAAGAACCACGTATTCGGTCATAAACACGGTCCTCCAGCTGACCTGCGGCCCTAGATCTTTGACCACCATTTCGCTTCCATCGAGCACGCCTGCAGCCGCCAGGATCGCGTCATCTTCGAGGGCTTTGGACCCTCCCTTGAGTGTTAGCTTTTGCCGTTCGACATACAACTGTAAGACGCGTGCGCTCATGAGCAACGCGGCTATGGGGCGTATGTGGGGGTTCGATCGTACCCGAGGGTCTCGTTTTGCCAGCGTTGCCTTTACATCCGCGACTGTTGCAACATCCGCGGCTTGTCGACCTTGAGTATGATGGGAAAGCCTTGAAAGAGTGTTAACTTGCCAGTCAGAGATGGTCAGTGTAGTCATCGTAATTTATATGGGCGCGGGCAACTCGTTGGGGCTGGTGGTCAGCTAATTATGCTGTCTATTACTTATTTATTTATTTATTCGCGACAAAGAATTATTTTATCCAAAGTGAAATTAGAAACGTTTTCCTGCAACAAAAAGCACCGTACAGTATAGAGCGGGTTCTTCATAAGGTGAAAAATTGCAATCGTTTCTGAGAAAGTAAAACGAGAAGAAAAGAAAAAAACAAGACTAGAGAGATCAACGCTCATTTTCGACCTTCTAAGTCTCGCTGGGCGCTGATTGGCCGGGCTCACTGAGATGCTCATATTCGGCTTCATCAGCGTCGGCAGTGGCTTCTTGGTACTAAAAGTCAGGAGAGATTAGAGATTGATCAAGATAGGGTGGGATCACAAGCCCTACCTGCTGGTACTCATTTCTGCATCATCGATCATCGGTGAGGTACCCAAGAATCAAAGGCTCAAAGAACTTACACTAGATCGTGAGTGTTGCTCTCCGCTTCCGAGAACTCCAACGTGTCCATTCCCTCTGTATACCAATGCATGAAAGCCTTACGCTTATACATGGTCGTGAACTATTGCGATTTGTTCAACCAACTACTTAGAAATGGGCCTTGAAATGGCTGACCTGGGACAGATTACGAGTGAACAGTTCCTGAATGGCCGTAGTGTTTGCAAGGCAAGTCGCTGATTGTTTATGTCCTACAGGCGGCACTGAACATAGAGTCACCGACACGTTGTCTGGAATCCACCTATCCAGAGGGCATTAATACAGGCTTGGCCCATAATAATGAAAAAAGTGGTAAAATTACTCGACAAAGAGATGAGAGTTCTTCTGCTGTAATTGTTGCACAGTGAACTGTAAAGGACAGCATCAGTGCCTCCGCCACGGGCACAGGAAACACACGTACTTCAGCCTGGGACGAATAGTTAGCGGATAATGCCTGTAGAGAACGGCAAGAACAAACAGACTTCTTGGGAGGATATCTTGCCGCGGAAAATAGTTGCCGCGGTCAAGAAGCGCCTGCATGCTTCAAGTTTGAGTTGTAATTCACCGCAGCATGAAAACATCACCGACCCAAAGCGTGGGTCGCACGCAACCAAGAGGTTTTTACGGTCAAAAAGGCTAGTAATAAGCGTCATCAGGTTTGCTGCTGCTTCAGAAAAATGAGAGGTACGCACGCATTAGTCAAATCGGGGACTGAGACGCGCTGGAACATATGTGTTTTTGGATCAAAGAGTGGAGCATAACTCGGTACCAAGAAATGCAACTAAGAGGACGATTGAGATGTCACACTACGCGATCATCAAGAGAAAACCACGCACACGAGGGAAGGGTATGAGGTTCAGGCACAATTTCCGAAGGTCGCTTAAACGATACCCCGAATCAGCGAAAGCACCGAAATTCTAGATAGCTGACTGACCCATTAAGTTGACCAGGGAACCGGAGGCTGGTGCTTACTCCGCACATGACCTGCGAAATAATCTACGCAAAAGGGCGATCAATAACCGTAGGTTGTTGCTAGGTTGGTCCGCCTACGCTATTGAGATTATCAAATGTCGGACTCTTCACTTTCAGCGCCCGGTTGATATGTCGTATCTTAAATCGGTTAGGAGATCCACACACGAGTGAAGTAAAGAAAACAAAATCGCGTACAGGCTTCGTTGTCAATGCAAACGGTCAGATCACTGTTCTCAACAAGCTGATGAACGGAAAAGCAGCGCGTTGTACGGCTGGGAATGGTGCGTTCAGTATCAACGAGCAAATACAGCATGGGTAATGGCGAAACTTACTTCAACGACCGTTTCCGAGACCTTTGGAGATGGCAGGATCGAAAACGTGGCTAACATTCGATCCGGGTACTCCTACACGCCAGCGGTCATGTGAACATGACTTTATGCAGAAGCACGTCGAACAACGCACTTCCCGCAGCTTGGACAGAAGGAGGCATCCTAGCCCAGCACCAGTACCCCCACCGAGTGAGTGGATGATCTGAAATCCCTGAAGGGCATCGCAAGGCTCGCTCTGCTTCCGAAGGACATCCTACACAGGTTGCAATAAGAACAGAAGAGATTCCGACCAGGTCAAGTAACCCCACCATGATGCTGTCGACCAACTCGGCACCTAGACAAGGAGGTTGAATCGATAAACTCAGGCAGACTGGGAAAATTTTGCAGAGCATTGACACTCACCATCAGTATAGACTGATCCGAGCGTTTACGAGCAGGGCATGAGCAGAACGCAATCAGCAAAAGGAACAAAAACGAACAGCCTTTTGCCCAGTTATTTCCCGCTCCGCCTTCTCCAGAGATGAACGTGTCGGGCCTGAAGAGCGATCCGGTGGGTCCGGTACGTATCTAAAGAATAATCACCTTTCGGTGAGCGACAAAGGAAGAAGTGCCCGGATCTAGGTGATGATACGTACCCGATCGCATACGCCGGCCTCGAGGTCAATTTGAACACTGCGCGGAACATACTTGGCCGTCGGTCCCGAGTTGACCTCGGAGAAGTACGTCCCCACCTTTGGGTTGCAAGAATGAGATTGTCGCGGAAAGAAGAAATTTTTTTGCGGTGATTACTCACGCGCGCGAGCTGTAGTGGGTCGGCACCGTGGTACATCTACATGAACCAAAGTTTACGTCAGTTCTGGCCTGCCAGCAAAAAGTCTCGGCGAACGAGAGAGAAGACGGCGGCCAGACGCACCCCATTCTGGTCGAGCCCGTGTTCAGCAAGGAGCATCTTCCAAAAGTTCTCGCCAATTTGGTTTCCGGCCTGTTTTAAAATACATTTTAAACGTTCCGTTCCGTTCACGAGGAAAGCTTTTGCAGTATTTACCTGGCCGGCCTGCGCGTAGTTGCATAAGAAGAGATCAATCAACGTGCACGACTTTTTTTTTTTCGAAACGTTACCTGTATATTGATAATTTCTCTGGCCATTGTGGAAGAGTAATAAAGATGTGACAGGGAGTGGGATGCCCCTGGGTGGGGGTTTAGCAATTCGGCGCTCCGCGCGCGCCCATGGCCATGAGGTGTTTTAGCCGCTCTCAACCGGGACTAAGGTAGCGAACGGGTTATATAATCGGTTACCTATAACGTCCGACTCAATGGCCTCATCGTCATCGATGACGACGGAGGGTTTTATTGACTCATTTATAATAACAGAACCCGAGCAATTCAATGTGTGAATTTAAATTATTATTCAATTTATCGAAAGTTCTGCCGATGTTTTGCTTGCTACTCTAAAGCCAATCATTTACGTTCATATATATAGTGACCATCTGTGCAAGTATCTGTGAATCTGAGGTATTAGTGTTACAGCACCCTCGAAGTCGTTACTCGGATGACATTATGCCCCTTTGATAGCGTGATAGGTATAGCGTGGCAACGCTATGATTGCCACACTTGCCGTGGAAGGGTCGTTCCAAAGGCAATTGCAACTAAGGATATGGCAAGGAGGACGGTATATACCAGCCCACCACCTAAGTATCCTTCCGCTAATGATAGTGAGAAGAGAGAAGTAGAGATTGCTGGGCCAATCGCACGCATGATCGAGACGAGGAGTTGGGCAAGCCCATTTGTCGCGCCCAAAGATGCACGGTTGGGGATGCAGCAGAAATATAGATGAAAATACACCCTGTAAGAACCATATTAGTTCAGTGGCACTGGATTACTAGTGGTGAGGACAATATACCGTAGCACGAGGATACACCACAACCAAAAGTAACTTGAAGGCCACAGCTGAGTACACAACCCGGCCCACACCGTAAGCACGGGCCAAGGCATTCATCACGGGAAAGAGCACGTAGACTGGGATCGCACAGAGCAGCCCGCCGACAAAAACTCTTTGTACCCCACAGAGCGTGAGCGCGCGCGAAGCAAGTAAACTGAAAGACGATATTGAGTATCCCGGAGCACGCAAGAATCTTCCCAATTGCTGGTGGAGCCAGTCCAGGCCACCTTATTGACGGGCGTGCTGAAGAATAGAGGCTGGATCGCGCGATAAGAAATGTCAACGAGGGAAAGAGTCCCATAGTTGATCACAGCCAGCACTACTACCCTCCGCGTCATCAACCGACGAAGAGGATATGGCCTCTCTGCATTATCTGATTCAGGTATCTCCGCAGACGAGGGTCGCTGTTGCCTCTTCAGAAGACTGCGAAGAGTTACCGGAGAAGGAACGGTCTATAAATGGTGAACTGTGGGCCTGAGTCAAATAAAATTGCGTTCATGCCTACCTCCCGCAAAAAGGCGTACGTCATTACCCACGCCAGTGCAGAAAAAGTGGCAGGAACTGCGCATGGAAAGAAGTATGGGTACTTCTTCAGGAACTGAGAATTTCCAAAGGTGTTAGGAAAGTGGTCCGCAGGACGTGAGAGTAAACCTCCAATCATAGGGCTTTACAAGCTTCATTCATAAAAGCAGCAAGTCAAGAGCAGACCTCACTCACCCGACTGTACTACCCGTGGACCATGCGGCAGGCATGTACGCATAAACCTGCGGGAGACTTGTGGGGTCGGTGATCTCTGCAACGATACTTTTGATGACACCAGAGTTGCCGTTCAGAGCCCCATTGATACTCCGGCTGTGATACGTTAGAATTGGGCGGCATAGAGTTAATAAATGCATACCTAAAAACAGCGCCCCAATAAGTAGTCGAGAGCCCAAATGTATACATGGACAAAGAGAGGCCAAAGAGACCTATAAGGATAATCGGTTACGGCCAACAACACCGGAGAGCCTGCTCCAGTGTAAGGTGGTCAGAGCCTGAGTGGCAAAGAATATGGATTGAGAAATGTCATGGGCAGACACGTAGAGAGACTGACGCTGAATCTCACTATCAAGCCAACATAATATCCCACGCGAGATTCATCACCATGGGTGATCCCAACATTGCGAACGAACTAGAGAGGAGTGAGAAAAGACTTGATCGAGTTGAAGAGAAAATGGCGTGCCTCTGGTGTGAAGGGATATATGACCTGGGATGTAAGTGGCTCTGCCAACTGGAGAAAAAGCAAAATCAAGACTTGAGCCCAAGGTACAGGAGTTGGTGGCTTCTTGAATGCTAATTGCGAAGGAAGGAGGGGAGTTTCCTCATCTCCCGGAGGAACATCACCGTTGCAAGCCATTGTGGGCAAAAGAGGTGAATTAATTACTTCGGGAGATCAGCTCCTCCACTTTATGTATCCTTACCATAATTGATCGATTGATCTCCTACTTCTCCTCGGTATCTTGTGATTCTTGTCATCTTGTAGACCCTGCATTCTTATTCGTGAGAGGGTTAGTAACTTAGTCCGAGAATTTTACCTCACACTGCTTGTCAAAATGTTCCAATGATTCCAATTCCATTCCATCGACACCTGTCACGTGATAAATTGAATGGGATATCGGCACTACCCATTGTTGAGCGTCTCTGATACTGTATAGACCTGTTACATCAGTCGAGACGGATCCACCGGGCTGGGCAGATATCCGGGAGGTATTGCGACCATATAAAGATACGGCTGTCGCGAAAAGTCAGATTGAGCACTCGGCCGGGGCGATACCTGCTGGACGGCACCATTCGGCTGGTGTGAGCATGATCATGATCATGGCGATAGTGATGACGATGGAAACGGCGACGATTGCGGCGATAATATCTCGTCACTCCCATTGGGCTGACGTGAGTGCGATGGCGATGGCAATGACGATGACGAGGTCGGCGATGGTGGGTGCGGCGGTGTTGGCATGGCGTGAGTGAAAGGATAGAGGTAAAGAGGTTGGGGTGACAGCGCGAACGGGGGAACGGGGATACGTATGCGGAGGATGCACGCGTGTGCCGCCAGGAGTTGCGTACTTACCCCCTTGCTGGACGCCGCCGAGCCAGAGCCATTTGAGGTGCGAATGAGTGACCAGAGGGTGCAGGGAGCTTGCGCGTGCTCGAGCTACTACTACCACCTCGCAGGGTCCACTGGCAGGTCGCGTATCTGGCCAGTATACCAGGACCTGCCAGGACCAGTTGTGCCCGCTACGCGCGCTTGGTCCGAATCATTCGAGTCAAAGTCGACGGTCACAGTCGGTGATACTCAGGGGAGATCGTTCAAAACGGAAGGACTTGCGTATTACGCGCAAAAAAATTGAGAGGGGACGGCGGTTCAGGAGGGGCTTCGACGAGTGAGACCATGCCGACTCGGACGTAGTCATCGGATGGTGGCAGTTCGATGTAGAAGACGGGGTTTCCGGTACAGCAGGACTCTGAAACCGTGACGGTCGGTCGACTAGTTGGCCTGAACTCCAAAGTCATAGAACGTCTGGTACCGAGAC
>WTXI01000331.1:0-38432 GCA_022376515.1 Lactifluus volemus
GAGCTCATATCGATGGTGTCATATCGCAGCACATCAACAAGCACCTTATCACGCGGGGAGGTGGGGAGCCGTGAACGTGTACAACAGCACCATTCCACGATCTTGGTCGAGTGACTTTACCTGCGATGATGATATTCCAAGAGGGGAAGACGAGAGGGAAAGAGGTTAAAAAAAAACTTGATTGAATGGCGGGGAGGGACGGAAAAGTTTCGTTTGAAGGAATGCCGGCAGGTTGGTATGTTTCCTTTCTGCCAGTCAAGCGAAAACGGATTTACTTTGGAACGAATGAACTATGTAGAGAGGGAACTAGCAGATCTGGGAGTCAAGGGCCTCGTGCCGGAACCAAGTTTCAGGGAAATTAGGGTTCCGGGGGCAATGCAGGGTAATGGTTTGTTAGGGTTCCTTAGATGGGAGTGGATGACGAAAGTGCAGTAATGTAGGGTGAGTAAGTACGTTGATTTACCAAAAAACGTAAAATGAAAATAAAAAAAGATGGCGGGGATGGAAAGTCAGTTTGTTGATTTGATGTGAACGGAGATAGATATGGATGTAATGGTAGAAGAGTTGCGTGCGGCTGTGATGTGGCATGGGAGAGCGAGACTCGCGCCTTCAATTTGAGGAGCACCGCTGGGAGCGAAAAAGAATATGGCAGAGGTGCCGGCCAGTCGCACGAGCTGTCAAACTACCGTCCCTGGCCGCCCCCCGTTCGTTTCGCCGCCCCGATTTCGGTTTCTCCTAATCGAGAAATGAATGACTTTTTGTTTTTAAGAAAAAAAATAATAATCATAATAATAAATAAATATATCATCGTTCGCATATATCTTATCCCTGTCTTCCTTCTCCCAAAATGTCGCTATTGGCCCTGTGCACACTCCTCAAATACCTCGCCTTTCCCTTCTCTTCGTCTCCAATCTCATCTCCCAGTGTCTCCCAGAGATGGACGCTCAGCCTCAGTTCGAGCCTACTCTTCATCTAAAGGCAGAGTCCGCCTCCGCGTACGAGTTCAGTCTCGACATGGATCATCGCAAACGCAGGCGTAATCGTACCACTCAGTCCTGCCTCAACTGTCATACTTCCAAGAGAAAGGTTCGTACCCCATCTCCCCTCCCCCCCTTTCGTCCCCTCATCACCTCATTTTCCCCCTTATAGTGTGATCGCAAGCGCCCTTGTCAGCGTTGCATCCAACTCGGCCTGGTGATTCCCTTTTTGTTTTCCCAACGCCACTCGGCCTGCTAATGCTCACCGGCCTTCTACTCAGACCGGTCTCTGTGTGTACGAGATCGATGACCCCAGCATCAGGTTTGTGTACATTCTTCTTTCCAACTTGTCCACCCTCATCTTACCTCCTCGCCCCCGACAATAGGGATGATCCAAACCTCGATGAGAACACGCGATTCCGCAACCGCATCGCCGAACTAGAAAGTCTGGTTCGTGAGCTCCGTGGTAAGGCCCAACGTCATTACCGCTCCGATCTACTTTTATCGACTGACGTCCACTCGACACCCACAGGCAAGCCCCACCCTCGCTGGGCAGATGCAAACTTTTGCGATGGTGACCCAAATGAGAAGTGGCACTCGCGTGCATCGAAACGGCCTCCAGGAATGCGTCTAGACCTTCGCCGGCAACGCAGTTCCTTCGACGTCGGTCAACCTCCCTCTGCGTCTCACACGCCGATTAAATCCGAACCTGGCGACCTCTCTCAGACTTTCCCTTACCGCTTCTCTCCCTCGCCTGACTCCGCTCAAGCCTCGCCTTATCAAATGTTTCCCCCACAGAACCCCGCCTCCGCATCATATCACGACCACGCGATGCAATATGGCAGCAACGGCACTTCCTCGGGTGAGGGATCAGCTGGTTCCTCATATAGCCCCTACTTGCCACCTCCGGGAGCGTACCAGTCCGACGCAGGCGCCGATACAAGGTATCGCTCCCAACATGGAAGTGATTCCCGGGATCTCTATTGTCCGTGTCATGCGAATCCCAACGCCAGCGCAGTCCTCGTGGCGCTTTCGCAGCAGCTACAGGGCGCAATTGGGATTATGCGCGGTTTACAGGAGCACAGTGGTCATACCCCGTGTTCTCTCACGCGACGTATGCAAGATCTTAGCGACCTCTTACAGTAAGCGTGACGCTTCATTTCCGTTGAAGACTAGGGTCTCCTTACTCGGTGCATTTCCTCTCCAGTCAATGCCTGGCCGAACCGTACGCTACGAGCAATGACTCGACTGCGGGATACGAGTCACTATCAACGCCGCCAGACAGTGATGTGATCACGCCTCTCTCGTCTGGAGAGGCTGCTCCGATACGGGCAGCACAATTACAAGAATGGCACGCACTCTCGCAGGCTCAGGGTAGCGCATACAACCCATACTTCCCACCACTACCGGAACGTCCTGGCGTACATGGATACCCCAAGGATCTCGATGGTCACCACCCAGAATTCCATGGCGTCATGTAGGGCGGTCCAGGCAAAGGGCTCTAGACTGCCGTTCGTATGACGCTATTCTTGCCTATCTTATGTACCCTAATCTGCCTATCCCCTTGCATTGTTTCTGTCCCACGTCTCTATCTAGCAATACCCCCTTTCTCCGTGCCACGTTTCACGTTTTATTCAAAAGTCTCCGTGTGTGGTGCTCCCTTGTACTATCTTTGCTTTACCATCGGTATTTTGCGCGCGAATTATGCCAGCGCCCCCCTCCACTGCGGCATATTGTGTACTAGGAAGCACGATTATGGACAGCTTTTTTTTTTTTTTCTTTTCCTTTTTTCACTCTCCGATATAGCACATGGAAACTAGCCATAATTCTTGTGTTAATGGACACCCCTTCACCGCGCTTCCCTGACTGATTGCGCGCGTGAACTTCCCATCTGTCAATATGTGAGATGAAAGCCTAGTACGCGACTATCCGAATACCTGGATGCTTCTGATAAACGCGCGCCAAGACGTGTATGGTTTTTTCCGCGCTTCCCTTTCTTTCTTCTCTGTTATGACTCGGACGAGTGGGTCCCCACGGTGAACGTAAACGACCTCATATTATCAACAGCGCTAGATTGCACAGGCACACCCTTGTTATCGAGCACCCACACATCGCGCTCTACGTATGTGACGAGCCCGTCGCGCCTTACAAGGATGACCTGTGCGAGGCGCGTCCCGTAGATGCCATGGGAGACGCCACTGCTTGACTGGAACGGAGGAACGAGAATGGTGTTTTTAAGTTCTGCGCGTTCCCGAGGAGGCGAGACCGTCGAAAGCGTCGTACTAAAAATATGATTCAAAAGAACGTTTTTTTTTTTTTGAGGACCGAACCAAAAAGAGAGACATGGGTCTGGGAAAAGGGGAGGAAGTTGGAGTTGGGTTTGGGGGGGGGAAGGCCAATCCGAGAGGGAAAACAACACAAAACAACGAAACAGTACAAACACAAAGGAGGAAGGAAGGAACGGGGGTTGTGGAGTTTGTGTCTGCTACTGGGCAGGCACGCGAATGGTATACCACGGCGTGGCGCTGTGGCATAGGAGGAAGAGGAGGCGGCGGCGGCGGCGGGGAGAGGAAGACCAAACCGCAAAGGGAACAAGAACCCCCGGAGGAAGCGAAGGGCTTGTCACGCACGTCAAAAGTTCGATCAATCGCCCTGCCAGATGCGACTCCTCTTCCGTTTCAGGGGAAAGACCATCGAGCACGCTTTGCAATCCGGCCCTCCCTTGGACTACTTTGGGCCAGTCTTCACCTCCCTGTCCGTCCACCCCGTTTGAAATTCCGCCACAGGCGCACTCGGAATCAGTCAGCGAGCGGGAGCGTATGCGTCCACCACCACCGTCATTTGTGATCAGCCGGACGTCATATGTGAGCAGTTTGTTGTTTGACGCGAGAGATGACTGCGGCTGCGGTTGTGGTTGCGGCTGCGGCTTCATGGGCTCGAACAGGAGTAGATTGAACCCGGCGTAGGAAGGGGTGTTTTCATCCGTCAGGGCGCGAGTTGTACTGTCGAGGAGGTTCGAATCGTCGCGGGGATCACTCAGGAACGATGCCACGAGCGTACCCCTGGATGAATCGTAGACCGCGCCAGGTTCGGTTATGTTTGTTCTGTTATAGGGTGTGTGTGTGTGAGGGTCAAAGGATTTTTTATTTTTTTTTTCACAAAGCATGGAAGGCGGGTCCGGCGAATGGATGGGATTTTTGGCAACACAAACTTACAAGAGCGCGACGCGTCCGGTGGGACGGCTAACGCCAAGCCAGGTACCCCCGGCCAGCTCGTCGCGGCCGGAAAGCACACGGCCCCTATCTATGTCTCCTCCTCCTAAGGCCGCCGGCCCGCCATCATCATTGAGGGCGGACTTGTGTACAGCTTCGAATGAATGGAAGTGAGCTGGAAGAGTCGGGCGCGCCAAATATTCGTCGCGATTCGCACACAGAATGCTGTTTTCTCCCCTCCGCGGTTAGCGGTGTGCGGTCAGGGGGGGAAATTGGCGAGAGGGGGGGGAGGAGGAGCGGGACGTACAGTGCGTACATTGGGTGCGTGATGGACCAAAAGCCGACACACATTTTCCCTAGCAGGATAGAAGGGAATGGAGGATCACTACTGGGACTGATTGGAATATGATCGGATGATGTTTCCTAATTCCCCAAAGAAGGACAAAGTCGGGTGCCCCGGCGTAAGAAGTTGGGTTTTTCGGAATCGGGAAAGGTCCATGGTTCATCATCATGGGACTGGGACTTGGAAGGAAAAGAAGAAGAGAGGACGAACGGTTAGAGGAATCAAAACGACGGCGACCCAGATTTCCTGAATTGCGGTCAATCACTAGACGTAAGAATGAGATATTCTCATCAAACGTATCCGTAAAAAGGAGAATGTGGGTAACGGAGGGAAGGGGAACTGAACACGTACAGGGGGCAAAGCGGTACGCAGCCCCCCCCCCCTGCGATCCTTCTTCTTCCGAAATCCGATGGAGCGCAGTTTGCATCTCTGGGATCACATGTTCCTATTTTCGTGTAATGAACTGTACGACACCACTTTGCCGACATGTCCCGAGTCCGAGTCCGTCCCTTACCTCTAGTATTCCTGTGAATCCAATACAATCGCGTACAAAGTTGAGCAAAAATATATTGCACCGAGTTTTCCCATTCATACTAGTAATTACTTCCATCAGGATATTCCCCATCACGATTCGCACCACTTTGCCCCACTGGCATCATGTTGCTGATGCGTGATTAGCGTATCAAAAAAAAAGTGTGTAAGCGTGAACCTGAACCACTCCATCGATACTATAGTACGCAAGACGGCGACTGTAACGTGTCAGTGATCTCAGCGCCGCCATTCCAAAAAATCTGCCTCTGAAAAATGTATATGTTTTTAAAGCGATTTGTGGCGTTCGTCTTTGCATCGACGATGCCCGCCAACCGACTTTGTACGGCTCATATCCGTTCACTGTCTATAAACATCTCGCTTTAGTACCTGCCAGGTGGCGTTCCTGCCGAGATCGTAGTATGCTGATCCTGCTGTTGCTTGCTTCACATCCATCACTCTGACCTCGGGTAAGAATGCCATCGTACAGCTTTGTAAGGCATCAACCCGGGGCCAACACTCTCCGGTGCGTATCGTCGGGCTTAAATGTCCTGCATGACAACAGGCTTTGAACTTGAACGTTTGAACCAACAAGCGGGTGTAATATCTGATTACTATATGTCCCGGCGCCACAACGCTAACAAGTCAACTCTGTCATTCGCCGGTCCCTCGATTTATGCGTCGGCAAATATCTAGGTTCTCAGCTCGATCTTGGTCAGGGCGGCACCACCCACAGTAATCGGCAATCGTAAAGAGAGATGTGGCGTTGTGAATCTGCATCAAGATTATTTTTTTTTCGCATGTGACTACAGTAGTCGGCTTGCGGGTGAGTGTTCCATTTCTACCGGTCCCTGAAAAACTATTTCTCAGCGTTCAGTTGTCGTGATTGAATCCGCTGAGACCGTCGCTCGCTTCTTGACTTGTTTTCCCTGATCAAAACAAAATCGAGTAATTGCGAGGTTTGCAATTGCCATCATGTCGGGGTGCGAAGTCACCACCGAGGCTGTAACAGAGACCGATCCGCGTTGACTTAAACATTAAGTAATTCCCTACCCCGCGGCAAACAAAACATTTCGTTTCCCAGGGGCAGTGTTGGATTTTTGACTGTAGACAGTTACGCACATTCTTATTCCGTTCATGTTGTCGAAATGTAGTACTCAAGTCCACGTGGGGTCCATTTCCCGGGTTCCGGCATCACTGCTAATCGTGGAAGCTAACCTGTCGAAAGGTTTTCAACCCACACCCTGCCAATCGGCGGAGGAGAGTCTGATGTCCATCTGCCAGACCGCCGTCGCATAGCAAGTCAAACAAACTTGAACATCGTCTCTGACGGGTCTATTGACATCGTTGTCTTGCTCCACCACCCTGTGCATGATATCGTATCAAGAAAACTTTGCCAATGGCGCTGATGAGTGTACTAGAAACAGAATTACGGTTGCGTTGCGGAACGAAAGCCGTTTCTGCACTTTTGACGGACTACATCATGATGTTTGAGTAATCACGACCCTATTTTTGTCTTACCGTAACTGGCACCGGGATCTGTTCTTGCAGTGCCTGATGTACGGATATTCTACCGGAGGCCCAGAAAACTTTTTTTTAATTCCGCCAGGATTTTTCAAAGCTAACCATAACTCCCAGTTTTAGCCCTGGAGACAACGTAAAGTACCATACTCACTTTTGGTTATGTTGTTGTTATTCTCAAAGCCGCCGCCTGTTCTCGTGATAGGTGCTGTGTGAACCCACCCAATTGTGGTTGGTCGTGGGAAAACGTTCTATGTTGATCGAGTTGAACTCCTTTGCCTCGAAATGTCCTGGGCCGCTTTGCTCAAACTGAAGCTGTAAACCTTGACAGGTACAGCAGAATGCCGGTAACTCGGAAATCACACAGAATGTCTCATAGAGAAAAAGGTGCCTCACGGTGGTTTGAACCTCCGGAGGTTAGTGGCTGGAAAACTGACCCTTCTCAGGCTCAGTGCTGTTCCGACGACGCCGAGGTAACGTGTTTTTATCACGTGACATACTAAAATCACAACTGGCCCTGGTTTACAATAGTTTTTTTGAGGTTGTAGCTTCAGGGTCAAGCAGCTCACATGGTCAGGAGTTATTGTTAGGTGCGCGTGTATACAATAGTTGGACCCGTCATTACTTATCATTGTGTTAATGCCACGTGTTTGTTTCCCCCATACCATGGCGTCAAACTCAAAATAATATCTTTGCGCCGATTTTTGAAGTCTGTGGCAGCATCCCCGTCAAGTTTCGTCTTATCCGTTTGAAGCGTTTCTTCTTCAGGGTGTCATTGTGTCAAACTAGGATACTACCCGCGATTCAGGTCCCGTGCTAACCTTGAAGCACCTTCAGGTTATCACGTTCTTTAGTCAGAGACTGATCCCTGAGCCTTATTCCCAATTGAATGAATGAATGACCGAAGTCGAGCGTTCCTGACCACTTCCTGCAAAGGTTTTCCCTCCGTGGCGTGCTGTATTCCCTCCCTCCCACGCAAGTTAACTCTGCCCTGACCAGGCACAAGGCGTTTGTTCCCTACTGAGAACAAGGCACGGCTACCTGCTGTCGGGCTCAACTTTGGAGAGAACGATTTGATAAATCCGTAGCTTTTGATGCGTCGAAAGTTATCATCCTCAAAAAAAATTTAACGGTATTACAGTACGATCCCGTAAAGATTCCAATCTATCCCTTCGATAGACTTCTGCGGCGTCCCCTTGAATCGCCGTGTTCATTCATGCCGCGTTCGTTATCACAGCCGATTGGACCGACAAAAACCCTTGCACGATCGCGTGGACCCCCAGATCGAGGCTCTGACCAGGGATAAGTGAAATTCGTAGGTGGCTTGTTCATTATTCCTCGATAAGTTAGACTGACTACTGCTCACCGGGAGGGTTTCTGATTTGGTGCTATCGCACCCCCTTTTCTTTGGGCAGCTGTCCCTCCCATTGCTGATTCATTCAGGTCATCTGTCATTCTTTGGTATGCGTGGAACGGTGGAACCGATCTGTGCCCAGTAGCCACTCCCGATTCCAGCCTTAATTTGAGGGCAGCCTAAGATAACACGGCACCGAGTGTGATTGCCATTTCTAAGTTCCTTACACTGTCATCCCTGGTTTCATCTGTCACTCGCCATTTCTGCAGCCCGTGTTTGGAATTGAAATGAATACTTTGTAGATGACGCGGTGATACCTCGAGCGGCTGTCGCACTTCAAATTCAGGGGAAATGGAGGACGTGTGTACCTGATGCGCTTGGATCGGATTATCGCTCGAACCTTGAGGCAAAACCTTGCGGCTAACGCAATAGATCTCACCGAGGGTGTCGTACAGTGACGTGCGCCCAGGAACTAGTTGGATCGCCTCCACAAAACTTTGACTTGTAAGGTACTAATGAGCGGGAAAATTAGATCTGAAAAAGCGACAAGGTCGCTGCTTCCAGTGTGTCGTGCATCAGACCGTATTCGAGAATCGGGTTACCAACCTCCGAGGTGGTCAATATGTCGATACTATGAGCCCCATACGATATATCTCGTTACGAACCTCGAAACGGGAGAAAAGATGTTCCATACATAAACCTCCTTGCGGCTAGGGACGTACGAGCGGAAAGCGTGCGAGGTCATGCTCCTCGGTCCACATGACCGGCAGGACAAAGAAGTTTGGTCTATACCTGGAAATTCCCGTTAGTGTGACATAGAAGGGAGGTTATGGTAGGTTAAGGTACTAAGCAAGGTTATTTTTCTCGGAGCTCAGAGTCGCAGGCCGAATGTGGGCTTGAAGCCGGAGTGATTACGTCTTGGGACATGGAGACGAAGTTGCCCCCCAAGGTAGGGAGAAGCACCAGTACTAAAAGACGGGAAGGCAAATTGACGGATTAGCTCGTTACCTGGGGAACCAAAATGTCTACGGTAGCGAACAAGTCGTGTGTACCGTGTGCTTGCACCGGGAACCGATGCCAAGTCCTGCATGACTTCCGCATCGACAACGGCTGAGATTGTGAGCCTACGAACCCAGAGACAGTACCGGTGTCGCGGGTGTCCAGATCGTGACTGTAAAGAACCGTCGCGGGTGGTTGAAACAGGTTGTCCAACTACCCCATTTTTCGCTTGGAATACACGGTTTACAAGCAATGTGATCCTGTCCTACAGTGATGTGACGCGTCTTCCACCCATGGTTGTTCCGATTGAATGCAATGCCCAAGCTCGAGGAGGCACTTGTCGATAAACACCACACCCAGATTTGAGAGACAAGGCATTGATGCCACTGCACCTGACACACAACCTCCGATTTGGAGCCTCGTACATGTTACTCATAGAGATTCTCATTACTTCTAGGCTGTCAAGGGTTTCTCTGAGCAACATGTTTAGAATACTCCAGTGGGAGGTTGTGTGGTCAGTTGTGAATCACCAGGTCTCAAGCAGAATGTCATCGCGGGAGAGCAGTAGACGGTGGCCGGTGTGATGAGTTTTGGATGTTAATAATAACATACCAGAGAGAGACACTGTGTCGCCGAAAGCTAGAATAATGCGATTCAGACAAGGAGTATTGGAAGGAAAAAAGTTGCAGACGAGAAGGATAAAAGTTTACCACCTTTGATTATACAATCCTGTCCCACAGTGACGCGACGCGTCCGAGTCTCGCGCTCATGGTTGTTCTAATTGAACACAATGACCAAGCTCGAGGACGCACTTATCGATAAACTCACATCACACCCAGATGTGAGAGACAAGGCGCGCGCGCTTCTTCGTGCTGTACGCTCTAGAACCGGCCCTGGAACGGGCTACGACATCGGCGAAGGTAAGACAGGTATACCCGCCATCTGCGCGTTCATCGCGTCCAAGAGGTACGCCTTCCTCCACGCGTTCTTTGATCTCTCAATCCTTCTCATCGCTGACAGAAACGCGTCAGTGCTGGTTACGCGGATGTCACCGAAGATATCGCACAGAAGGCGTCTTGTCTTGCACCCAAGACATTTGCAAGCACGTTTCGGACAGTCAAAACCGCGCTCAACACCCCGAAGACGCAAAGTAGTAGTTCCCCAAGTAAATCTGTGGATGGGAACGGCCCAACCGCGTACGCTAAACTCATCAGCGAATACAAGATAGGACAGCCTCTCCGTGTGGAATCTTGGATGAAGGACGCTCAGGCGGCGCTGGTCGCGCTCCCTCAATTTCAGAAGAAATTCTCATCGCGCATTACTGAATCTGGGGCAGAAGTACGAATAGCAGTGTTCGTGTGGGTGTGTAAAGCGATCAAGGTATGTAAACGTGAACTCCTGGTTGCCAGCATTTCTCCACTAAGCATCAAAAAACAAAACAAAAACCTGTAGCTCTCCAGTGTGCGGAACAATTATATCAGCCTAGTCGACAAGTTCGGAGTGTCACTCAAGATCTTCACCAGCCTGATTGGGATGATGGAAGACGAATGCGTGGATCTAAGAGAGACCATTGGCCTCGCGATCAAGGAAATGCGCAAGAAGAAAGCCGAGGGCAAGACAACATCGAAAACGCCAACGTCAACACCCTCGCAGTCGCGATCCGCATCACCAACAAAGTCAGCCCTACGCAACGCAAGCCTGACCCCATCCCTCACAAGCAGTCTGAAACGCAAAGTCTCCTTCTCCTTCTCCGACGTGACCGCCTCGGAAGACGACGACGCTCCTCCTGAGACTCCGTCGAAGCGGCCGTGCAGGACGTCGACGAGAACCTCCTCCACCTCGGCGAATATTCGCGAGTTGCCCGTGCGTAAGGCGGCCTCAACCTCATCGTCGGAAGAAGATATCAAGAAGATGTCAGATGATGATCTCTCATCATCATCGCCACCACCACCACGACTCAACATCGCGTCCGAACCGATCGCGGGGCCATCAACGCCACGGCGGCGGCGCAACACGCCCAAGAAGACTTTCCCTACACATGCGTACCGAACGCCTCCCTCTGCCCGCCGCATTCAGGCGCTCTCCCTCCTCTCCGATGACGACGATGAGGAGATGATTGAGGAGGCTACGATGATCGTCGCCGAAGCCGACAAGGAAGAGGAGGAGGATCTGTTACCTCTTTCGCGTCGGTTTTGCCCCGTGTTCCTCGATCGAGTGCAGTGGGCACACCGCGCGCCGAGGCTGGCTCGGGATCGTGTCGACGCAGAGAAGCGGACGAAGGTTTTAGTGGAACGTTGGGGTTACCCTTTCGAGGCCCTGCGGCAGGCAATACAATAGCAGCAGGCACGCTCTGTAGGATTCCCAAGATCTTTTTTTGATCGCCACCAACTTTCGGATGTAAAACATTTCTGGCCATTTTTCGGATAGAGTTAGAGTAAAAGAAGAAAAAAAATAGTCCATTCGGCAACCAAAGGTCGAATGTTAATTTTTTTTTAAATCCAAGCTTGTAAAGAGACCCCCTACCACTTTTTTCGAAAAAAGTATTCGTACAAACGCAAGGGAACCAGAGTAGATAACTAACTAAAATCATTGGGATGAAAGCAGAGCGATCTCGCTAGGAACTCTCACAGAGTCCTTTAAGTTCGTTTCAGAGAGAAAACACGTTTCATGAGTGCATTTTCCCACTGCGCCACTTAACGTGAGAGGACCTTCTTGATCCATGAGAACAAACCGCTCGACTGGCGTTCCTTTTGGTCACCGCCCCCCCCCCAGGTAGCTGTGTCCTTGGCTTGATATTGGGGCGGAGGCGATGGTTGATCCACCTGAACGTGTACGACCTCATACCGTGGGAGGTCACACAAGACCGCCTGCCATGCGATCTTAGGAACTCGCACGAGGTGTTCAGATCCTGTCACGAGCAACTTGATACGATCGCGATCGACATCGCGCAGTTCAGGCCACAAGTCCTGTATGATATCGATGGCCTCCTACAAAAAAAAAAGGTCGTGTCAGATGGAACTGAACATGAATTTGGAAGGAGGGAAGAGATTTGAGGGCATACGTCGTAAGTTTTGGCAGCAGGTGCGTATGCCATATTCTTGTTATAGTGGAACGTCAGGATGTCGACGGGACACTTGACGACCGAAGGCGGCCACATAACGGGTGGGGGGAAAAGCGGAGGGCTCATACAGGGCATCGGAGGTGGAGGCAGCGGGGCCAGTGGCGGTGGCGGTGGCGGGTGCATGATGATTGGTGAGTTATAACTCGGCTGTCCGAGTCCGCCGTGTCTGATCGGGGAGGGTGTTCTTGACTTGCGCCAGTAATAAGGGACGTGCATGTCTGCCAGTGGATAGATAGGGCTGAAGCTGCGACTGCGACTGCGGCTGATACTTCGACTCGGACTGCGACTGGTACTGAAGGGCGTTCCGGATATTGGATCGTAACAACACCGCAAATCTTGTATGGGAGGAGGAGGGCTGCGGCTGAGACTACGACCACGTTCTCTCGATTCTTCGACCATAACGAACGGGGGAGGAGGGCGTGACATTATCGGAGGAGGCGTGTTGACATCATTCACGGTAGAGGGAGTAATGTCACTGTCACTAAAACTATCGGAGAAGAAGGGTATGGGAGGTGGTGGGCCCGAGGGGAACTCATTCATGATGGAAGGTGGAAGAGTTTCATTAGGACCATCGGAGAAGGGTATGGGAGGTGGTGGGACAAATTCATTATCGGGAGAACTCATGGCTGGATGGACGAGAGTTGAAGGAAATGGGCGTAAAGATAGGACCTCGCTCTTGGGTTAGTCGCTCTAAATATGCAGGCGCTTATCGTAACACCGATAAGGCGACAACTGGGGGCGAGGCACTTTTATCTCTTTTACACAGACAACAAACAAGATAGCCTACAATAATTTGTGACGTGCCAACGAGCCCGTATATTTTACACACACTGCCACTGATTGCGCCGGTTCACACTGCTGGTTGCCGGTCCATAGCTGGATAGCAGGGGCGATGTTTCATCATATCGATACCCCAAAAAAATCAATGATCGCCAGTCAGTCAGGGACAACAACTCCGAGCCTGTCCAACCGGGCCTAGGCCCCCGTCCAATGAGCTGTCATGATGTTGCACAAAGCAAGCTTGACTTCTCGAAGTCCTAGTTATTATCGTTACAGTAGGTATTTGGGCACTAGTTGCGCGAGGTGCAGTGGCTTGGGGTCGCGGCACAATGATACCGTATTGCTGTGCCATTACGTACATCTCAAGAAATCGCAAAGGACCATAATGTGCAGACGATTTCCCTCCAACTAGCAACTGGGCACAATGAAGCCAGTGGTAGTGTTTGTGCCCAGGCACTTCCAGTTGCTACCCCCTTACCCCACCCCCGCATTCCACCTGGAAGCTTGTGGTGCTACGTCTCTGGCACGTCATCAGACCATCATCAATTTAAAGAAGAACGGTGGTTCGAGTCAGGACTGGGCAGAAATTTCACCATAATAAACCCTGATGGTTGTTATAAATGGTGGAGGTGTACCATGTGACAACCAGTTACGGATATGGATAAATGTCCTCATGGTCAGACAACTATGACTAAATAATAACAACTTCGCGCCAATACTGCACTAGTACTGTACACACATCATCGATCAATCAATCACATACTGTACCGCCCGGCGGCGCAAGGGTCAAGCCCCTGCAAACTCTACTGCTGAGGTCCGTCCGACTCGACTACTGGTAACAATTCTACACACAAGACAATTCAGTTCTTCAAAGAACAAAAGCTGATCATCCGGCTCATACGATTCCTACCAACTTCAGGTTTGGGTTCATCTTTCTGTAGGTACCGCTCCTCCTTCTCCTGTAAGATTGTGTTTGAGGCCAGATAGGGATATTCCGGCAGCTCAGCGTCTGCCTCGAATCCCTCTATATCCCGAATTCTCACGTCAACTACGTGGTATGGGGGGAGCCGTCGTACGACTAGTTGCCATGCCGCCGGGGTAATGCAGGCTATGCTCGACTTTCCTGTTGTATGGAAGGTGATACGATCACGCCGGATGCCTCGCAGTTCCGGATAGGCGTGCTTCGCCAGGTCAATGGCCTCCTTCACAATAGAAATCCCTCCCCATCAACTCATAAAAATTTTAGGGAGAAAAAAAAGGTACAGACATCGTGAGTTTTTGCTGCAGGTACCCATGCACTGTTGTCGTTGAAGCGATAAGTCAATGCTTCTGGGAATTCCTCTTTTGTTGGGCTGGACGTTGCGACGGCAGAGGACGAGGCCACTGACTGGCGGGATCCGAAGAGAAACTTCATAACCACAACTAGAGAAAGCGGGTGGAAGTTTTGGACAAACACCAAAGATGAGGGTACAAAAGATTTATAGCGCTGTCTTTGGGGGCTGTGAACACAGCCCTTAACTTTACCAAACTTGTCCCCTTTCTTGTCCGCCAGAACAAGTAAGTGCGGAAGCGCACTAGAACGGATCCCGGAAAGAGACAGTCACGTGATTGGCACACCCCCCTATAAGCACGGTGCCACGGCCCCGCAACATCTCGTGAAGGGCAAACTGTCCTAGAATAAACATAGTGTTTACAGATACACTCACCTTTTTACAAAACGACTCATGATGAGCAAACAAGAACTGGGCGTAAACCACGACGACAAGTTGAATTGGAATTGGTTCACCGCGAGGGTGGAATGGCACGCTGAGGCCGCAATATATTCATAAAGACGTAAAATGAAACGCGTGATATGACAATGGTCACAATGCGGTCATGGCCCTAGAGCGACACGTGTGCTGCCCAACGATCGAACGAATCTAAATAAATGTCGAGAGTGAGGCGTAGACGCTCAAAGTACTTTAGCTCCCGAGTAAGTTATGGGGAACAGGTGGGGTAACTTTGTAGTTTGCGATAAGAACAGCTACGCTCGCTTAATGAGCGGAGCGGGAAACTTGAAGGGAGAGTTGTGTCCACCAGTGACTCCTGTTGAAGCAAAACGTGCAGCAAGCGCCCGTTAGCCTGGCATTGGCGGCCAGGTGAGGTGGTGACTCGGAGGATCCGCATGACTTGTCTTCTGGAACGCTGGGAACAGGAGCAAAGAATATGCTAAAAATGATCTACGCTCTGTGATCAGAGCTAGTGGTGTTCCACCGCCGATGGTCAACAGGGCCTAGGGGTTGCACTACAAAGGTAAGAGATTATCTGGATCGATAAATAGGCTTTCACGGTTGTGTGATTAGTGTTTCAGGGGAAGTCAGTTACGGTCGCATGCACCCGGGCCTCACCTGCATAAGTCGACGTCAGATTTCACGCGGCCTCGACAAGCACCGTGATTGACGAAGGCAAATTCGGAACTGGCAGCGACAGTAGAATCCACGTTATAAAGGAACAAGAACAACAGTACCTATAGGAGGACACAATTTACTAGCAGATGAGGAGGAAGATCCAGAACTCGGATCAAAAGTTCAATTACTCCGTCACGAATCCTCCCGAGGGTTTAATGTTTAAACAAAGTAGATACCATTTCAGTTGAAGAATAAAAATAGACGCAGATGGGTGTGCGGAAGAACAAAAGAAGTGAAGCAAGAAGCGGCTGCCTGCCAGTGGTGTGGGTGCTGAACTGTATAATGTTGTATGGTTCCACAAAACAAACTTTCGCTGCACAGCTCAAGTCGTGCCCCAGGAAGAATGGTCGCGTCACCAACTGAACATCGAGGAAAGCGATACTGGAACTGCTTCACGGATATTATGCTTTCAAGTACACCTCTTTCGATGACACCGGTGGAAGCTACTAATACACCCCTCACCGCCACTACTACTGTAGCCGGATAGGCAGTGGGCAAGTTGAGTCCCCCATCTTTGAGTCCTCTTTTGAACTCCTTTTTGCTCCTCCTGCCACTGGTGTCCAGCCTGAGTCGGCATGGGCCAGTGCTATTTCTCACAAGCAATTGGCACGACAGCCAGTGCAAGAGAAAGTATGAGCAGCAAAAGAGTCAAAGGGGACGAGAGCTTTTAGGGGGCATAATAGTAGAATCTACCGGATGTCGTCGAATTCGGCGAAACGATCGACAATATGGACAGGAACTCGGAGATCATGATGCGCCGTAACTGAAAGAGATTCCCCCGCGGCGACGGATGAATGGTCGACGCGATTTAACGTACATGAGAGTAGCGATACTGTAGCTTCCTGTGTCCGCCCTCTTTAAATACTATTGACTTGGTACTGATACTAGGACTAGTATTAGTAGTTCTAGTTGGCGATGACTCCGATGAGCATCACGTACTAGTCACGTGCCTGTCCACCTCGAACAACGAGTTCATCAGACTCGGCGGAGAGCTGTTCTACATTGACTCGGAACCGAGTGCACCAACTAATCGATTTTATGCCCCATAACGGGACTCATTTCCGGCAATATTGCAACAGTGCCGTATAATGTGTCACCCTTTCCGAGTGTCGGGCAAACTATTTGATATCTCTAAATTGCCACGCGTAAATCATATCCACTACCATGTCTTGTATCCATGGTACGAGATATAGGTATCGCTTCCCTTGATTTATGACTGATTTCGGCTGTTGTGTGTAGATTTTCTCAGGGATTTGAACAGGTCCAATCCTTCCTGGAATGCCTTTGCTCCATCAGGTAAGTTGTCCTATAGCAGTCGCAATAAGTAATTATGAATTAGTAAAATATGCCAGGTTTATCATAACTCTCATCCTAATGATCGATAACAATGCCAGAACGAAATATTCCGTTTGAGTAGTGCCCTTCTAGCGACATTACGCCTAAAATGGGGTGGGGGGGGGGGGGTCTTGTGGACACCATACTGAATTTGACTCGAAGCCATGAAATAACCCATGGGGGTATCGCAAAGTAATAAATAATCTACTCTGCTTCTTCCCATGGTCAGGATGCCCTTTACATCCCTCCCTATCGTCTCTAGTACGGCTCTCGCAAATATTCAGCTATGAGCGTGCTCCCTCCTGGTACCGTTACCACAGCAAGTAAGGGTGGAATCGTGGTAGCTACTAATTTGCACGTCGTATCTTTGTCCGTCGCCGCATATGAGTACGTCCCAGGTCGTATCTTGCTTCTTCCCATGGGGGCTCATATTAGGCCAGCTACCTCCTCACCCTTCCTTACGAATTCCAGTTGTACAGGTCCTCCGATCGAAAGAGGTGAGAAAGGTTGACGCAAGCTTGAAACTGACTAGAAACACGCTTCGCAGACTGGGATTGATACTGTTCATACTTATTCGGCATGTCTTTCAATCTCGTCGCTCATGGCACCTAGTACTCACGTGTTCTGTAGCTACTCAAGCATGCTCGTATTGATCTTCAGTAATGTGGGATTTTTCGACACACACTTCTCGCGGAAATCCTGTGGCCAATATTACCTCCTCGCCCCAATATTCAAAAGTCAGTATCACCCAGGTTGCTCCACGTTGTCTGGCACTCAAGGTTGAGTAACTCTCCAGTAATACAAGTGATGGTATCGCAGGCGATCCTGGGTTTCAGGTGAGCCTTGACTGTCCTGTATCCCTCTTCCAAGACTGACAACGGGATCCAGGACGTACTACATTGCCCGGCGCAATGTCTGGGTACGCTGGTTCATTTTATCATTGTATTTCACGATTGTAGGGGTCCGTTGTCACCGTTCCCTATCCAAAGGGTCTTATACTGACACAATATATGAGCACAGTTCCAAGCTTTTGCTTGTTTGGCCAATCGGACGAGTGAGTTGAACTCAGGGTCTCCACCGTTGATTTTGTTGGCTCACGAACACTGTACAACCAAGCCGTGACGATAGACGTGAGCGCGACCCTTCCTTGACCTCATGTCGATATATTAAAACTTATATGGTCATCCTTCTGATCAGGGAAAGTACGTTTGTTGCACCCCCTCTCTTGAGGTAGCCTTCCTCACAAAAGGTCGTAGTTGTATAGTTGCAAGCCCTCACCCGGAATCGCCCTTCTCTACCTGGTCCTTCCACCTGGCTGCCACGCTGTTCGATCTTCTCACACTGTCTATTTCGACGGTCTGCCTTCTTAATTTGAAGACTTCTGAAACGTCACAGTAAGCTATCTTTCTTTTTGCCATATCGCGTCAGCTCTGATCGCTTGCAGTACCTCGCGACTTGTGAAGAGGTAAGTCATCTTCGGACTGACGGCTTTTTCAATGCCTTACCTCAAACCAAGGTTTTTATATTATGGCTTGGGAAATTTCCTCGCACTTACGGGCAGGTGCACTCGCAAGATATGTGATGCTTAGCTGACCAATTCCCTACAGCCGCGAACGTGGTGAACATGATAATGTTTCGGAACCCTGATCGTTCTATACAATCATCTGGGTAAAATTTCCTTCGTTATCGAATTCATGGCTGCAAGCCTGACCGAGATAGCGCATCGCTTAACTATGCAGTCACATGGATTTTGAGCCAACGACTTCTTATCTACCTGCATGGTATGTAACCCACCATCTTCAGACCCGGCTCTTATCCAATGGAATGTTAGAAGCTAGTATTGAACAGGCATCTGTCGTGGTAACGCCGATACGGATGATGCGCGTGGCCCCTTCCGAGGTTCACTTCTCTGGAGGGACAACAATGGATAGTACGGACAATCCAACGAGCTCCCTAGAACACGCAGGGGACCGTTGTCTCCAAGTGCACGTGGAACGGACACTAATCATAGACCTCAAACCAGAAGGCAAAGAACCTGTCGAAATCGAAACGGAAACTCCGGATGCTGTGTAGGACCTCAGACACAACATTTGAATGGCTGGGCTTTCTTCTTGTGTTTACTATAGCTTTCTCCAAGTTCCGAGTCGTCTATTCCCCACTATGCGGGCATTCTATGTGTCATCACGTGTATAGGGAATGCAGACAGATGGTATACATACTAGTGCACCTTCTCCATGTTATCAGCCACGTTGATTCTGGTAATGCAGCAGCTCAAGCAAACTGGCAGTTGGTGTGACAACGGAATGAGCACCGAAGGTGTAGTGAGAGGCGGATATCGACTCAGGCTTCGATAACGCCGGGTCCGCGGACCCCCGAGGACAAAATACACCGTCAGGGTAGACGACGGACGCTCAATCGCGTGTGAAATTGCAGGCATGAAGAATATTATCGTAACTCGGACTTCCGGGAATGCTGCCTATCACTTGCCAGTCGAAAATCCGAGTCTCGAATGGTCTGGCAGGGCACGAGCCATGGCGCAGACGGATGCCGGTCGTCGTGTGAAAAGTCATATTTTTCCAAGACCAGACCCCTCGCCAAAGCAATTACTCTAAGAAAATCCGCGGGTGAGGATCAGGACGTCAGAGTCGAGATTGCAGTGGGTTCCTTGGTGACTATACTCTTCGCAACCATTATTCGGCGGACCCGAAGAGTTGATGATTCCTTTCAAGTTGGTTACTAAGTAGATTGTCTGTTCCATGCTGACTCGGTTTGATAAAAAGCAGGAGCTACTAGGGAGAACGTTCAATTTTGGTGATCGTCTTTACCACACAGAGTGAGGCTATGGCTCAGAAGTCCTGTGAGACGCGTGTGGTTAGCTGTCGCTATCGTACACGTGGCGACCCCAGGCACACTCAATTGCAAGCTTCGAAGCCTATAGATTACAGACAGACCTGACGCCGGGTGTCCTTCTTTTTGCCCTCATTGAGAACCGAGCGCGTTAGAGCGCACCATAACATTTTTCTTGCCGATCTCCTCTTCGACGAGGGGTGCGCATGTATCCCAGACGAGATGGTAGCGCGCGTAGATGGAAGCTTTGTAGGTTGTGAGGCCAGCGAGGCGAGGTGCGTAATCGGGGTCCTGTGTGGCCAACGCGACGCGATGGTTGACAAATCATGAGCAAAGTTGAGAATTTGAGAAAAAGACTGCGGGCAGGTGGGCCCACGACATCTGATAGCTCGACAGGAGAATGACAATGAGTCTCTGGTTGGATTTACATGTGGTGCAGAAGGGGGCATTACCAAAGGCAGTTGTGAGAAGGCAATCCTTCCGTGGGGATGCTGCAGGGACTCGACGCTTATAAGTAGTGAGAAAAGGTGAGAGAACCGAAAGAACGCGCACGGTCGAGCAGGTTTAAAGACTCATCGTGCCAGTGTATGGCAGGCCCATCGAACAATGGGCGGTCTACACCGGGCCGGGGTATCATGTCACTAGTGCCATCACCTTCAGCAGTGCGAGGCGATCTAACCCTTCAACCGACTTATTTCACTTCTTCTCTCTTTGTAATCCCATTTCGCGCAGATATAGAGCAGCTAACAAACACATTCATTAAAGAGTACACGACAGATGTCACGCAGCCATTTGCTCTGTTCAAGCGGATATGGCAAGACCAAGGTTGGACTTGGATGCACCTCAAAGTGTTCGATGCTCGCACGCGTCATGTTTACTTGACTGTCGCTTCCAGGCTCTTTATTGGTGCGTTTCTCACAGATTGCATAAAGACGTCAATAACATGGAGGACTATTAGAACGATTTGCCCAACACATTGAGCCTATACGCAAACTCGTCGCCCTGTTTGGATTATACACCTTTTATTTTACACAACCATTGGGCTCTCGAATACCGCTATACTCCATACGGCATGTTGACATCGCCATTGGTGGGTGTAGCCCACATTGGACTGAGTCATACTCTGTTGACAACCCTCCACAGACCAATATGGCTTACTCCTGGAACTGCCAAAGGCAGTCTCACCAATGCTGGCCCCTTATGCATCCCAGGTCCTATCCGCATTGCAAAACGCGTTTGTGTTCTACGTGTTACCAGTGTCCAGGTTGGAACCGTATAACCCACGTGTGTTGCCGCGCGAGGTGTACGTCGAAGACGAGGAAGAAACTGTCCAGAGAACTGGATCAACTTGTTTTCCCACCGAGTTGGAGTTAGACCTGCCAGTGTCCGGGTCGAGCGGAACGCAGGAAGGTGGAATGGCAGCGGTAAAGGTACCAAAGAAGAAAGGACGACCGTCTAAGCAAACCATCGCGAAACGAACGAAGGACGCTGTCGCGGGACTTGATCGGTGGCTAGAACGTACCGACTCGGTTGTTGGACGTGCGGCAGGTGGGAGTGGAACAGGGCCAAGTCGCGCCCGTGGTCATGCGCTACTCTCTCACGCGCCAACGGTGTCGAGAGCAAATTATCGAGCACAAAAGACACAAGTGCTGGGTGCATTGACGGAACAAGGTGGGGAAGGAATGGAAGCATTGGAACGAGCAAACATGGCGGTACTGGGTCGATTGAAGAAGATTGATGCGATGGCTGCAGAGAAGGGGTTGGAAGTAGGGGGAGAAGGGGGAGAATTGACGGGGCTAGGACGAGTTGAACGAGCAGCATCGCGGGGTGGGATATTAAGCTTGATGGAAGGAGCGGGTAGTAGTAGAGTGTGATACTGATCTTACATACAAGTGCTTGAGCGCCTGAATTGTTATCTTCAAGTTTGTGTTCATTGATGATGTAGGTGCCGGTGAGAAGAACTTGAACTTGGACTGCACTGGCATCGCTGCACGGTACTGCCTCAAGCTACTTCTAGTAACGGCCTCGGGCTCATATAATACAATTTCAGAGTAACAGAGTGGCCGCACTCATCAAATATATAACTACGCCGCACCGAAGCAGCACGACAATTGATTAGGATACTTTAAACTATCCTATCACTGAGTGATGGCGAATCAATTGCAGGCAGGCGTCAGTGAAGGGAGCTGGGAATCTGGCGAGTATCTGTGTTGGGAATAGCATCAGTTAGTTAATCTGGTACCGATTTCCGGGCCCACATAAATCACGATCAGACAATGTACTTGATGGCTCATCAATCGTGGATCATCCCGTTCAAATGTCAAATGTCAAAAGCCAAAGTCCCACTACTAATAATGGCATGTGCTATGCATCCTTGCATTTTCAGCACAACAGCCTGTGAGTTATTGGTGTTTGCACGTTTGGTCCAGGCACTGCACGCCGGGGGTAAACTCAAGTTAGAAATCATACAGAGGATGTACACATTACAACAGAGTTAGGGATAATAGTGGCATCGATGACTATTTCCAGATCAACGTGAACTTGAAACCCGTGATCGCTCATCTCGCGAACCTGATGAGCTCGGTTCATCGTTGGTCCACTCACTCCTTGGCCCTGTAGCGAAGAACAAGGCGGATGCTGGTCCTGGTGGCGGTCCTCTAATTTCTACTCATCCCACTAGGTCAATAGCATATGTCCTTGCTTGGTATGGTACGTACCAAGCGGTTGCATGAGAATGCGTTGACTCATGATCCCTGTGACTGCATAACTAAGCGATGCACTACAGCCAAAGAGGTCAGATCCGCCTCGACGAGTACGGGAAATACAAAGACTACCCAGACGATTGGATCATAGGATTGTCGTTTCGAAACAAGACGATGTTCAACACATTCACGGCTGTCGAGAAAGAGATCAGCTGTGGATGATTAGCCTAAGAAAGGAACATGCCCGTAAGCGCAACAAAGTACCCCAAGCCACTATACAATAACCTTGGTGTGTTGTAGAGCTTCTGACGGTCTTTAGTCGGAAGATGACTTACATCTTTATAGATTTCGCGGCATGGGCACGAGCTAGAGCTGACGCGGTGTGCTTGAGGGAGGGTCTTTCAGATGTTGGAGTACTGCAAAGGGTCGGAGCTGACACGACTCTAAAGGGATGTGGCTTACACGCATTCCTTAGTCACGGTGGTCCCTAGCTTGAAAAGGTAGATAGTCGCAATAGATATTACGAGACAATCATATAATACGGCTGCCAAGTAAACCGCCCAATTCGAGAGGGGCCGCTTTGGATGAGAATTCGTAATCATGCAGCTAAAGTCTTTTGTCAGGAGGGCTAGATAGGGGGGAGGGGAACCAAACGTACTTTCCCTAGTCAGAAGCATAACCATGCAACAACTATACATCGCCGCCGCGAAACAAGAAAAGGATGTATTACTCACATTCACCATCACCGCTATATTGCGTAATGTAAATGAGCGGTAATGTCCGTGGAAGACTCTTAAACTCACGAATCCGCCCGTATTCAGCAGCAAATGCTTGGAACTATATTCATAGGTCAGCATGGCAATCCCCAGATCAAGAACGCTGACAACGGACCCCTACAACGATGAAATACGCGGGAAGAATGGTCCAAAGTACCCTGCGGCTCTTCTTGGAAATGCCGTGTGTCCTGAAGTTTGTTGTCGGACTCGAGCTGGGGGATAAAGGGCAGTCAAGGCTCACCGAAAACCTAAGATCGCTTGTGATATAACCAATTGGACCACTGCAGAATTGTCTAACTTGAGAGATAAAACAACCTGGAGCAATGACACTGACATTTGAATATGGGGGTGAGACGATAGTAGTGGCGACAGAAATTAGGGGAGAAGTGGTGGTAGAAAAACCCCACATTGCTGGAGACAAGCACCATGATGCTGCAGTACCTACAGATCCAGTGAAAAAATGTATCAAGCGACCATATCGAAGAACATACCGAATAAGAATGAATAATATCAGGGTGACACTGGTATTCAAATTCAACGTTCAAGCTATATCTCCGAAGTCTTGCAGCGAGATTCTTACATGTCCCGTTTAGTAGACTTGTACAACCGATATTCCATAGGGAGGGTGAGGACAAAGCTAGCCTGATATGGGTGACGAAAAGAAGCGAGAGAAAGCAACGTACTCATAAGCGGCAATTGACAAAGATGCGGAACGCAAGTTGGTAGCCACTGTTATTGCGCCCTCACTTAGGACACCGGTGGTATTGGTAGCGGGCATGTCCGGGATACGGGAAGTACGGGGAAATTGGGGGAGAGCAACCTTGTCGTGGGGATCATGAAAAACGTTCAGTGGTACTTATGAAATCTGCGATGCCGTCATGCCATGTTTCGAGCTGAGCCAAGGTCTGTGTCTGGAATTCCTCCATGATCAAATAATGTCAATCCGGGTCATGCGCCGAGACGACTCCGTGGCTAGGTATTGTTTCAAGCGCAGTGTTACCAGATCGAGAGAGAGTATGCCATAACGTACCGGTTACAGTTGTTGCAACATATACAATTTGTGCCTAGTGGCTGAGGCTATTCGAAATTAGGCACACCCGTCAACCACGGCCAGTTTAACTGACTGACAAGTACAGTCATCCTTGGAGATGTCAAGCAGTGCCATGCCACTCGTCCCATGGAGCAAAGGTGCCACTGAGCCGAAGGGGAGGTTGAGGACAGGCCCAGGTTTAGGCTACCTCGATATGACAGGTGTTGCCACTGATCACAGTTGATGTGAGTGATGGCGTCACTATACTCAATCAGTGGGGTTATGATAGATCTGACTGGATACAGATTCCAGGTCGAATATCTCAAACTCACACTGGACTTTTCAAGGGATCTATTAAATAAACCGAAAACTTAATTCCTATACAGCTAGAGGAACCACATCACCTAAGGGGTTAAAGTGCTTGCGTTGCAAATCAACCCAGGGTAAGTAGAAGTAGATCGCATGTAAACCGAAACAAAGTCCAGTGGGTATTGGTCTGTGCGTCTGTGAGATATTTTATATGGCACTGGCACGCGAACATCCCGCACAGTTATCGTCGGAATATTCGGATAAGCCATGCTGTAGCACCTAGGCAGAACCGATGGCTGATTAAGCCTTGGATGGAGTCGCTAATTCTTTCATTAAAGGGGAATACGTACAGTTTATTGGTCACGGCATGGCTTCGTGACCAAGGAAGACGCCCAATTAAGGGATGGCAGTGCATCTCAAAGTATCTGGGGCTAAAGCTCCGCTCTGAAATTTTATATGTATGAGATGCTCAACGACGCGACGGTGAAGGACATTGTCAAACCAAGAACACCTATAAATTACCGCCGAATTAGGACGAGTTGTTGCTGTTTGACTAATCCAGATTAAGTTAGCTAATTTCCGTGGTCACGAGAAGCGGCAGAGACGTTGAGGCCGGACTCTGCACCGTCCTTGTCACATTTGGTTGTTCTCTCATCATCACCCGATTCCTTGATGAGGATGGCACTTTTTCTACTGTCACGCAAGCTGTGGTGATTGCCCAACTTACGGACTGAGCAGGACAAATTTTCTAACATGCCAATCATGACGTGTAGTGTCGACATTTTGTTAGTCACCTGCCAGAAACAGAGACGGGTAGCGCCATTGACGCATGCAGTCGGGATCCTCATGGTTATTGTCACTGTCGGTAGTCCGATAGGCCTGACAATTCAGAGATAGTGCAGCCTTGCAATCGAGACACTTCATAGAATCGTCGTCGTCACCAGCTGCATCAAAGCACGGTAGAACAAATTATTATCGTGCGAGGTGTCGTGGTCACTGAAATCGTCAATGAGTGGGAAACTTGGTGTCCCAGTCCTGTGTCCTTGGGCGCAAACCAGTGATCGGTTCCTGGATCGGCACAGACCGAAGAAAGACGATGGAATGGATAGTTTAATAAGATCACTGGGTTGTTGTAATGTCAGTGAAATTTTTTTGACGCCACCACTGCCCTGCTGATAGTAGGTAAGACAGATGGAGATGGAGAGCCAAAAATTGAAAAAATGGTCACGTGAATTACCGGCAGGGACCGCAAGCCGGATTATCACAATTCACGAGAACTTTCTGCCATTGTGCAGTGATGGAGGAGCATACATCCATCTGGTTCGCTGTTGTGTAGCCGTAGGGTCAATTGGTCCATGAGGAGAGACCAAGGTAGACCGAGAATGAAATACTTGATCTTTGATGACCGTTAGTCCGTTACTAGTACGGCCGTCGTATATGGAAAAGTATGCAAGACGGAAAAGCAGCGTCGGATGGAGCATGTCACATAACCAATGACTGACTAGAGGTTTCGAATCTCTTGTAGGGACAAATTTGAGATGTAACCACAGATGACCCACTTCCTGCATCTTATGTATCACCGATACCGTGTGCAGGCCCAGGCCCCAGGGAACAATCGGAGAAAGAGGGTAAATTCTAAGCCACTTTTCAAGTACAGCAGCGACCATTAAAAAAGTCTGTCGGAGGCAGAGACTGTGTTATTATGAACCTGGGGGATTGTACCAGTTCTAGCCATTTATTTACCTGGCGCACCTACCCTTAGCAGTGGAGAGGCACAAGCCTGGGCATTGCACATCAACCACATCGCCAACCACATCCATGTTCAGCTGAGCTAACTCGGCTACTCTCTGGTCCTAGTTTTTGAGTGGCCAAAAGTGCTATTAGATGGGTTGCAGTGTAACCTGACAAGCCCACGCACGCCTCTGTTTTCTCAATTCTGCATGTTACGAGACCTGGGCATATCGAGCCATTATTTCATTACAATCCGCACGGTCCTGTTAGATCTGAATGCAGTATCCGAGGGCATGACGTTGCCCCAATCATTGGGAAGAGTACCAGATTGGAAGATGCAATGTCATTCTGTGGCCTTAACCATACGATCAGCACAATTGGCCATTGCTTGCTCCATTCTAGGCTGGGGGACCCCGAAACCATGAGAAGGCGCCGAGAGTGTGCAAGTGAGTGCTCAATTACTTGAAAGATATAGATGCCAAGAACATTGTCGTTGGTATGACTTTTGGAAACAACATTTGCCCAGATGACGCCTCAAAAGTCAAGGAAAGACATTCTCCCAGACGGAAGATATGTCGTAGACTGTCAACGTCACGGTAAGGAAGTTGTGAAGAAGGTTTGGCCAGATTAAAACCCGTCGGCTTAGATGCCAGGTATATATCTACTAGTAAATCAGAAATCGAAACAAGAATCGAAATCTGAGAATTCGCTAACGTGGACGACGACATCGTTACTCCGTTTTCTGTTGTGTTATGTCTTCTGTTGACCTAAAGTTCCTTGGCTCTATATTTTGGCCGTCGGCGTCGTCAGGACAATAAAAAAGCAATAAGTGAGACGGTCGACCCGGGCCAGTTTGATCAAGCAGAGCAAATGTGGCTGAGGGATCTGAATCGCCTTGCACGCTCACGCTGCGGCAACCCGGAGTGGGCTCGCTGTCGCGCAATTGGAGTCAGGGGTACTCTATTGCTCTAAGTTCCGTCCGCGATGAGGGGCGGGCGCCTTGAGAACATGTTCCATTACTAAATCAAATCGATCATATGATCTCAATCTTCGGCGTTGTCCAACAACAGTTGCTGGCCCGGCAATCTGTAGCCCATCCACGGTATGGCAGGGAATGGCCCACTATTCAATATGTGAACTGCCAGTGTGGGCTTAGATGGACTTGTAATGACCCAGTTTGGTTGGCTACTGTATGCAGATGACCCGGAGTCCCAACCAAATGACACGGTGACACCCTATATATGGATTAGCTTTTCCTGGGCCAACTGAAGATTTCGGTTGGGTTCTATTTTGCGCGTTAATTCCAGAGGCGGACGTTGTTGCCCACTACCATGACCGAGTCCCCCCAGATCTCAAGTCTAAGCACAAGCCTCGCTCAACTGGCCGCTCAAAGGCGGGCGGCACCGGACCAGGTAAATTTTGTCTCTTTTTCTGGTTCGAACCTAGTTTACTGTCTCTAGGGTGGACTCTTAACGGGGAAAGATCCAACACAGTACAATCCATCTGATCCACTGCGATTATGGATTATTCAAGTTGGTCAGTCTGTTCCGTCCTGCCGCTCCAGAGACGGCGATATCTAAATCCGTCACAGGCATCATCATCATCACCACCCAGCTTCTTTATCTTGTACTGCGCAGGTTGCGACAGCCCCGAGTGATTGCAGAGGTACTTGGTGGGATTCTTCTCGGTGCGATTTCTTCTACCCTCCTGGTGTGCCGTTCAACTGAGCAGCCAGCTAGGCCCGACTGCCTTTGGTCGTATACCCGGTTTCTCCAAGCACATCTTCCCAAGCCAATCAATACCCTTTCTTTCTCTTTCCGCCAACATTGGGCTGTGTCTCTTCCTCTTCCTTGTTGGGCTCGAGATTGACGTGTCGATTATCCGCCGCAATGCGCGTCTCTCTGTCGCCGTTGCCGGTGCCGGCATTGTCATTCCATTCGCATTTGGCGCTGCGCTCGCGATCCCCCTATACAAGCACTTCATCGAGTCGACTCAGGTGTCATATACACATTTCATGCTCTTCACTGGCGTCGCATACTCCATCACAGCTTTCCCTGTGCTGTGCCGCATACTAACGGAGCTCAAGCTGCTTGACACGACCGTCGGGATAGTGGTCCTATCTGCAGGTGTTGGCAACGATATCATTGGCTGGACGTTACTTGCTCTCAGCGTTGCTCTTGTTAACGCCGGAAGTGGACTCACGGCGTTGTGGGTCCTGTTGGTCTGCATCGGATGGACGCTCTTTATGTTATTTCTCGTGAGCAGGGTGCTGCTCTGGTTCGCCCACAACACAGGCTCGATCGAGAATGGCCCGACTATATTTTTCATGACAATCACGATTCTAACCCTGTTTTCTTCGGCATTTTTCACCGACGTCATTGGCGTTCACGCGATATTCGGTAGGGTCTTTCACATTGGTAGGTTAATATCTTTCAACTTGATGTATGCACAGGTGCATTTCTCGCCGGAATCATTGTTCCGCGTGAAGGTGGTCTCACAATTGCACTCACCGAGAAGTTGGAAGATATGGTCTCAGTAATTTTCCTGCCTTTAGTGAGCCCCCATTGTTTCTGTTCGCCTGCATAAGGTCATAGTCTCCAGTATTTTACACTCTCTGGTTTGTCGACTGACCTTGGATTGCTAAATACGGGCAAGTCTGCCGACGCAATGCTATGTTTGGATGACTGACGGAAGTTCTTATAATAGGAACGATCTGGGGATATACGATTGCTATCTTTACCCTTGCCTTCATTGGTAAATTTGGTGGGTGTACTATAGCGGCTAGATTCTCTGGCTTCGACTGGCGTGAGGCCAGCACCATAGGAACCCTGATGAGTTGTAAAGGGTCAGCAGGGCCAATTGTGATAGCATTTTTGTTTCTAAAACCTATCATCTAGGCTTATCGAGTTGATCGTCCTCAACGTGGGTCTGTCTGCCGGTATCTTGACGAGGGTAAGTCATAATTTACCTTTTCATATTCAAAGTGTCACCTGCTCTGCAGCTTGTCTTTTCGATGTTCGTTCTTGAGGCACTTGTCCTCACCTGTGCGACTACGCCCATTGTTTCCTTCCTTTACCCTCCTCATCTCCGTACGCGGGCTACTGCTACTGGCTCACCGTTTGGGAATATTCGGGATCACAAGGACAAGGAGAGTGGAACCGGCAACCCCGTGTTCGATGTAAAACAAAATGACGACGGTGTCTGGAAGCGTCGTTTCACTGTTGTCCTGGACAAGCTTGAGCATCTTCCCAGCATGATGGCGATCACCCAACTCCTTCAGCCACCACCACCGGCCTACGCTCAGGCAGAAAGTTCGACCACCAACCAAAGCACCAGTAAGGAGGCCGAAGCTCATTTTGGTGCGCTACGCCTCATCGAGCTGGCCGACCGACCCTCGGATGTGATGAAGTCATCTGCTACGGATGCGCTGCTGCATACAGACCCTTTACTTGGGATTTTCCGCACTTTTGCCGAACTAAATGGGCTGTCTGTATCAGCTGCCCTTTCTATCGTGCCGTTTGATGCTCTTGCCTACAGCGTGGGTGAGCACGTTCGTGCCAGGGATACCCAACTCGTGCTTGTGCCGTGGCTTCCTTCAGCTCAAGCTCCGGAGATCACAGAGGCAGGCATGGTGCAAGATGGCAGCCCATTTGATCCGCTCTTCCGCACCGATCACTCCACATCCCTCGTCCACTCGCACTTTGTGCGGGGCATCTTTGCGCATGCAGATACGAACGTCGCACTCCTCATCTGCCGGGCACCGTTCGGCGTACGCGAACAAACACACCTGTTCCTGCCTTTTGTTGGCGGGCCTGATGACCGACTTGCCTTGGACTTTGTCGTGCAACTGTGCGCCAATCCACGCGTCCGTGCGACGGTAGTGCGCATAACTAAGCGCGACATCTCGGTCGATGTCTCACCCCCGGAATCACCGCATCTTCGTGCAGAAGAAACCGCGCAGGCGACCGGAGCAACCATCACATCTGTAAGTAACAGTTCAGCACATATTCAACACCCTTTTCTATTGGTAGTTGACAAGGTGCTGTGTGCATCGGACCGTGTAGGTGACGGGCTTTCCGGACACCATGTATGGCAAGGCGACGACCCAGACCAAGCTGCAGTCCGAGACAGCCGACGGTGTCACGTGGGCGAAGTACACTACCAAGCCATCTTCTGGATCTGCGGCGACGGTCGACCCCACGCTGAACGAGGCACTGTCGCGCGTCACGTTCGAGGAGCTTGCGAGCCCTACCCCGCTACACGCCGCGCTGCATCACGCGCGCACGCTAAAACAGCGTCCGATCGTCGTCGTTGGCAGGTCGCGCCGTCTCGCGGTGGAGGATCATCATGCGGAACTTCGCATGTTGGAAGGGGAGCATAGCGCGGTGCGCGCTGATGTGCGGAAGACCGTTGGGGACATCGGGACGGCATTTGTGAGTGCGGGCTTTGACGCAAATATGTTTGTGATGCAGGCTTCTAGTGTGCAGTTGGATTAAAAGGACGTTCTGTGAGACAGGCACAACTGATACCCGGCTCGTCTCTGTGAGACGCAACATTCATACACAGATTTACGACTCATTACGATGTTGCTCATCATACCATCCTGTGTAAACAGTTCACGATTGACCATACGTTGTTGTTTCTTGTCACGTTGCTGCTAGAGCTTTGTCGAGCTTTTCAGTCAACAGATCTAGAGTTGAGGCGATCACAAGGAGCGATATTATATGCGCAGGGCATAATTTACTGATATGCAAAAAGCGTGAACATGATGAGAAAGAAAGGAAGATGAGAGTATCAAGGTTTGGCCTTCTTTTCCTTCTTCCTCTTTTCCTTCTCTTTCTCCTTTTTGTCTTTTTTCTCCTTTTTGGGGGATGTGTCCTGATGATATGCGGGGATGATTCTTTCAGGGAGGGTACACGAAAAAGCAATATCGCTCACCTCTGCCGCCTCTAGCTTAAGCTCAAGCTTCTTCTTCTTCTTCAACGCCTTCTTCTCCTCCTTCGATAGCTTCACCTTTTTCACTGGCTCGCCATCCCCGCCGTCCTCGTCCTCGTCACCGTCCAGCTCCATCTCATCTGCCTTCCGCTTCTTTTTCTTCTTGTCTTTTTTCTTCGGTGGTTCCGCTTCGATCAGAGGAAGTATAGGCTCCGCATCCGCCATGTCCTCATCCGAGTCATCCTTCTCCAGAGCGAGCTGGTCGATGACTTTACGAATCGCGTCGGAGTTCTTTCCAGGTGGGGCACCGGTCTCGAAGAACGTGAGGCGTTCTTCTACTTGCTGGCGTAATGCTTCACCAAACTTGGGCGTTGGTGTATCTGTAGTGGGGACACAAGTCAGATAAACGATGAGATAGGCGCAGGGTGCGATTTTCACCAGAGAAGCAGTCGATGCGGGACGCGATGGAGCATTTGTTGGCAAGGAAGCGTGAGATGCGGCCTTTGTGTCTGGGACCCGCGCGACCGATGAAGGACGAGTGGTAGATCAGACCGTACTGGAGAGGGTGTGGGTATGGTCAGGTTGAAGCAAAGAGGGAGTATTACCCACCTTGGGCGTGTTGCCCTTGGTTTTGAGAGCACGGAAAAGTGCCTTTTCTGCGCCGAGGATCTGTACCGTGCTGGCCGGGTACTTGCTAAGGTTGGTTAAGGATCCGGCGTGACTGATGAGGCGAGCACCAATGCGCTCGCCAAGCAGAGCGGTGAGGCTGGGAGCGACGAGATTCATTTTTTCGGCGAGGTATGAAGTGAGAGACTTGCGATAGTCAGCGATGGACACGACACGTGTGGCGAAAGCAGAGATGTTGAGCATGTCGATCTCGGCGAGGATCGAACCCATGGAACCGGCAGCGGCGTCGACAACATTCTGTGCTCGCGTAGTATCGTCGCCGAGAAGGGAGGCAAGTTCGGGGACCTTGTCCGCGGTGAGTGTTTCCTTGGCACCGATGAACTTGGCAACCCGAGCGTACTCGTAGTTGTCCGGCACGAGTTTGACAAGTTCAGGGAAATGATAGCCATACCATTCGCGTATTCGCATGGAGAAGAGGTTGACGTCTTTATCAAGCTGATCGAGAAGGGCAATAGCCTGAATGATCATGTTGTCGACGCGATTCACGTTGAACTTTAACTTTGAGCGCGAGTAGGAATGGCCAAGCCCGAGCTGGGCCTTTGTGAGGTCATCTGCTTGTAAACCTTTGAGCAACTTTGGCGCGTGGAAGCGGATTCCGCGGATGAGTTCCATTGTTGACTCGGAGGTGTCGCATTTCAGTTTGAGCTCTACCTTGATAGAGTTGGCTAGGATCGGTTCCGAGACCCCAAGGACGATAGATGAACCGCTAGAAGGTTTTGACAGGTTAAGCTCGAGGAGTGCCCTCAAATCCTCGTTGACCGTGCCTATGCCGACGTGAGAAACAAGATGAGAGGGAGCGGCAACTCTAAACGCACCTTCCGAAATATCGTTCGCATTCTCTAGAGCATTGGCGGCGCTTTTGAACGGGGAAAAGCTCACCAAAGAGACCATTTTTTTAAATTTCCCCAAATCTTGGACGGATTTCTGTACGGCCGCTGCCATGGCGGCGAGTTCCTCCCGAAGCTTGACCTCAAAGATAGCATACCCCGACGCGGACTCGAAGAGGACGTGTGTGGCCATGTCGAGGATATCTTTTCTGGTCGTCGACGTCGACAACGACGAGAGAACAAATTACATAATCATGGTGGTGCCACCAAACAAGCGCAGTGCTAGTACAGTACTGGTGGACCACCACCATTCTTTATCCCGAACAACCCATCACATTTCCGACCCGACCGTATCATCCAGGCATGATGTTTGGCTTATGAGCTTAGTCCAGTTCCCTTTTCATTTTGTTTTTCACTTTTTTTTTTATCAAGACAGCTACATTGTCGTTTGCTGTGCGTGGCGGTGTTGTGAATCTCACAACGTAATTCCGTGATGTGATCCGACTTATCATGTGCGGCGGTGTCCTCGTGCATAGGTTTGACTGTCATATTATATTGGGCTGTTGGAAACAGGGACATCTTTGTAGAATGTGTCCGCGCCTACTCCCCTCAACCGGAGCGTGTGTTCCATCACGACCATTCTCCAACTAATAACCCCCCATCTCACGTTCTTTTCCTCGTCCGATTAGCGCGCTTTTCGAGATTCGATCTCATTGCTTTAGGAACGTTCCATAAATCGGGTCGTTTCTCCGAAGCACCTGGGTCATGCCTCATGCCTCGGGTCTAGGTTTCCAGTGGCTCATCCACACTCCGGGGTTTCGTGCGCATTGGCATAGTGCGGACCATGGAACCCATTCCTCACCTCAGACCTAGGAAGCGTTACCAACCTAACCTAGTTGGCTGGCTGGACGGAGGAAAAAAATTCAATTCAACACAGAGCAGGGAAGCCGGTGCAGTGCAGGAGGGCAGGGCAAGGCAGGGCAGGCGCTTACCCGATTCCCCAAAGATAATCGCCTCAGACGGGCGTCAAGTGACGAGAGTAAACCCTAGGGAGAAAGCACCGCGATTACTTTCACGGATACCTACTGCGGTCCGGGATATAGGTACGAGATTGCGCACGGTCATTGCCTCATGTCAAAGGGGAGGACATATATCACTTCGTAGCGTGCCTTCTCGGCTTGCGTTTCCCCCCACGCCCCCTCGTCCTCCCCCCCGCTCGCAGCAGGTTCATATAGCTGCAGTCCCTTGAATGCGGGGGCTCCGCGCTGACGATCCGAACTTCCCTCCCCTATTCCTTCTCTCTCTAATACTGGGTAACCTTCCCCCTCCCCACCCAACTTATGTGAGCTCACAACGGACTGATCTTTTCAGTTTCGTCTCTCGCCCTTTGTTCCGTCTGTCCCGTCCGTCTTACGATTAAGCCGTCCAATCGCACCACGATGCTTAGGATAAGACACGAGTCCCGGGCTACCTCTGCCCCCTTTGCTCCCACCGCCCCCCGACTGAACCCTTGCCCACTGCCCGACATCAGGATGTCATCGAATCCGATCGCGACATCACCACCTTCGACGACTCCTCGACCATCAACATTACACCGTCATCGACGCTACGGGTCCACCGACGAACCCGGTTATTCTTCATCATTGGAGACTTCCGCGCCACCACGCGGCCGCCCCTCTTCCCAGGCGGTGCGGACATCTCTGGCGCCTTCCCCGCCACTGAAGGGAATCCTCAAAACAGGTATGGGTGCTGACTCGAAGATCACGAATTGCTGATATAATTGTGTTTATCGTAATTCGTAATGACAGGCAACTCCGAGTCCTCGGTTGTCTTTAGAGCTTCATTGATCCAGCAAGACCGGGATGGTTATGCTTCGTCTCCTGAAAAGGCCAGACCTCTGAGGACAATTCAGCCACCTAACAGCTTGTTATCGAAGAGCAGACCGTCTCATCTTGCCAACTCGGCGACTGTGTCGCATACCAAGAAGCATGTCCCTCAGGCGCCCAGCTGCCCCACAGATCCGAGTAAACCACCAGCGACACTGCACTGGAAACTTCTGCCGTTCGATGCTCAGCGCTCAAAAGGAAAGTTGAGGTTTGACTTTGCGCACGAAGTGGACGAGATCGTCCTTGCCATGGCCCGACAGGGTCCGCGACCACTCACGGTTCTCGAACGAAACAAGCCAGCGGCTGACCCAGGACTCACTGAGATGGTCATTTACTGCACAGAATTACCAGGTTGGCCGGTCTACGTTGCACGCCAATCAGGGATTCGCTGCGTCGACGTCTTTGAGGCCATTCGTGATACCTACAACGTGGTGCTTACGGCTACAGAGCGCACGATTCACCAGTCTCGTGTCCGAGATATCGAGAGGCGTCGCTCACCCTCACCAGAGGGTACCAAAAAGGGCGTGCGTCGTCGTGACCTTCTCGAAGGGAAAACGCTCTTCCTTGGACTCGACTGGAGAACGTCTGACTCACAATACCCAGACGGATGTTGGTGCCTCAAAGTCGGCTCCCCGTCTCCGTAAGCGCCACGATCAAACCCATGACACCCCCCCTGTCGTCTCGCATCAAGCACGATCTCAGGAAATCCACGCATACCTCATTCCTTTCCGCTTACGCTCTGCCATGTGTTTTTTTTTCTCAATCATACCCTTCATATCACCCGCAACATTCATCACGGTACCTTTCCTTACCTCCTTTTGATATTCTTATGGGCCATCTAGGGGACCAGTGTTCTATTTCTCGCTTGCCTGCCTTGACTATCTAATTCCCCCCTCCTGTTGTACTTGTAGTTGTTTCACCCACCGCGCTGGTCCCGGAGATGTAACCGTAGTTTGCCCCCCGAACGTCGGTTCTTGGATGCCTTGGTGCATTCTGGAGCGATTGCCTATGAGCTCCCTACTGATATTATTTGACCCTGATAATCGTACGTTACTAACAACATGGACGCCATGTATGCTGCTGCTAAAAACGAACGAGAAAAACTCGGACCGGTCTTGAAAACGAATTGGAAAATGCTGGATGACTTTGCATGTGGAGCGAGGCGCGCAGCCCATCATTGTCCGCAGCTGTAGCACAACCTCCATCCCGTGCCACAGGGACAGCGAGAGGGGTTCTAATACCGGGATATCGGAGGTGAGAGGAGAGAGCCGAATCGATAAATGCAATCTATTGACATTGCAACGTGGTGGAGTGGTGGCCGGCGAGATGCGAGACGGCGCCACTAGAGCGCTCCGCGGTCGCAAAAAGAAAAAAATAACGTGAAAGGTGAATAAATGATCATCATCCATCCAGCACAAAGTGAATAAAAAAAAACCTGGGGAAAGCCGTAATCGTTGTACGTATGGGTTGGTCAGAATTTTTTTATGTATTTTTTATCGGCGTGAATTGGGACTCATCGTGGAGCTTTGCGCGAGGTCTCCTTCGTGGAGGAGGAGGAGGAGGAGGAGGAGGGAGGAGGCCCTTTCAAGTTGGCGGTGGCGAGGGGATGGGATGGTTGGATGGGGATCGATGTTTAGCCGAAACCGCCCCCTTACTGTCAAGCTTTGCCCCAGAAGGATAAGATGATCCGGGGTAGTATAGGTGAATCGGGCGGCAGGAGTAAAAGTGTGATAGAAGGTGGGGCGCGGGTGGGGAGGGGGGGCGTAAAAAGGTGAACGTGTGCTCACTCGGGTGAAAGGTCACGGTGGTAAAGGTCAGTCAGTCAGTCAGTCAGTCTATGTTCTATGTTCAGGCGCAAGTAAACCGCGTGTGTAGATGCATGTTTTGGATTTTTCTGACGGAAATTCTTGGCGGAGATGAAGCATGGCAAGCCAGCATGCAGGCAGGCCACCCCTAGTTCGAGAAATTTATGGCCGTAATTAGACTAATCTTAGCTTTAAATTATCCGGTTATCTGAAAAATTATTGGAGATTCTTCTCTCCCCCCGCCTATCTATTCCAAAATATTGAGTTTGGCGATCTTCAAGCCGATTAGCCACACATGACCTTAATGTTCGTCTTCATTTATTCTATTCCTCAAGGCGACCTCGCTCTGTTGGTTACCAGACAACTGCTGCTTCTACAGTATGGTTTCTACATCAGAATACCAATAAAAATGCATATTTGAACGTGTAAAGCGGCGGTATCAAGTGATAATGTGCCACACCAGCCCGCCATGTGCCGTTAAAGTCGCACGAGGTAAAGTTCAGCCTTCGTCGTATTTCGCATCAGTTTTCGGTCACCTTGATATTTTTCCCGAACGGCGTGCGACAATCTCCTTTGTAAAACCATGTCCGCGTTGTGGTTGATGCACGTGCAAAGGAGCCTTTTCCGGTGATGCGGGAGCCGAGGGTTTCGTCGCGGTGCTCCATCCACTCAGCTTTCCGCTTAGTTTCGACGTTCCCATCTTTCCCACCTTTAACGTCAATTTTCGTTCTTCGTTACGTGCCACGATGGCCAAATACACTGCCCCTCCTGCGGCCCCTGTTCCATGCCATCAACGTGCATTAATTCTTGAATCAATCGGGTACCAACCTTCGATTTGGACAAGATCACCACAACTATCGACGAGGAATTTCCAACTCTGTCCGCCTACTTCTCCCCAAGTTATCTACTTGGGCAGCTCCTCAACCGTGATGAGACACCTCACTCTTCCTAACCCTCACGTGTTTACATTTTTCGAGGTTACTTGGAAGGCCTTGTCGCTTGACCCTGGATCAGGGCCCCTTCGCTCAACATTCTCTATGTCCACTTTCTTCAATCAGCTTTAGGGATTTCCTCGAGTTGGTGGAGAAACTCGGACTCTGGTTGCGGATCATGTGCATGGCAGACACCTCGATTGGCAGATAGCATCCGCACTTCAGATCCTCGATACGCTGCCATCCTTACTCTCTGTTGCGGGAGATGCTCGTGTCAAATGACATCGTACACAATCGAGGTCGACAGAGCACCGTGGCAGAGCAAACGTTTAACAATGTGAAGCGCCAAACGCATTCTCTGTAGAATCTTGATCCAAGTTCAAGGGAAAGCCAAATCTGTTGGAGTTCTGACAAGTTGGTGAAAGTGGTGTTTGGTAATATTTTTTACCCAATTTATAAATTTACGACAGGTAGCGGGCCGCTTCGGTGCGTCTGGTACGAATCCTATCCAACACTTTATCTGATTCGACTATGCCAAATCCGATCGCGATATGACCACCTTTGGTGACTCCCACCAACAAATGTGGACATTCTTCGTCATTGCGGTCTCCCCCATCCTCCCATCCTCCCACACCTGAAGGGATCCTTCAAAAACAGGTATGATGATGTAATTGTGTTTATCGTAATGACAGTCCTCTCCGAGTCCCCGGTTATCTTCAGAACTTCATTAGTACGGCAGGACCAGGATGGAAGACCACATCTCTGAGGACATCTTAGCCATCTCACAGCCTGCTATCGAACAATGGACCCTCTCATCTCTCCAACTCGGCGACGCCGTTGCAGACCACCTATCTCGCAGATTCCAGTATACCGCCAGCGACGCTTCACTTCCTTTTTTGATCCTCAGCGCTCGAAAGAAAGTATAAGTTTAGATTTGCACACAAAGTTGAAGGCTCGATAGGGTCTCCGACCACTCATGGCGGCTGAGCCGGGACTTGGGGACGATGGTCATCCACACGCATAGAAATGCCTGTACAGACACACACCATTCATCATTCCTGTGTCCGAGATATCGAGAGGCGCCATCCGCCTCCGCCTACGGCAGAGGATACGTACGATACTCGGACGGATGTTGGTGGCTCAGAGTCGGCTCCCCGTCTCCGTAGCGCTACGATCAAACCTTCATATATCTCCCGCTGTCCATCTCGCATCATGCAGGAATATCTGACCTACCTTTTACGCTCTTCCATGTGTTTTTTCTTTTTCTCATTCATTCCTTCACGACACCTGCAAGATTCCATTCATCACAGTACCCTTTATGGGTACCAATGTTCTATTTTCTCGCTTA
>WTXI01000332.1:0-38402 GCA_022376515.1 Lactifluus volemus
GTCAGTTCAAAGTACCGTTTTTTACACAGCTTACTTTAAAAGTATATTGTTACTGTGAGTTACACATCTCATTATCTTCGTGTGCGACGTTGACTCGCGACACGTAGTCCTATACACTACATCTATGTCCACCACTGAGCAGCAGCAGAAAGCACCTCAGGATTTACGGAATGTCGTTAACTTTCTCCGTAGTAGTAAAGCGGGGCTCAAGAACAGAGTGGGGGTTTTGAATGGCAAGCGCGTGGATTATTTCAAAGGTGGGCGATCAACGGCTTTGGAATTCCATCGCTTTTGTGTGCATTTATTCACCTCGTTGCTAGGCAAGTCAGCTATAAAGGCAGTCCTGTCACCCGCGTACGCCAAAGTCAAGAATGCACCCAAAGTCACTTCAGAAGCCGAGGCGCAGGAACTCCTTCATAAAATCATCCCATTTGCTTTCTTTCTACGAGTCAACCGCGGCCAGCCAGTGGGCTCTGCATCATCTCCAAAGACAGTAGAGGTCAACCCGATGCAGGTATTCAATCCTGACGAATATTATGCTTGGTTCTACGAAGGATCACAATGGACAAACTATGTCGGTGGTATCGCAATGGTCGCTCTTACCCTAGCTGGCGTCATGTTCCCTCTCTGGCCCCCTATCCTGCGTCAAGGCGTCTGGTACCTCCTCATGGCTTTGTTGGGTCTCATTGGACTACTTCTCGTCATCGCCGTGATACGATTGATATTCTACATCATCACTGTAATCGTGGCAAGTCCAGGCATATGGATATTTCCGCGTTTGTTCGCAGATGTCGGATTCGTACGTCCCCATACTCATGGACTACTTTTTGGCCTTAATCTCGTATCCAGGTTGACTCCTTCATCCCCTCTGGGAGTGGGACCTCCCGAAAAAGAAATCAAAGAAGAAGAAATCTGCCGAAAAATCAGACAAGACCAAGAATGTGGATAGCGGCGCCGCCACACCCGAAGTTGTGGAGGGAGAGGCAGATGATTCCGGAGTTTCGGTTCCAAATTCACGTTCGGGAAGTCGTGCGGCAACAGTCACGGTGGAGGAGGTCCCTGACGAGAATTCATGATAGATATATTGACTTTGTCTGCTTGTGGATATTGCCTCTGTAGCCGCTACATCCGACTATATCTATTCACTCGACACAGAACCTGCCTCGACATCTGACCGCGTTGATGTGTGCAGCGGCGCATCAAATTGTTTTCTGTCCAACCTCCGAATCGCGTTTCGGACTTGTATTACACCTTCCTGCCATTTAAGCCTCTTGGATTGCTCCAAAGACCGTTCGAACCACTTCCGGGCAGATTTTGAGTCATCGTTCATCTTTGAAAAGAAGAAAATGAGTCCCGCACCCCCAAACGTCAGAGAAACGTGGACAAGGTACGTACCTCACGGAGAGAACCGAGGTTAAATAAAACGACTGCCAGCGCTTCTTCGCATACGCGGGCACTGCCCCCCGTCTTCTGTAATAAGGAGAGGGCTTGCCGGCCCAAGCCTCGGACTGTTCCAATACAACGGGAGTGGGTGTGCTCCGCATGAACAGTTCCGAGAGGTTGTTCATCAACTGCGCCCCTGGAGACGACAATTTTTGATCCGTCACAAAGCCAACACATCAAGGATAAGCAGTGCAAACCTCGCATAGTTCCTCGGGAGTGGTTTTCCTCGGAGAGGTGACCGGAGGAACCAACAAAGATATGGTGTGGAGATAGAGTGGCACGGCAAATCTAAAAACAAGGGAAGACAGTACGGATAGGGTCAATCAACCTTTTTAAAAACAAGAGGGGAAGTTCCTCACGTTAATTTACCCGTCCGCGCGTAGAAGGCCCCGAGCGTTTCCAACGGGGCTCCGATGTCGGTCACGCTGACCCATTTTGGTAACTCCAGGTCAGCAAGAATGCTCTTTTCACTCTTTCCCCCTGGTTTGACGTTTCCAACGTCTTTTGCGAGCTTCAGCACTTCCTCGACTGACCAGGTCAACCACCGCTCCTCCTCCTCTTCGCCCAGTTGATATGTTTCCGCCATTTTACCAAGTTTCTGTCCTAGAGATATCGCACGCAGCCTCTCCTCGTTGGTGAGAGTAGACCAATGCCTCCGTAGGTGCTCTAGCGCAGCGAGATATGTTTCGTAAGCCTTCTTCGGCTGGTCGTCTTCTTCGAGAACTTCGCCGAGCGTGATCGCTATTCCCGAAAGTTTCAAGTAAGGTGACGGAGAAAACCGATCAGGGGGCATCGATAGAGCTGTTTCAAGAGCTCTGGATCCCTCGAATAAGTCGCAAAGGAAATGTTACACCGTGAAACACGCACCGTGCTATTAGCTTACGGCTGAGAGCAAGGTTCCCTTGTTGCTTAGCCTTTACGCCTGTCCTTAAATCCGGGCGAACTTCCTGAGGCCAAATAGCGAAAGAAGAATAAAATTCATATCTGCCAGAGTAATTCTCAGCATATCACAGCAAAGCTGAGGAGAGGAGACATACGGACACCCCAATCAATGTTGAGACAAAGCCCAGACCTATCAGGCCGAGAAAGATGGTTCCAACGCGATTGAATTCTGCAGGCAACGCCGCTCGGGATCGAAATATTGTCCTGCGGGGGTATCCAAGGTATCGTGAAGTAAGTAAATTTCCATGGTGAGCACCGAGACGTGGAAGACCAGCAGCAGAGGAGCGAGTAAAGCGTAACGATAGTGATGTCATCTGGCCAACAATGACAAGGAGAGATTACGTGATACTTCAAGTTCACGTCCCCACGACTGACTGCGAGCTCAAAGTCGAACATGGCAGAGCACCCTACGACATCATGGCAGGCTATGCAAGACGGAAATGTCTTCTATAGACAACAGCGATTCTATACCCTGGATGGAAAACTGCCTAGTATTGGTGATTGCGTCGTCGCCGGTTGCCGCAACGGTGGTCCTTTGGGTGAGTGTAGCCATAACTCGAGATTTACCCAGAGATTCAGAGTGGATCCAACAGCATTCATGAGAGACACTTCAAAAATGATTGCTATCGCAACTGCGACACCAATGTTCGCGAAATCACAAGTACAGGTGTATTCATCCGCTGGAGAGGGTTTGCTGCTGCTCAGTGTGCGTACCGAGCATTATCTGGCTGCTTATGGGCTCATATATTTTTTAGTGGGATCAAGCTAAGATTATTCGGTTTGGTTGGACAGGTGACGAGAGACTGGTAATTCTAAATGAGGAGGGCGTATATCGTCTCTACGACCTACAAGGCGACTACGTTCAATTCTCTTTGGGAACAGATGCGGGAGAGGTTGGAATCACAGACGCCCGTATACACGAGAACGGCCTTGTAGCGATGACAGGCTCATTACAACTGTTGGAGGTCAAGGGATGGGAAGGCGGTAAACCATTGGTCTTAGCCAACCCGAGTGAGTCAATTTCGACTAGATTCGCGGGTCCTTTAATCGACCAGATAGGTAGATCTTTCCGAGCCACCCACCGTTTGGACCCTCATTCCGCCCGATCTCACGATATCTCGTCACGTTGAGGTTCTACTTGCTGTCGAGACGAGCGTACTCTCTGTGGACAACCTTGAGGCAGCTGACCAACGTCTTTCTCGAGGGCCATTTACACACATGGCCCCATCTCCTAATGGAAAGTCACTTGCCCTGTTAACGATGACTGGCATACTTTGGGTTATCTTGGCCAACTTTCAGCGAAACCTGGCTGAGTTTGATACCACGACCGTCGCCGGTGCCGAGAGTCCCGTTAGACAGGTTGAGTGGTGCGGTAATGACGCCATTCTTGTCACTTGGGATACATTTGTACTGTTGGTGGGCCCATTTGGTGATACATTACAGTGTGTTCTATCTTGGCGACCTCCATGCATAACTAAGACCAAACTCCAGTTTTTTCTACGCCGGACCCACGTTTGCTGTCACAGAGGTTGATGGCGTCAGAGTGCTCGGTGCCGACACATGCGACTTCATTCAGAAAGTTCCTGGTAGTCTTGACGTTCTAAAGAACTGGGTGCTTCGCTGACTGCCATTTAAGAATCTAGTGTGTCCGTTTTTCGACCAGGGTCTACGTCACCCTCCGCTATTCTATTCGACGCTTGGGAGAACTTCCATAAACGCTCTCCTAAAGCCGATGAAAGCATACGCAGTATCAAACCGGACCTCGCCGCAGCTGTCGATGAGGTCATTGCTGCAGCGGCACAGGAGTGGGAACCCACATGGCAACGGAAACTGTTGAGTGTACGACTTCTTTTTGTCTTGTGTTGAACCCCTCGATACAATTCGGGAACTTTGACCTCCTTAGGCCGCAAACTTTGGCAAGTCGTTTTTGGACTTGTATAACCCAAATGATTTCGTAAACATGGGAAAGACACTCAAGGTCCTTAACGCAGTGCGTCAGTTCGAGGTGGGCATGCCCATCACTCACTTTCAGTGCGCCCATTTTCCTCGTGCGATACCTTTTCTTTTTACCGATAATGACAAGATACAACTATCTCTCGCCTACGCATCTCATTTCTCGACTGACCTCACGGAATCTGCACCTTCTGGCTCTCAACATATCATCTTTCTTGTCTCTCTCACCGGATCATGTTCTTAAACACTGGGCGTCTGCAAAGATCTCAAAGTCAAAACCGGTCGTCAGTAGCACCGGTCAAGATGCCGAGGTGATAGGCGACGAAGAGGTATCGAGGGCTATTGTGGAGAAATTCGAGAAATTAGGCGGCGCCTCTGTCAGCTACGCGGAGATCGCAAAGAAGGCCTGGGAGGTCGGCAGAACTCGCCTGGCTACGATGGTGAGCACTGTTGGCTCTCGACGTCGGATGCAATCTAAGAAAATGTAGCTATTGGACCATGAACCGAGGGCCTCAGATCAGGTTCCCTTATTGCTCATGATGATGGAAGATCGATTAGCTCTCCAGAAGGCGGTTGATAGTGGTGATACCGATCTAGGTATGTTGTCACGACTTGATATAGAAGAACGTGCTTATTCACTCCTGTTCAGTGTATCACGTCTTGTTGCAGCTATACAAGCGCCTACGTTTGGGAGATTTCTTCCGTTTAATAGAGGACGGTGGCTCCAGCCTCGCACCAGCAAGCCGGCTGCTACAAGTATATGCGAGGGAGCAGAACCCAGAGATGCTCCGGGACTTCTATTACTCGGATGATAGACGCGTCGAGAGTGCTGTGCTCAACTTGGAAGAGGCCAGGCGAATGAAGGCAAGTAGCCAACTCTTTTTTTTTGGTCTGTGATTCTACAAAGCCAATGTCCTGCCTCAGGACCCTGCTGCGAAGATCACATCGATCAAAGCCGCACAGAAGTTCTTCTCGGAGGATAAGGAGCGATCGTTTGAGGCCAAGGTTGGTTTTCTGTCTCATGGTGGAAACTTGGCATGCTTTGCATCGCGACCGTCGCGTCGCGGTCCTGACCCATGATTTTTTTTAGATGATGGACGAGTACGGTCGATTATTGACATTCCAACAAGCGCTTGAGAAGGAAGCGACGGACAGGATAGAGTTTTTCGGGCTAAGCGTCGATGATACCATCAAGAAATGCCTCCTCAACGGCATGTCCAAACGCGCCGACAAACTCAAATCGGACTTTAAAGTACCCGACAAGAGGTATTAGTTATAACCCCCCCCGGGTCATAAATCCTGACCCCCTTATGAACAGGTTTTGGTTCCTGAAACTACACGCATTAACGGCTATGCGAGACTTTGAAGGTCTAGAGACGTTTTCGCGGTCAAAGCGGAGTCCGATCGGGTACGAGGCATTCGTGAGACATCTCGTTGAGAAGGGGCACGCGAAGGAAGCCGTTAGTTTCGTGCAGCGTTGCGACGCAAACAAGCGCGTTGACCTCTATGTCGAGTGCGGAGAGTGGGTAATGGCCGGGAAGGAGTGCAAGGAGCGCGGAGATCGCGCCAGACTAGAGTGCGTATATCTTTTCGTTTGTTCTCCCTGCTCAAATCACTAATTGGGGCGATGCAGGAAGTTACGTGCTTCATGTCCCAATTCATTGATCGCCCGGGAGTTGGATCAAATCGAATCTACGATGAAGTGAACTTCCTTCCCCAGTCTTGCATTATAGTTCAGAGTAGCTTTTCTTATCATTAAGCTACCATGGTTCGCTCATCCTAAGTAAAGTGTGACATCCCCAACGCCGCATTCGCTTTGGCTCATTATCTATTCCACTCTTTGAAGAAGATCGACAGCATGCATACCAAAGAAGAACACATCCCACCAAACCCATCGAGGAAAACGACGTACCTCCCGCGTGATGCGACGCTGGTCCATGTTGCCAAGTTGCTCATAGTCTGCCCAGTTCGGACATTCCCTCGGAAGGCAAGGCAAGAAAATAGTGTAAAAAAGACGAGAATGGATGTACATACATTCCACTGACAACGTCGCAGTACTTTGAGAAGTGCTACTATCCATGTGTGAAGAGTGAGGCTCAGTCCATGGTATGTAAATCACCCAAATGAAATGAATGAGAATGTTGGTGATCTGCACCCACATTCCTTCTTGAAACAGATTTATCCCTTTACAATGGCACACATCCCTAGTTGGGAATTGGAATCCATGAGGGAGGCATATATCACACCAAACTTCAAAGAGTGTCTTCCTCATACAGTATATTCATTCATGTTTGAAACTGCATTACATATCATAAAATCTACTCTGTATGCCATCTTTGACTTCTTCTCCATTGGCTTTTCTGAAGGAGCCTCCACATTTCTTCAATGTTTCACACAAGGCCCCAGAGTGGGTGGTGTGAAACATTGGAGAAATGTGGAGGCTCCTTAAGAGAAGCCAATGGAGAGGCAATCATAGATAGCAAATGGAGTAGTTTTAATGAGATGTAGAGCAGTTTCAAACAAGAATATATGAGGAAGACACTCTTTGTCAAGATCAGTGTGATATATACCTCCCTCATGGATTCCAATTCCCAACTAGGGATAGGTAGCAGGTCATTGCAAGGGGGAGGCAAGACATGAGGAGTGGAGGTGGGATATCTTGAACAGGAGGCACAATACTAGTCTGAAACAGCCCATATTCAGTGTGACCTCTCACAAATCCAGTTACAAGTGGCTCAGGCATGGCAGGGAGTGCAAGTTCCTGCCCAAGATTGGGGGTAGGGAGGACAAGACGGGCAGGAAGCAGATGAGGAGGGGTAACGTGGAGTTAGGCCTTCCAAATGCGGCCTAGGTTTTAGATAGAATTTTGAATTTTCTGTCTTCGCAGGGCGTCTTAGCACCCAACTAGGCAGTCGTTCCAGTTCCTTTCAATCAACATCCCCTCCGCTGCTGTTTCAGGAAATCGACGGTCTTGACGATAAGTCTGAGCTCACGCGCCGCTGTGAACCTTCCGCGACTCCGAGCCCTCGGGGCCATCAAAACCAAAAAGGCAAGCCGTCAAATTGTAACTCGTCCGACGCAGGTTGTTCTCCCATTTTCCCCTAATCATGGCCTCTTCGGCAAAGATAGTCTCTATTCCGGATCTAAAATCTCTCGAAACGCTTTTCAACCGTTGGTCTTCAGAAAGCTGCGAGTATATTTGCCTTGTAGGAGCTGTCATTCGGTGAGTCGGTCTTGCGGCTCCGGCCTGCGATATCAAACAATCCTCCAGCTGGACTTGTGGTACTGGTCCTACGGACCAATCCAATATGATCACCCAGCAAGTCGATACGCACGGCGTACGCACTTTCTCTGCCGAGGAAATGGCCTTCAACATTCTCGGACTTATGCTATTCAGCATTACGCAAGTCGAACCAGTCTGGGGAGACTTTAGTGGTGACTTCGACCGAATCGCGGGTCTGGCCGACGTAGCAGCCCGTGTCCGTGCTGACATCAACAAGAACGCCGACCTTCGTCGTACTATTGCTCGCGACAACACCGCCGAGTTTAAGATCGTCAATGAGGCTGAGGCCGAGCGGGTTCTTTAGACTGTCAATATCACCCCTCGCGCCAATTTCCGCTGTGAATTTCCCGATCTCCCTGAGGCGCATACTCTCGACTCACTCTCTCGATAAAGTCCTCTTGTCTCTGGCTTCGGTGAAGTCGGGCCATGGGGGTCTTCTCGCACGCGATGGGAGATGGTAGCGAAAGGTTGTTTGACGGACTCTGACCCCCGAGGGTATTGAGATGGCGTGGGTGATGGTATATCAAACATTTCGATGGACGTTTCAAAGATGGCACTCTTCACTTTGGTTGGGTTGACGCGAAGACGGGAGAACCTGTCGACGACAAGGACGTCCGGGCCAGGTACGAGAATAAAATTATGAACCACACTGGCGTGCGCTTTATCGATGAGCCAATTTAAATGCTAACTCTAATATTCCTGAAAGTTTACATCAATTGAGGTCCTGATTCGGACGCCGAAATTTTCAAGGAGCATGGCGATAACTGTGACATCTGGGCAGGTGAGGGTGGCCAGTGGTTCGTTAAACTGAAGAAGGGCGTTCGCGTCTATATCCCGAAGGCGATCTCCTACAATCGACTCGTCGCTGGCTAACTCCCCACTGGGTGGAACGCTACACGCTACGGCATCCCCGAGGCCATGATTGCACACACTGCTCGTGTTTCGCTTTGTTCACTCGTGGCCACTGCTGAGGCTCTCAATCATGCTGGTATTACCGATCCACATAGACTTTATCAACACATCCACCCTTCTGAGGTCGGAACCCCGGAGCGACATCATGTAAGAGACGTACTTCTTTTCCTCTACTGGAAATTTTTAACGTAGTGTTGGACAGTCTCATCAACACCACTGCTGGGGTGGATCAATTTACTTATCAATGCCTTCAAGCGGACCAGTCAAGATTCCAGTTGACACTTGGTGAGCAGTGCAGTTAGATCTGATCGACAACTGACTGAATAATTTCGCAATGCGACTGCTCTTCAGTCCATGGAGATCGCTTCTGATACCATTCTGTCTGAAAAGGCGAAGGTTGGTGGCTTTGATGACCTGTGAGGAGGGCTTCTACGGGTTCGGCAACATGAAGGCCACTAGCAACTCGGAGACTGAGCTCGCGATGGGCGATGAGCCTGCAGAGATGTCGCGGCCAACTACGACTCGCGCAGGGATGGTTTTTCATCGTGCCTGGAGTATCATTTGTTAATCGAATGAGTTGCAGTTCATGGAGTCTCTCAAGGTGTTTGCACAAACATAGTTATGTCTGCCAAGACCGTTCTAAGAATTTTGTTGCCCAATTCGTGGCGTCCTCGCCTTCACTTCCATGTCGACGTAAGTTGTCTTGATCGGCTGTTCCCAGTTGCTTTTGCAGTGACAAAGCTGGTCGCTCCCTGGTCGTGGCGCGCTTAGCATTGCGCGCGAAGTCCACACTATAAACATCCCCTCTCATGTCCTCGACATCGGTTACTGTGCTCGTCAGAATTATTTCCGCCGTAGGCAGATCGGAGACTAGCTCCAAGAACAACTCAAAGAGGAGGTGGAGCTCCGCAAGGCCAGGTGGCGAACAAGCAGCAAGGGGCGTGCACGATTTCTTTTCAATCTCACTTGCACTGACTCAGAGACATCCAGCATCGCAGTGAATTGACATTGGACATGCATACTATTGACAGCATGTTGTTGAGAGGCTTCTTTACTTTACAAATTAACATGTTGCTAATCCGATGGTTGGATTCTGTAGGGACACAATTTCCTGCAGTGACAGCAGTGCAGGTCGAAGATTCAGATCACGCGTCCACGTGTGTCATGTGTCTCTTGTAGATCGTGTAGGGCCATCAGTCTGTTCTGGAGTTGGTGACGTGGTGTGGTTCCGCCATGTGAGGTGCTGCTAGAAGGCGCCACATTGACACGTACCGAGACATCGAAGAGAGGATGTCGCGCACGTAGGTTCGATATGCCGCTCAGTTATGTAGGTGGTCCAAGATGAGCGTGAGCAGTGTGAGTAGTATCTTTCTCCTCTCCACCTCTATCTTTTTGACTAATAGATCATGCTCTGCTTCGTCGTCATTGACATTGGTGCCTGAAACAGAAGACGCTGGCACCATCTCTACGTCCTATCATCTGTCGTGGGTGTGGGTGTGGATATGAGGGTTTCTGTCTACAACGAGGAAATTTCACTCTGTCACGTACTAGCACACCGCAGGGCATGGCGCATGTGTCGTCAGAGCCTGTGCTTGCGTTTGTGTGTATACAACCATATCCGCTTCTTTTTACCTCTCCGCGTTTACGACTGTACAACTGCCTGTTGCATTTTTTCTCTGCATGCATTACTACCTTTACGAGCTTCCTCTGTTGCTCATTCCGTACATTCCAGTCAGTGCGCATCGTCTCGTGGTGCGTAGTAAATTGAAAATTTGAGGGGCTTATGTCAGCTCTCTGTTCAGACCTACACTCCTGCCCTCTCATTCAGGTAGGGCCAATTAGAGTTTGTCGTCGATGTCCGACTCGGATATGCTTTGTAGCACTTGGTTCCGCCTTCAAATTGTAAAAAGGGGGTCTGCCCTCATGATGTCCCAAAGCTATCCAGATCGCCCTAAATGACCTTCAATCACGTTCACACATGCCATTGCTCGCCTTCCTGAAAGTGCCCAGTTGGTGGTTTACCATTCCCCCCCCCTGATTGAAAGGCTCTGTGAACGTGAACCAAGTCCGAGTCGTGAGTTCCAAACCTTTCAAGTTGTTTCACTGATCTGCTCACTGACTTGCAGAGTCAATAGGGTGCAACAGAAATAGGCAACACTCACCTATCCATATCCTCAATGATGACGTGCTTCTATATATATTTAATGTCTATCGACTGGCCTACCCAGAAGAGTATGAAGCGGAGGAAGGCAGGCCGTACTTTAATCGGTTGCGGCAGCGCTGGTGGTACAAACTGATACATGTTTGTCGACTGTGGCGAAACCTCACTCTTTCGTCACCATCCCAACTAAAACTCAATCTTGTTTGCACCTATGATGTACCTGTAGCGGACATGCTCGCACTTTCGCCACCTCTGCCTCTCACCATCTGTTATTACCACAATGAAAAGGAGTTGACGGCAGAAGATGAATCGGGCATACTGCTTGCCCTCTCGCACCGTGATCGCTTGCGCCAAATTAACCTTTGCATGCCAACCTCAGATCTGAAAAAGTTCATCAGGGTTATGGACAAAGAATTCCCAATTCTGGAAGACATATATATCAATTCTCGGACCAAACTGCCTGAGGTATATTCTATGCCTACAACATTTCAAGCTCCCAATCTACGCTCCCTTATGCTGTGGGGAGCAGTTATACTTCCCTTTGGATGTCCCTTGCTCACAAATGCCACGGGTCTCGTCACTCTCGTTCTTGTCAAAATTCAGCAATCTGGTTATTTCCCACCGGATCATTTACTTACCTGGCTTTCATTAATGCCTCAGCTGGAGTTGCTCATTATTGAGTTTCTTTCCCCTCTCCCCAGCCTTCATTCTGCTAGTGGGCCACAATTGCTCCAGACTCCGAAAATGACGCCAATCACACTTACTTACCTTCACCGGTTTATGTTCTTTGGTACGGCCACATACTTGGAGCGTCTTATTTTTCGGATCAGCGCTCCTTTCCTCAGCATCCTTCAGATCTGTTTTGTTGATGATCAGCCACTCTCCTCTACTGTTCCACACCTCTTGCCGTTCGTGCAATCATCCCAGACGCTCAGATTTAGTGCTGTCAAGCTCAGCTTCAATGATGTTTTCATTCGTCTACGAGCAGACCCGTGGACAGGGATCTGTAAACACCCACTACTCTTGCGGATCAAGAGCAGACCCCTGAACCAGCAGGTAGCATTTGCAGTACAAATCCTCAATACACTTGCACCTGCACTCTCTATTGTGGAGCAAGTCACACTCACTGGCAGGCATTTATTCAGCCAACCTCATCTGAGGACTGAACGTGCACAGTGGCGTGAACTTCTCAGGCCATTCAGCAATGTGAAGATACTTCATGTGCAAGACAGTCTCGTCACAGAAATATCTCGTTCTCTACGATCTGAGGGTGAAGAAGAGCCACTGGAGCTTCTTCCTAACTTGGAGGAGGTTGGGTACTCTGGAGGAAACGATGCTCGAGACGCATTTGCCGAATTACTTGATGCACGAGAAGTGGCAGGCCACCGTGTGAGCCTGAGCTTGGTGGATCCTTCGAGGTTCTGACTGAATCAAGTATCTCAAGGTCTTTTTTTTTCCCCGGATCTCCATACGCACATCTCTGATGCGATTGGCAGGACGCAGCAGGCAAAAGATACGCGACACCACTGGCAATACGGGAAACAATTTGGCGGCGAGCCAGTCGGAGTGACACGACTCGACGTCCGTTGGGAACCTCGGCGACAAGGATTTTAGTACTCACACTCACACTAGCTACCATGTTCACCTACTCTTTCTTAGATTCTCCAAGCATAACTTGAGGCTAGATAACATGTCTGTGATGTATGTGCAAGTACACTACTGACGATGCCTTCTTCCTCATACTATAATCAGGGAGTCATGCGTATCTGATTCCTTGAAGCTACTACACCCCAAGCATAGAGAATTGGTCCAAGTCATTAAGCAATGTTCAGTCAGTTTTGGTCGCTGTAAATAGTTCATCAATTCTCCCACACGAAGCTGTCGGATCCATTGCCTGGCCGTGACCGCACGTGAGCCGCACCTGTTCAATCACTTTTTCCAGTCACATCGATTTCCCAGGTAGAGCCTCTCCTCGAAAACGACGGAACACAGGACGTCATCGAGCTCGCAGACAAACAACGGGAAAAGGTTGTAGTTGATCCTGACGTACCAGAGAACCGGCTTCCAATGCTCTTCCAAGGCGCATATTTCCCCGACCTTCACGGTATGTTGCTCAATGCGAACCCGACGCTTGAGGTCTTCTCAGGGATCGCTGAGCGTATGTCGCCGTACCACTCGATCGACGATATCAGTACATCCCCTCCCCGTCCCGGCTCCCCCGCGGCTTTCCTCACAACCACAGTGACGCCCCCTCCCCTCTGCTGGCGGCTAACATGTTAGTCCTGGCCAGCCTAGTTTGAATTATTCAGCGCCGTCCACAGTTGAGCTCCGTCGTCTGCTTGCCAGTGGGATCGCGGCACACGAGATGCTCGAGGAGTTTCTGCCCAAATGGAGGCGTGTGCGAGGCGATTCAGCACATCGGCCACAAGGGCGGTACGTTGCCCACTCTTTTCCCTGTCCGATCAAGCCTTCTGACTCGATTGCGTTCACACGTAGATAGTTGACACGGTATTGGCAAAGTTGTTCGCACGAGGCGAGAAATTGACAGACCTGTGCTCTTCTCGAAGAGTCAGAAGTGATCATTCTCCCACAAGTCGAACCGACCTTCCGCGCAGCTGGTCAATACAGTGCGCTTTGCAAAATGTATTTGAAACGCGGGGACGACGCTGCGATGCTAGACTTGTGGTCAAGGTGCGCTACATTTCCTTGCTTCGCTTACGATAAACTAATCGTTTCCAGGCCTGTCGAGGGCGAATGGACAGCTCCGGAGATCTCAGACCCACTCACTGATATGTTCACCCTGCTCACTGCATGACAAAATCGTGCATTGACTCAAAAATGGGGCGTCTGGTTGGCGGGCAAGGACACGGAACGTGCTTTCAAGGTGAGGCATCCCGCGTGCTTTCTTTTTTTTTTTTTCTAACCGGCCGACGATAGCTATTGACAGCTCACGGTTCGGCCAAGTGCGGACAAAAGGCGACAACTCCCGCGCGGACCGCGCTTTTGCTCCAGACATCGACCGCCTACGACGCGTCAGCGGCTCACCTAGCACCACACGCACCGCTCCTTGCGCCCGAGCTCGCCATCCTTGCCAGCAAGGTGGGCAACCCCCTTCCTTCCCGTCCTACCTACCTTCTTGCATATACGTACCCATACATTCTATGCTGACTTGTTGTTTCGGTGCGGCAGTTTGGGCAACGCTCACGAAGCTCTCTCGCTCCTCGTGCGAACTATCCACGGCGACGCATCCGCAGCGGCAATTTGCACGCCTCACGGTGCGGTAGTGTTTCCACAAGCCACCACACAGCTCGCAAAGCGCGCGGGGCCCACCGCGTGGGTGCTAGCGTCTCCATCTACTACCGTAGTTCCGACGGACAGCGCAGGGGCAAAGTGTGTGCTGCACCTCCTTCTCACCATCGTCCCCTTTTTTCAGTACATCCGTATCACCATCACCAACACCACCATTCCCTATCACAACAACAACAGTAACAACGACAACGACGACTGAAGCGGCCACGCCCGCCACGGCACACTTGCTCTCCTCACACGCCACCTTCGATCCGTCCGCAGTCATCTCAACCCTCCCATCACAATGGCCACTTCGCACACTCTCACTTTACCTTATCCGAACGCTACGTATACGGCACACACGGCACACGAGCGCGGACTCATCAAATCGAATCCACGATGAAGTGAACTTCCTTCCCCAGTCTTGCATTATAGTTCAGAGTAGCTTTGACATTATCTCTATTCCCTGCTCTCTGAAGATCGACAGCATGCATACCAAATAAAAACACACCCCACCAAACCCATCGAGGAAAACAACGTTTATCTTTTACACCGTCAGTCATCGTTTAGCGATGCCTGACTATCATTATTCGGCCTGAACAAGTGCACGCTTCCATAGACCTGGGCTCGGTCGTCCTCGTCACCCATATCTGTCTCGAGACTGACGTCATCGAGCGAATAAGGCAGAGGTACCTCCCGCGTGATGCGATACTGGTCCATGTTGCCAATTTGTTCATTCTCTAAGCGGTCTGCCCCGTTCAGACAGTTGGCAAAGGCAAGAAAATAGCATAAAAAGACGAGAATGGACGTACAGACGTTCCACTGACAACGTCGCAGTATTTCGAGAAGCGCTACTATCCATGTACGAAGAGCGAGGCTCGGTCCACGTTTTGGTATGTAAATCACCCAAATGAAACGAATGAGAACGTTGGTGATCTGCACCCGCATGTCAATTACACATTCCTTCTTGAAAATAATGGATCCCTTTACAATGGCAAGATAGTAGAACTGTGTGTAGTAGTGTCGCTGTGTCAGTGGGGTATATGACTGACGATGTGATGGAACACACTGGAATGGAATTCGAATAGAGTAGCTCTTGGCGCAGAAACTTGAAGCGAGCATGTGGACGCAAAAGAGACCAATCCATAAGTAAATCCTAGTATCTAGCAGTCAGCCATTGATTATCGCCTGAGATGTTGAACCTGCCCATGATGAGGCATATATTGAATAAATGATCCCGAGAAGGCAGAAAAACACGAAACTCGTGCCGCGACCAGCACCTGGAAAATGCGTCAATATTTTCGACAGGGACGACTTTATGAAGAATTGCGCACCCTGATGTCGCCATACATAGTAGCACATGTAATATACGATCCCCGTGAGGTACTTGCCGCCCTAAGTATGACCTGACTAAGTGGCTCCGCAAAGGAAGTGACTGGAACGCACATTGATTAAATGCGTGATCAGTTGAGAATCCCACCAACGTCGAATGCTCTGTGCAAAGCGGGCCACAAACGGTAATATTGCAAGGACTAACGGTATAGCCCAGAGGGCCGGGTTACCGCACTTGCTTATCGAGTTGGTGTGGAACCCTTGGGCATAAGAACACGCGACGAAGTAGATATTGCTGAGAGGAAACACCAAGGAGCATAGCTGGTCTCTGGAGTGGTAGAGAATATTAACAATCAACAGTTTCATGAGTCACAGAGTGGGCGCACGCGATCCAGAAGCCTGTAAACTGAATCGCACACCACTATCAGAGAGGCGAAGGGGAAAAAAAAGGTGACAAGTGGCCCACCCCTTCCCGACTGGATCCACTCAGCGGAAGCCGAGCAACTTCACGGAGGAACCACCATCGGCTTGCGCGGGACATGACAGGGAGGGGGTTGACCAACAGGAGCACAATAAAGAACAGCCAGATTATAGGCCATGTCCAGGGTTGGATGGTTGGGATCCCTACTCGAGCAAAGGAGAGCCAGAAAGCCCAGCAAAGGGTGGCGAAAGCAATGCAAGGTATCTACAACAAGCCATCGTTGAGACTCTTATACGCATCAATGAGCCCACTAGTAATGCACCTCAAGGTACTCCCGATGATCAAGAAGTGTTCTAGTATCCAACTCTGTGTTTTATCGAGGACGATTAGATATAGAGGCGAAGTTACGGGACTCCTCACCGAAGATGAAAACGTAGTTGATCCTCGAAGCATTCCAAATAAAGATATTTGAGCCCACAAGGACTGCAAAAAGGGTGGGAACCTGGAAAATCCCATAGATATACAGAAGGGTTTCCCACGATGGTATAGCAGATTGCGTTTGTTGCCGGGAGCCTGAAGGGTTTGAGCAAACGAACATTCCAGAACATTTGGAAACTTACAGCGCAAGATGCCATCAATGAGTGCAGAAAACCCAAGACCAAGTGCGAGGCCTGCGCGGAAGGTGCTTGAATGGTGTGTCTTGTGAGAGGGCACCGCGCGGAGGTGGACCAGAGCATGCTTCCTGTCGCCCCTCGCTACGTGAGACATTAGAAGAAATACGACAGTCGTCTTCGAAAGTAGTCTCACCAAACCGAGCTGTGAATAGATCTTCCATCTCTTTCAAAAGCACCTGCACCAAATCGTCGGACGTGAAAGCGCATGGATCAACCTGTTTTAACACACAATCAATGACCTCGCGGAAAGTAAGGCGGGGCTGACCTTTTCCTTCATGTATATATCTTGTACCAGATCCTAGAGCCATGGCCTCAGAATGATCGATATGGCCGAGCTGAATGACTACAATATACCCACCCCAGTTACTTTCTCAAACTTCTTGAGCGACTTTCGAAAACCAGTAATATTCAGAATCTGCCTCCTTTTGTCAGCTTTCAGAGAGCCAACAGTTGAGAGTGATCATACACGGTAATTATTGAGGACCTCGAGCGCATGGTAGTGCTCCGTCACAGCACGCTTGAGCTGCTTGCGGGCGGGTAGATACTCATCTGGATTAAGCTTTGGCACGCACGAATAACGATTTGTATGTGGCTTCACTGCTGTGTCAGCGATGTGACCTTCGATCGCACCCAGAGTGTCCATCTGAGCGAACTTGGGCGGACGACCCCACTTGGGGGCATTTGACCTAGCAAACGCAAGAAAAGCCATAGTAGACGTAGGAAGACGATCCTCTGGGCGAGCTTCCTTTGTCGAGAACGCCCGCCTGGTCAGTAGGGTATACATGAGATGATTGAAGACTAGTCACATGGAACACACGCTGGTGATTCTTCAATTCCTCGAGTTGCTCCCGAAGTTCCAAGCTGCGCACGCGGGCTTCAGCCTCCCTCTCGATAAAGAAATGGTCAACCTTGGAAAGCTCTAGATTGAGCTTATCGAAAAATTCGAGCTCGACAGGTGACATATGCTCAAGAATTTCCGAAAACGTGAGTGGACGCGGACGTGTAGAAGGTGCCAGAGACGGTGCTTTTAGGACTAAATAGAGAAAACGAAACTGCTCAGACAGGACGTGAGAGTAGAATGGGGACATAACCACAAAGTCCAGTGACCGAAAGCGTGAGTAGACGCGAACGTGTAGAAGGTGCCAGAGACGGTGCTTTTGGGACTAAAAAGAGAAAAAAAAAACAAGAACAATTCAGAAAGGATGTGAGATCAGAAGGGGGACATAACTACATCGTCCAGTGAGGCGTTTGCGGAGTTCCTGAGGGCGTGGTCCGCGTGGACGGAGCGGCAACAGCGGGGACGGCTGAATCTCTGGCGCCACTGGGGAGACAGTATCCTGTCCATTAACCATGGGTGTTCGCGTGGAAGAATGCATGTCGAGAGACGTCAAGCCCGAGGTCGTCGCCTTGAGAAGAAATTTGGAAACATGCACAGAAAAAGAGTTATGCCAAGTTTACTTCAAGTCTGCTAGAACGATCCGCGTTTCTGCCTTCTTGAGGGCGCGGCCCGCGTGGATGGTGCAGCGACAGCGGGGACGGCTGTCTCTCTGGAACCATTGGGGAGACAGTATCATGTCCATAGACCGTGGGTGTTCGCGTGGCAGAGTCGAGAGACGCCAAGCCCGAGGTCGTCACCTCGAGAAGAAAATTGAAAACATGGACAGAAAATGAGGTATGCCAAGTTTACTTCAAGTCTGCTAGCACCACTCGCCGTTGTATTCAAATCCTCGATCTGGTCGTCGCGGGTGTCTACAACTCTCTGTCGTTTCTGCATTTCATATTGCGAGCTAGTATCGTCGTCGGCTTCATGGCCCCGATCAACAAGGCCTGTCGAGGAACCTGCTCGGTCTGAAGAAGTATCTGGTACGCCTTCCAATGGCGCGTTTACATATACTCCAGTAGAACACTCTTTATCCTGTTTAATGGCAGTGACCCGTTTTTTCAGGCCACGATAGTCGCTGTCACACGATCAACAACGACGCCACGAGACTTGAGTATGAGTTGAGCACGTACATGTATGCTCGTTTCCATTCCGGTGCCTTTTGGGCAGCAATAGTGCATCAGCAAATCTGATACCACATAACTCTGAATAAGTGAATATACCTGCGCGTTGTCTAGATAACTATATTTACAGTCGTATGAGATCAGGGGATCACGGACATGAAAAAGGATGGAAGTGATACCTGGCAAATTTCATTCTGAACTTGTGGGGTGATCCACCAGTTACAGTACTGTAACATGGGCCTTTTAGGTAGAGCTGTAAGGTAACCCTAGTTACTACATCTCTTGCTAGGCTGCTACCTTGTACATCGCTTCACAATTCCATTCAATTGACCCCTATCACGTGTACAATTGACGAATAAGCGATGGACAGGGCGTCCAGTTCAGTACTTTTTTTTTTTAAATTTGCATTTATATCCCGCAACAAATAACTATGACAAAGACGCGGTCCCCAGGGAACAGGATTGGAACAGGCGGCGTAGGGAGGAGGCGTAAATAGTAACAGGGGAACTGAACGGGTGAGTGACTGGTGAATGACGGTGGGGGGAGTCCAGTTCAGTACAGTACTGTATTTGACGTCGAAGGCACCATTCACGGGATTCTAATCCGATTTTACCCACGGCCATGGTGAGTCGTGAGTTTGCTTCCATGGCCTCATCCCTGGAAAGATAGTCAGGTAGGTCTCTAGGAATGCGGAGAATTTAGACTGATGACTACCCAAGTCATTGAATACTTTTTCATGTCTGCAAGCTCAAGAGCATGCCCAATTACTCCACTACAATGCCGACGCCTTCTTGCAACACGGCAACTGTCAGTGGCCTCAAGCATTTTTCACTAGTCCGTAATCTGGCGCCTATAACCCAAGAAACCCCACGCCCATCTCCGTTGTCCTAACACTTGCGTGCTGTTGTTGTGCTCCGAGTCCGAGTCCGCCTATTTAGCACGACGTAGCCCAAGCTTCTGCCCCATAAACATGGAAAGATCATCGGCATCCACCCCAAGTTCTACGACCTTCAGTCTTATTGGCTTTGACTGTTCATGTTGTTCGACTCTCAGCCCGCTGTTCATAGTAAGCCAGGAAACTCGTATGCAACACATATACCCATGGAACACTCACCTGGTCTGCAATAGTTCACCTCATGTGTTCACCGGAGTCTATGTGTAAGTCAGCAAGATGTTCATCTGTGACGATTAATCACATTTTAATGAGAACAGATGGGAGTACATTACCAACCTCGACTTTGAGTGGGAGATATGCACCGGGCGGCGGCGTTGCCGATGGTCATTTGTGGTCTATGTCCTAGCGAGGGTACTGGCCCTTGCCTCTCTTACCACTATGCTCGTTGGCTTTACGCCTTATAATGCAATGTTAGTACTTGCACCATTTTTCATCTAGTTCCTTCTGATTTTCATGCCCTTCTATAGGCATGATCCAGCGTCTCGTGCATCTTCGCCTGGAATTGACCGACGAGAGGCCACTGGTTTTCTAGTGTATTTGCCTCGTTACTTCTCGTACTTCGGGGGTCAGTAATTTCTTCTCTTAACGATCTACTCACTAAACAAGGCGGTGATCATACAGGGTCGCACTGTGGGCCTGCGATATAAAGATCGCCATTCTTGCCAGTGTGGTTGGCTAGCTTGGGCGGCTTATTGTATGACCAATGAATGGCCATCCTCAGCCCTCAAGACACTCATATCATCCCTGTTATGCTCATCATGAAGCAACGATGAAAGTACGTTCTCTTGTACCTGTACCCGCATGTCAGCCATCGATGTTTACAGGGCCATTCACGAATGTCTGTTGCCACGAAGAACCGCGTTCTGAACGACCCATCGGACTCCCGTTGGAGTATCGTGATCAATTTTATCCAAGACCTAACTTTGCTTTGTATCATGTTCTACGGGGTGCTTCGAAAAAGGAACTCGACACGCTTTTGGAACATGCTTTATTTCCAGGCATTGTGGTGGGCTCTCGCCTGGATAGTCACAGAGGTCCCCTCGGTCGTACGTCCTTTCCAGTTTAGAACCATGTTATCCTTACGACAAGGCGTCTCCTAGGTGGTGAGTTTCCGAGGCATGAGTGGTACGTATTTTCTACTGAGGGAATGCGTGGTGATATAAACTGAGTCAAAACTCGTCCATTGCGCAGAGGATTGGAACCTAGTATGCCTTCATCTGATCTGTGCGTGTTCCTAGAAGCATCATTGATGGCATTCATACAGATGTTCGAAATCCGCATAGTTAGCTCAGGCTGCATCTTCGTTGATATGACTGACTATGACCAACTTTCCTTGGTGTGCCAAACAGTGACACTTACGTGTGCAAGCCCTGCTCTATCAACTCTATATGCCTGACAGTGCGACACAGCGTCATCACATCCTCACGTGCATACCGCGTCCTCTTCCAGTACATCTCGGAGTAAGTGATATGTTTCTCTATTTCTGGTGCTATGGGACGCTCACAAAATACTAAAGAGACAGAAAGTGTGGCCCTGAGGCAGCTGTTCCGCCACAGCCACAACAGCACGCCGGCCATCTGCTACTACGGGCAGCATCTGCAAGTCACAATCCAACGCACAGTAGAGTGGGACGTGGAGCTTTTTCTGTCTCCTTCGTGCGGGTTGCCTAAGCACTCGCTAGTTGCACTTCAATTGAACGCGCGGAGCACCGCAACCATCGTACTGACACCCATCATGATCAAGATTCGGGACATTAGCTGCAAGCTCGAGCTCGACTTTGGAAGGCAGTGGGAGCCGCGCGGTGTCCTAAGGTTTGGGAAGGCTAGACACAAGTAGGAGAGACAATTTTTAGGGGTGTTAATGCATTCGTACAGAGTGGCACGCACCGTTTTCCAAATTTCGTATGTAGCATGCAGGGCTGCCATCGCCTCTGTCGGAGCCACTGAGGCACCCAGCGGTCTCACCAGACCGCCGAGATCATTCATAGACTGTTGGAATTGGAAGTTTTTTTTTTTTTTTGCATTTCAGGAACAGAACACAAAAATCTCTTCACATGTTTCGAGAAAAGTCCAGGCTGGACAAAAATGATGATGATGAGGTCCACCTGACCACTGTCGTCACTCCTTCTATGAAACACAGCAAGATTAGCAGGAAACCTCGGATCCTACCCTTTTGCTTTCATATCACAAGACGGTATCCCTGGATCTTGGTATCGCCACATAAGCGCCCAGCCATCAGTTTTCCAACTTTCTAAATTGGGCATACTTGTCCGTATGTGCGAGTAGACAGTTCAGGCAAGACTGCTAGTCTGATTGAAGTCCAGGCCGCTTACAAGTATCAAACCACTTGGCGCTTTCCGACGCCGAACGCGTCAGGGAGCTGCCAGTGGGTAGATTCAAGAACGTTATTGGACAACCGCTATTTCATTACTACCTCCTATAGTTAACTATGAGTCAGTGTCACAGATATGTGATATGTTTCATGGCCCGTGGGTCGCTATCTCACTGGACCTGGTCAAAGGTCATGCAGACGATGAATGATTCCGTATGGGGCCAAGATAGTTCCACAAGGAAATCGCCACCTCCCGTCTGCACAATACGATTTGAGTGGTAAGAATAAAATTTTTGGAGAGCTACCCTGGGATTGTAATGCTACGAATCCGTTCTTGCTCGTGTAACTACAGATGGAGGTGACGGGATCAACGAGAGGGACCCCAGACCCAATCCACCGGCTATGTTCCACGGGCACGTGAACAGATGATAAGATCAACCAAAGGGACTGTCATATCACGTTTGGACATCTCCGAGCCGCCGAGAGCAAGGCCGAGACTACCCGTCCCCCGAGATGAATACCAACTTGGAGTGTGACGAACCGGGGTACTGTAGTACTCAATTCAAATACAGGGTGTCTTCGACATTGGAGACTATACTTCATTGTTCTTTCTATGAAAGAAATCCGATGGATGGTCTACTCGGGTTGCGGAGAACACCGAAGGTCAGCAGCTAGCAAGATCTGTGGCGCGGAACAAGTTCACTAATGTTCACACATTGGCTTTGATCGATTCACGCGGTATGGATGTGTTCTCGCATGGGGGTAGATGAACGGTTGACTACCAGTCAGCGTGATATGTCAGCGTCGAACGTATTACTAGTTTGGTCGGAACGGTAGCTGCGTTACGTGGCTGGCACCGCACTAGCTCCCTTTATGCCGACACCACAGCCTGTCGTGACGTTCATACCACATCGAATTGATGAAGGGGTAAATTACGACAGCAGCTCAGCGTGGAGGTGGATGAAGCCAGGGTGGATACTCCGAACTCTGTTTGTGGGAGTATGGTAACATGTTTATACTGAAACCACTCAACAAAGAGTAGGCCCGGTAGTGGCATGGAATAATTGCCTGGAGCTTTCAAGCAAGTGAAGTAGCGCCGTTGTGCGTGCACGATTGTGGCATCAGTGCTTACAAGAACAGATGAGTGGTGAACAACAATCATGGCATTTCACAAGACCAATGTGAATATCCACACTTAGCTGTCACTGGGGCCGGAAGCACAAAGAATGCTCCACAGCGACACGACATCAAACTAAGACTAGTCATTTCGACGAGGCACAATTGGCTCCAGCTTCAATTCCATCAATATTGGGAAGCGGCTGCCTGACACTGAAAAAAGAGAAGATGGGTGAGAATCAATAGAGCTGGATCAAACAACAACACTCACAGCCTTGAGCTGTTCGAGGTACCACGAACAGCTGGGCAAGTCTGCCTTTTCAATGCACCTGGAGAAGTCCTTCGCCTGTACCTCACAACTGGGCGCAAACGAGGATGCATTTTGTTGCGACGCCACGGGCTGGGACTGTTCCACTGGTGCAGACTCGGAGCGTCCGCCAAAGAGCATAGATGAGATGCCATGACCGATGGCCGAACCGACAGCGATGGAGCCAGCGGTGGCAGCCATCTGCCCAAGCAAACCGGGGCCATTAGAAGCCTGGTTTTGTGCCTGAGCCGGGGCTTGCGCAGGTGGCGCAGGGGCTGGAGGAGCATGTTGGGTGGGAGCGACCGCTGTGGCGGCGCCACGAGAAGGTGCGCTGGCAGGCTTGGGGGCGGGGCGAGAGGTCGTGGGGCGAGAACGAGACTGACGCTAAAGAAAACAAAAAGGTTTTTTGGCGTTCGTACACACATGTGCAGACTCGATACTGGAAAGACTCACAGGCATTATGGTCGATATCAACTGTTGAGCGTGAAAAAGCACTCCTCCGAGCTCGGGTTCAAAGCCTCGTGCGAAAATATCACGTGACACAATATTTTCTAACCGACGCGCCCGACAAACTTTCCAGTGGCAAGTGTCGGGATCCATGGCAGCCAGAGTAACTCAGAACTCTGCTCGAGTCCTCCGCGTACGACAATCAGCACCTCCATTACCTCCTGCGCATCGTGGACCGATGCTCTCTTCGTTAATATGGTCATTATCTACCCCTTCTGCTTCTCTGCCTTACCTTAAGCCCCCATGCTCCTCGACAGCCTTTACCCCAGTAATAAAACGAGGAATAGCCACGGCTCCAAAATCAAAGCATGCGGCGATACAGGAATCCGAGGATGAATCATTGGCCCGATTTCAGCGTGCTGTCCGTGATGAGCACAATTTAGGTACGGACATATGGTCTTTACCTATTGAAACACTAGGTGCGTCAACCTCTTCGAACCCTATCTTCTGCCTTCTTGTGCATGGGCGTGGAAAAAAAAAATCATATTTGTGCAAAAGCCCCCCCAGTATCAGCTTTCTCTGGAAATCCAGACACTGACATACCGCGTCATGAAAGACGTCCATATTCCATCCTTTCCTGCAAGAGCCAAGGATGCTACGCTACGTGACCACCTCGCATTGCTTTGGGATAACTTTTTGAATTCTGTGAAAAACATTTCGAGGTGCGCGAATCCCTTCCGTACTCGTCTTGTCCCCAGTTCCTGGAGCATTGTCACTTCATCACATCGTGCCTTTCCGCACTATCCCAACTTATTGGCACTATCATGCCCTTTCTGATCTGAGCAAATCAGATGCTAACTTGATTCAGTATGCGCAAACTTGCTCAAGAAAACGCATTTCCCGAACGGGACACGCCATCCGCTCGTTCCTTGCAGATCTTCCGGGCTAGGTCTACGAACGATAGTGCCTGGGTGGCACCTTTACGCGCCATCCTTCTCGAAAATTACAAGCGCGTAAACAATGCGGTTGCCGAGTAAGTTCCTACCTCCCTTCACCGTCACCATTTCTGTTGACCACAACCTCCCAGAGGTGACTCAAAAGCGGTTAAATCGTGGACAGTAGATGAATATTCCAAGTCTACGCTTAGGAGGTTGCGGAGTCTTCACCCTGCTGGGCGTTCTGCGGAGTACCGGTGGCGACTCGTTTCTCAACCCTCACCTGTGCAGATCGTCAGTATTCGTGCAGTCCAGGGGTACCTCGGCTTGCAACCGCCACGAACTGGCAATCCTCTTTATGTGAATGTGCTCGCACGATTCGAAACGATCCAGTCCTTGACCAAACGTGGGGTTCCATCAACTGTCGAGCCAAAGCGTATTGTTGAGCACCTGTTGTTCGAGAAGCGGATGTGGTACGATACGCCCTGGGTCATCAAGGAGCAGCTCTATGTGGACCGGTAGAGACTACACACACGGATCTGTTTAGCCGTTGCGATCCTCTATACATTCACTGCTTTAGCGAGTCTCAGAACCATACTTTAAAATGACACACAAAGGTTTGAAAAAGTCCTGTAACCCACTGATGTGTCATGCCACCCTATACTCGGAACGTAGCCGTACAAAAAAAAAATCCACTTCTCTCCACTTACGCCACTCGCTGATCCGTATCAGGCGGACCCCCGCCAGCCATGAGTTGCCTCATCCTCTCCACGGCTGTGGCGGGTGCCCCATCACTCAAGAATATGTCCATATTCTGCATCGACTGCTCCCATTCACCACTCGCGCGCCCCTGCATGGCAATCTCATATTCTCGCACGCGTTCTCCCAGCTCGGAGGGGGTCTTCACATTGGCAAGGGCGAGTCCGAGATCCGCGCCGTCTGCCATAGCAAGGTTCGCGCCAGCGCCAGCAAATGGTACCATCAGATGCGCCGCATCACCGAGCAGCGTCACACGCCCGCCCGGTGCAGGCTCCCACCGGTGTCCAGACGGCAAAACCCACAGCGGGCGGAGAATGAAGTCCGTCGCACTTGGCGCCTCAACGAGCGCGCGTAGCTGTGGCGCCCATCCATCAAAGTGCTGCAACACGGCTTTGCGGAGCACGTCCGTGTCCTCCTGCTCCGTCGTCTCGGCTTCAGAAAATGTCCCGAAAGGCACGCGCAGTGCTGCGTAGATGCGAATCACGCCGCCATTGTTGTGCTGCGCTATGAGTCCGCGGCTGTCACTGAGAGCGAAGAGGCTCCCGTGCCCAACGAGCTTCACTGCTTCTTGAGTTGCAGCGTCGTCGTCGCTGTCTCGTGGTACCAGCCGGATGTCGACGAACGTCACGCCGGTGTAGGTCGGTTGTGCGGGTGACACGAGTGGGCGTACGCGTGACCACGCGCCGTCTGCGCCGACGACGAGGTCAAACTCGAGTGTGACGAGGCGTGTAAAGGTCAACGTGACTTTGGTATTGTCGTCTGAGAACTGGGCCGATTCGAGATCATGTCCCCATCTGACCGTGTCTGGCTGTAGTGAATCGAGCAATAGCTGACGCAATTGTCCACGGTCCACCTCTGGGCGGCCCCCGAGGCGCGTCGGGTCCACCTCCCCTTCCAAGGTAATGCTCTCAGCAGCGGGTGGCGGGCCATCCCCATACACCATCGTGCCGTGTTTATCCACGATTTTCATTTCATCATCCTCTGGACGGGCCACTTTGCGAAATTGCTCCATGAGCTGCGCGGTCTGTAAAGCGTACTGCCCCGATTCAGGGTGCATATCGAGCGAACCCCCCTGTGTGCGAGAAGACGATGTTGGCTCGCGCTCAAAGACGGTCACCGCGACACCGTGCAGCTGGAGCACACGTGCGAGAACAAGGCCGCCAAGGCCAGCACCAATGACGGCAATTGAGAACGGGGCTTCGGAAGCCATACTCATTGACAAAGAAAACGGGGGAGGGTCCAAAGAAGAAAAATTTTGTGGAGCGCGCTTTATTACCGTCTATTACGGAATTTTAGAACATTGTGAATGTCATAGTTATCGGAACTTACTGAGATTTGTTAGGTCTCAGCCTACCTCGAGGCGAGGACAAGGAGAGGTGATAAGTTATCGGGAGCTTCTGACATATCACATGACTTAACTAAGCCCTGGGTCCCTCAGGACCGTCCCTGACTCCGAGCGGAGTCCGCCAAGTCCCTGACCGATGGACCCGACCCAGTTCAAGTTAGTGATCCACACCACACGTTGGCCGGGTACGAACTGTGTCAGGTACAGCACCGTACGGCGTAACTCGTATGGATCCTGCAGTGGTTACACGGCTAGCCTCGGCTAGAACCCGCTTTTCCGATCTTCGTGCGGAACATACCTAATATGCAACCCCTTCTGCAGAAGCTCTCAAAGCGGACACGGGCTCGGGTGCGACAAAAGCACCGAGTTATGCTCGCCAGTGATTTACACGACCGCTGCCATCAAGTCCGATCCGTCATTTAGGCACCAAAAGGGGAAGCGATACCCGGCAGAACAGCGGTTGCTCTAGCATTTTTGCACTCACCGAACAGCGAGGTTATCAAAAATGAGGGAGCCAAAACCCGAGCGTTTGAATCGATGGCTGGCAGATCCATCTACGGCGCTGTAGGACCATAGCAAAATCAAAAGGGTCACCGTTGATGTGTATGTGACTGTAACTGTGTAGGGAGTCAAGATACTCCGGATCCCCCACGTTCCCGAAAAGTGATCCACAAACTGACGCGTAACTGACGCCCGAGGGCGTCAGCCGAGGCCCACGATTCCCCGCAGGGCCGATCAAAGGTCTCGATGTGGTAGGAAATTTCTTCCATACTCACGTACAAAGCCTTGGTAGAACCTACCATTCATACCCTCGTTTTGCCTCACCATATTCTAGACCCTTCCTTCTAGACAGCGGTCCCCACAAGGGCCGATTTTTGGCGGGGGTAACAACCATCGGAAGATGTCATTTGTCCACTGTTTTGCGGGATCTTCAGGCCCTACAGCACCCTGGTTATCTCGGCGCCTATTCATACGGGTCTTTCATTCTCTGCACTCGACACAGCCTTGTAAGAACGTCACAACCCCTTTTTCCCAGGGAAACGGCGTTCGCTTGAAGACCGTAGCCGACCCCTGCTGACCCCTGGGTTGGATACTTTTTGCCTTCCTCTGGGCCGTGCTTGCCTCTGGGGGCCAATGACCAATTTGCCGTCACCCGGCACCGTAAAGCCAGTGAGACCTTTCCCGCTTCGAACTGTTCGACGAATCCTTAAGCGTCAATCATGCCGACAGACTAAAGGAAGGATGATGGTCATCACGGCACCCTTGCTCCGCTCAAATTGATAAATACTGTATCTTGTCCTCCACTGCCTTTCTCACGTCCCTACGTACCCGGCCCTGTAACCAGCGCATATGACGGAACAAGTATCCCGTGCCCATGACCTCAACAAAATCCCCGACCCTAGTGTTCGTCGTCATCGGTCGGCCCTCAGCGCTACCTTTCGGCATACCCCTCATGGACCCGATGTGCCGACACCTGCTCACGACCTATCGAGACAAGCGAGCCTTCAATTGGATTTCTTGATCATTGGCGGTGGTCTGTTCCATGTTCCAGATATTAACCTGCTTCCCACTGACATGTTTCTTTTTGCTAGGAATCGCTGGGCTTGCTGCAGCGTACGCGCTCGCAGCATCAGGCCACCGGGTTAGAGTGCTTGAACAAGCTCAGGGCTTGCAATTCCGACCAGGGGGTCTTCGGCTGCCTCCCAATGCAACCAGAATTCTGTCATATTGGGGAGTCGAAAAGGAAATTGCGCAAAAAGCCTCAGCAGCCACGTCGTCTTCAATTATGGATAGTGAGTGTCCCGTTACTTCTGTCGGTTACCTGGATATCGTGGACCAAACAATACTGACCAATCGGGGTTTCTTGTGCTTTGAAAGTAAAGACGGGGAGAACCATTGGTCAATCTACATGGCAAGGTACCCTTATCGAGGAGGTGGGTTCTCCGTATCTCACGGTGCATGTAAGCCCAGGATGCCGGCACGTTCGTCACTTGACACTAATTTTCCACGATGTTCAGCATGCAGACCTCCTTCAAACTCTTCATGGCCTCGCTTCGTCCGCGGGAGCACGCGTAACATTCGGTGCAATTGTTGAATCGGTAGAACCCGCGCCGGATGCTTCATCCGAAAGTGGTAGAAGCACGCCCATAACCGGACATGGTCCCTCCACGCTGCGACCCACTGTAAGGCTCAAGACTGGTGAGGTTCTCCAGGCGGATGTCATCGTGGGCGCCGATGGCCTGCGAAGCATCGTACGCCGCGTGGTCTCGAATGACGAAACAGAACCACCATCGACTGGGTTGAATACGTATATGGGTGGTGTGCCGATGTCTGAAGTTTGCAAGTGCGCCCCGCTAAAGCAACTTGCGGATGTCGGTTGGATGGTCTGGATGGGGGATGGGCGTGTTGTATCTGGTGCGTCGAGCAAACTCGGGGCGACGATCGCCGCATACTGATTACGAGCTTTCCTTGGAGTCTAGGTTTTCCCGTCGTGAGTCCGAATACACTCCGGGCGGCGGAGATAAATCAATAAATTAATGACCCTCGGCCCTTTATAACAGAGACGACAAGAGGAAATGGCCATCCATATATTGTGGGAAGATCGCTGTGGGTCTACAGCCATCTCAAGACGAGGTGAACCTGACAGTTGGGACCCAACCGCATCATTAAGCTCGATACAATACAAACAAGGACAGATAGATCCAAGGTAGGCCGGCAACAGCGCAGCGTGGTGACAAAACCCTGATTACCTGAACTCACCCAGGCTTCGTTTCTTGCTCGACAAGGCGGGTCCCGTCTCTTGCCAACCATGGATCGTGGTGCCACCGCCAGGTAGTTGGGTAGACGAATCAGAGAGCATTGTGCTCATCGGTGATGCGGCGCATCCGCAAGGTGTATGTGCATACAACAATTTTACCCTTACCCACTTCCCATTCCTCTCCCCTTTCTTTTTCGTCTAATTTACCCAACTGCACATCTAGCCTGGTACCAACTATGGCTGCAGTCTCGCGCTCGAAGATGCTGCCCTCCTCGGCACGCTCTTCTCCCGCCTTCGAAGTGTGGAGCAAGTCCCCACGCTTCTATATGCGTATCAGGACTTGCGCAAGGGGCGCGCGGAAGCGGTGGCGGCCCTGGAGTACCAAAATGTGCGGGTGGCACTTTCGAGCCCAGCGCGGATCCGTGATGGTCAGGTCCGCTGGACCGCGCTCCCCGCTGACGCGCCTAATCCACCACCCGGAAGCGGGCCGACCGATGCAGAACTCGCGGAGATCGCGGAGGTGTGGAACTACTATGCGGTTGATGCCGCGGATGAGTGGTGGGTGGAGTGGGGCATGCTGCGCGAGCGGTCAATGGTGGGAAGGGAGAGCCCGGCGGGGCAGTAGACAAGACAGGAATCCTGCCAGGCCGACCAGGCCCGATGCCATCTATATGATTGAAAGGCGGACTCTCGGGTGGGTTGGGCCCCGTCCCCGACGTAGAGCCGCACTGGCTAAGTCGGAGGGAGAGAGAGCACGCATTCGTATTTGTGCCTCCAACTTCGTCGAGCAGACATTATCGTTCTCCTCTCTCTCTCTCTGCTGGAGATCAATCATCACGTAGGACCTGACATCGGTCGACATGTGTTCATTACTTAGCACATGGACATGCATTGCATTCATCATTTGTTCCCCGCGGCAAGGCCCACATCCCATCTCCCGAGTCGACCGTATCAGGTGTAGTGGTTGTCTATTTTGTTCTCTGCTTCCCCCGAGTCACCCCCAATCGGAAATTTGCGGTGATGGATTCCAATTTTTATTTGTGCAGTTTCACACACATAGCTCGGGGGTACTGTAAATGAAATGATGCGAAACCCGAGATAGCCTGAGTGTCCAGGATAGGTGAATAACATCAATGAATTGACTGATGCCCTGCGCCCCATGTCATCTATTTATTGCGCAAGGACAGAAGTGCTCGTTTCATAGTTGTGCACGTGTCTAGTGGCTTTGACGTCTGTCGAACTACGCCAGGCTTAGACAGATAAGCAGGGCTTCCTCAAGAGTGTACAGTACTGTAAGTCGACCACGCGGCCAATTAACCGCCAGTCATTCCCACCTTTATGCATAAGTCTAGTCTAGGCCCATTTGAGACGACATCATCATTAGTTTTTCCCTTGTCAACTCCCTTCGTGCCTCGTGATGGGACGTCTTCGTTCAAAATGCCGTTGCGGCAAAAACAAAATTGTATGAGTTTAATTTACAAACATGAACTCTACCGCGAAAAAGCGGCCCAACCACCTCTCCCCTACGGGGGACAGTAGAACAGCCTTTCCTTTTCCGCGCGAAACGGCTCCGCCAATTCATTTACTCCGGAGGTAATCTACCCACCATTCCTCGAACCCAGACGTGCCAAGTCCACCCTCGACACCCAAGGCTTCAGTCTCACCCAGATATAGTTGCGTGTTGTGAGGGCGAGGCGTAGACCCTTTTCCAAAAAAAGAAATCATTTAACACGTATATTAGATCATAACGAGAACAGAGAGTGATGCTGAGGTGGACAGTACCTGGAGGCGGTGGGCCAGCATCCGGCGTGATATGTGCATGCGAGAGCCCAAGGATACGTGCAAAGATGAGACAGATCTCATACTTTGTGAACGGCTCTTCAGCTGAGTAGTGAATTACTGGAGGCAATAATGCGCTCTTTGGCCTCTCTGTCTCAAATGGAAAAAAAAAAAAAAAGAAATTCTGTGAGAAGACGAAAAAATTAATTAATTAAAACGTCTTACCCGCGAGGCGAACGAGGAAACTGGCAATGTCGAGCACGTTGGTGGGGAATCGGGTCTGGTAGTGGTCCATCGTGTATTGCTTGCCTGACTGGTCCTTTACAACGTCAAGTAGAATGTTAATCGCAGAGTCCGCGTTCGATGGGGCCGGTCCGTATCTGCAATATAATATATCGTGGGCGTGAGCTCAATGGCGGCTCTTCCATTGCGATTGGGTGAGATGATTGAGACGCACAGAATGGGGATGCGTAACACAACCACACGCGCGCCTTCGACCCCCAGCACGCCGAGCTCGGCGTCGCGCTTTGTGATGCCGTAGTGATTAACCGGATTCGGTTGTGCTGATGGGACATAAGGCGGTGAGGTACCGTCAAAGACATAGTCTACAAACAAACCGATTTGATTAAAACAGGGAAGACGGAAAAAAAAAAAAAGGGGGGGGGGGGGGGGGGGACTCTACCAGTGGAGACGAAGATGAGGGTAAATCCAAATTCCTTGGCGAGTATCGCGAGGTGCGTAGGGACGTCGACGTTGAGCTATTCGAAAGGTGAAGAGAGGGAGAGGGATGCGCGTGAGATGATCTGTTGATCGTTCGTGAAGAGGAGGCGGACAAAACGGAACCTTTCGTGTGCCTTCAGGATCCTGCGTATCGTATCACAATCAGAGTGTTGGACACTTTGGCGCTGGCAGAAAGATGCCGTCACACCTTCTCAGCAACGTCAGGTTTGCGCTCCGCCGCACAGTGAATCACCCCTGGGAGGAAGGCCCGAAATCAAAAGTTAAGCTCTCTCAAGAACGGAGGGGCGAGAGGGATGCGGGGATTTATTGGAGAACCTCGGTTCGGAAACTCATAGACACGAACGAGTGTAAGCCGGGGGGTGTAGATGTGCTCACGACAGGTGCCCGTCACCGTCGTCGCCGCGGATTCCTACGGTAGTGCCTGATTGATGAGAGAGAGACAGAAAATCACTCACAATTGGGTTTGGTGTCTCGGATGAACGTAGACACGTCGTCGGAATTGAGAAGATCGAGTCTAGAAAGATTGCAGATCCCGCCTGAACGTGAATTTGCGAGGCCGATGACGGTGTGGCCAGCGTCCGCTCGCGCAAATGCATCGTACACGGCAGTTCCGAGGACACCGGACGCTCCTGGACAGTATCGGTTGAGTGAACTACCTTTACAGACAGTACACACCTGTTACAATGACCTTCATTTTACCGTCTGTTTGGGTGATAGCCACTGTATGGTACCGGTTTATTGGGATAACCTATTTCCACTCACATCCCGCGTCATGATGTATTGTCCCTACCTTCACCATCCTCTGACTCTGAGGGGATTACCCACATACACATCGCTCAATGACATATTTCTCGGGGAGCGCATAACATATACAAAAAGACACAGAACCTCAGGCTATGTTACAGTACAGACAAAAACAGAAGAACCGAACATCGGTTACGGTGAGAGATGCCGCTCAGGCACGCATTGCGAAGCAGACGTTTCCTCTCCTCATTTTTTTGAACGGGCGGGAGCGGTCTAAACGAAAGAAGAGCGTAAGCGGCACCAAGACACCAAGCGAGAAGTCAAAAACTCATTTCTAGCACGGGCTGCGGGTCGTGCGGCGCAGACTCGAGATGTATCTGCGGCCCACGTACGGTATCTGTGACAGCCGGCATGGTCTGTTCCTGCTCCTGCTTGGACGGATCAAAGTATTCTAGGAAGAATGGTTTTTGATAAGATTTTAGTAGGTACAGTAGCAGTAAAATGTACCGCTACGCTGTTGACGGTCAGGAATGCCGCCTACATTTCCGCCCCTTATGGAGCATGCACCCATAGGCTGATGATCTTCGAGTGGGGGTGACTGAGTTCCTCCAGACATATCGTTGTTGTTGAGGTCCAAAAGTCGAGCTTTTTAATACGTCATTTTAACCCCTGTGTTCGCCAGTTTGGCTTTGCCTCCGCCTCGTTCCACCATGCAACAGCAACAAAGCCAACAACAAACTCGACCACGTCTCGTACCTCCCCGCAGACCTTCCTTCACACTGCAAAAATCAACCTCGGCTGTATCCCCCATCCCATTAACTTCACCTCAGATTGCGGGCGTCAAACCCGCTGCTACACAGCGCAGCTCAAAAACTCACCAAAAGCTTGTCGAGCTCCCGTCCGATCCACAGACTCGCCCACTTCCAATAGAACCTGGAGATGATGACCAAGTCCATGGCTACGAGACAGACACGGGCGTGCGCATGCGCGAGCACAAGAGCGCCGTTGAACGCATGACCAAATCCGAGCGCCGACGGGCAGGTTGCCGCCGCATCACGGCCTACTGTATCGCAGACGCCTTTCGCATGAAGCTCCTCGCAAATTTTGTCAAGCGTGAGCACAACGTTGTGCCTCGCTCATTTGACGAGGTTCTCTATGTCGTACGTGTGCAAACCACTTGATAACCCTCTGCCTCGAACTCGTGCACGAATTCATTTTTTTTGTCCCGGCGGGGAAAACTCACCATTAGATGTACCACCTCCCATTACTCCCTGGTTACGGTCCCGCGGCCAAAGTACGCTCCTCGGTTCCCGCGCCGTCACACACTCGCCATCTCTCCCGCATGTCTCAGGCGGAAGAGGACGGCTACACTGGATCGTACTTTGTCCCGGGCCGCTCTCCGGAAGACGGTTTCTCGCGACGCGATGGTTACATCGCCGCGGGCAGCCTCACTAATTCACCCCCCGTGGACAGACGCGTCCGCGATCCGGAGGAAAGCGAATTTGAAGGGTCGCGTGAGCGTGGCCTGCTGACGGATACACCTGTGCTGGGACAGGACCCCGCGTTTGCACCTCCACCCGCGCAGTTCAGCGAGCCGGTAACGCCGGTAGTGGCGGGCGACGATACGGCGGAGATTGTGTTCTTTACGTATGGCGTTGCTGTTTTCTTTGGATTCGATGAGATCCATGAGCGCACTATTCTCGAGGACCTCGATGGCGCCGGTATACTCAAAAGCGCACGTGCTGAGGTTGAGTGGGAGGTCGAGGAGTGTCATTTCGCCGTAAGCGCTCTCTTCTCTTTGCGTTTCCCTCCTTCAATAACTTTGTCGCAGTATGACCCAATGATTGCATATCCACGCATATATAATGACTTTTTCAGTGAGTGTTATCTCCAAAGAGGTCGGCGAGGGAAGGACACTCACACTGCAGTTGCGACAGCATTCAAGTCGCCTTCGCACCTCCTCACGCTCTCTCTCTCGCACGCGATCGCACAGTCAACGTTGCTTGTGCACTATGAATCCCAAGCGAACACGATACTCCAACACCCACGCACACAAGCCATGCCACGCATGCTTGCGCGCACGGGCCGCTTAGCACTCTCTCGGCGCGAGGCTATGCGGCTCACGGGAAAACTTTTTGCGCTCCGTCGCGACGTTGTGCTGGGACGCAACGTGCTTGATGTGCCCGGTATCTTCTGGGAAGAAGCAAGTCTTTACTCGCTGTACGATGCCGGCAGGGCGTACTTTGAGATTGGAGAGCGCGTCGAAGCGCTCAACCAGCGTATCAGTGGGGCGAGTGATCTGGTACGTGTTTATTGCTCATATACATATACTTGTGCTTGCACTGGTTTCCTCATACCCCTCCTCCACATTTTTTTTTTGTGTGTTGCAGTTAGATGCGATACACGAGCATTTGAACAATCACGCGATGGAACGTATCACTTGGATCATCATCGGGTACGCCGCTCCTTTCATACCTCACTTTGGTTTCCCCATTCACTTAACTGGCGTCACAGCCTTATCGCGGTTGCCATCCTTGTTGAACTCGTGCGTCCCTCCCCGTTGTACAAATATTTTCTAACACAGTAACGTCTTATCATTAATTTCACAGGGTGAGATTCTCGCGCGTCTCGTGGTGCACGCAACCATCCCCGGTGAAAGAAGGATGGCGTTTTCAATGGCCATGTCGGCACTGGTGACGTGAAGAGGATGAATAGAGAAGACGTAAACAGTACAGAACGAAGAAAGGAAGTACTGTATCCCAACAGGGTTGAAACGCGTCTCGGGGACGCCGTAGCGTACACACGCCAAGACGCCGCGAAATTTCGGTAGGGAGGGGGAGGGACCTATTCTATATGTAAACCACGTATTATCTGTATCATCATCATCATCTGCATCATACGCCATCATAAGACACGGAGTTTGTGGAACAACGGACGCGTGAAAATATCATGATAACGCGAAGTATCACCATCGATCTCGGAATTGAACGTGTCGAAAGTTCGGCTCTTTGATAACATTATTGCATGTGAGTATCACACTGGCACCTCTTCCGAGCCGGGTCTCAAGTCCCGACACAAATCAAACCCCTGCCACGCTTCCAGCAACAACCCTATCAACAGAAGGGACTTTTTTTTTCTTCCATCATTGTTTGAAAGTTTGACACGCAGGGGTCTCTCGTGTATAGTGTATTTTTCTTGAGCATAAAGAAAAAAAAGGGGGATAAAAATACGCTAACATGGTGAGATTTTGGTATCAAATTCTAAACTATCAAACATACGTACGTTGCGAGCACCAATAAAAACGAGCCAATCAAAAGTCCATATTATGTAGGCAGGCTCAGTTAAACTATATATTTCACAAATGGCGATGACTTTGTTGTTGTTGTAGAACAATTTGTTCTATTCAGAGACCGTGAAGGGTCCTAGGAGGGAATGACAGAAAGTCCGCGGGACACGTGTGACAAAGAACTTGAAGGGCGTCAACATCGTAAAAGGCTGCCGCGGCGTTGGTCGGCTATTATTTGCCACCGGAGGTCTTGAAGAAAATCAGACCGCACAAAGCTATGGAGTAGCCTGTATACATAACACGAAAAAAAAAATTGATGAGGGACAGACAACCCTTGGGATCGAACTGATCGAAGTACGTACCAAAAACTTGTAGCGGCGTGATTGGCGAACCAAAGATCAATACAGAACCGGTGATAAGGAGAATATCCTGAAGAGAGATCGGAAGAGTTTCAGTATATCTCCGCGAGGTTGGTCTCTAGCAAGCACGTGCCTTAAACACGCCAGCTAGAGTCAAGATGAGACCCGAGCCGGCACCGACGAGGAAGACGGCGGCGATATTGAGGCAGAAAGCGACAGCGGCGTTGGAAATAAGCACGAGTGGGCCGACGCGAGCGAGTTCGAGGAATGGCGCAAGACCCTCTGTGAAGGGCAAGATGGCGAGATTGATGAGGGCACAGACAGGCGCGTAATAGTGCAGCGAGACGAGTGGGTCCATCTTGAGACCGTGTAGGAGGAGTTGGATCATTACGAGACGCGAAGCTTCGAACTGTGATGCACGCGTTGGAGATAGGAGGATAAGCATTCATGTGGTGGGAGTGAACAGAAGCACGATGTACGTACGCCTACTGCCGCAGCTTGCGTGAGGAAACCGATGAGGTTGAAGCGTAGTTCGCCACGTGAAGCGAGGGCAACTCCGGATGAGATCATAAGGACGATGACGGCGAGTTTGCGGTTGGGCTCCTGGATATGGAATGCCCAGGAGATAAAGAGGATTGCAACGGGGGTGAATGCCTAAGCGAAGATCGATATCGCCGAGATGAATGGGGAAAGACGATAAAAAAAAAGGGGGGGGAAAGGGAAATACCTTGAGCATTTGGATGTAGGCTACACTAAGGTAGAGATAGGCAGTGTTGCTCAGGATGAGGCTTGCACTGAAGAGGAGGCCAATGGGAAGAATCGAGCGAACAAACATGTCCTTTGAGAGGCGGACATCCTTTGTGCCATCAAGAAGTTTCGTTGTCCGTTGCAATATGCGTGTTCCTATGGCCTGTGAACCAAAAAAAAAGGGATGTGAATGAGATTGGGTGGTGGAAAGGATAAAAGGGGCACGTACGGCAAAGCCAAGATGCCAAGTGACGAGAAATACGGGAAACTTGAACTCGAGGGTGTTGTACAGATAATTGTTATAGATGATGACAGTAGAGGAGAGCACGATCCAGACGGGGATGATGAACGCGGTGGTCAATCTCTTTGGAGAGGAGGGTAAGGAGGCCGAGACGGGAGTGGGTAAGGGAGCGATCACGTCTGAATCTGACTTTGAGTTGAGGAACTGTGCATTCTCAACGTCGAGAGCATTGTCGATGTACTTTTCAGAGGCCATTGGAGAGGAGTGGAGAGAAAGAAAGAAAGAAAGGAATGTAAATGTCATGTCAGACCCTTACTCCCGTAAATGACATATAATACTAACAAGGACCTCTGACACCACTCCCTCGTCACCTCCCATTTTCATGTCAAGTCTACAGGGATACGTTGACCGTCCGTTCTCTCCCTTTCTATCTCCCAATATTTACTCACCTCACCTCACATCACAGGTCGTGTCCTTCTCGTTCTTCAAGATGGACGTGCCATCATAGTACGTATCCGTATCCTTGTCTACCGTCCTCTCAACACACCTTTCAGGGCGTCCTCGCCGGCTATGACCAAAAATCCAACGTTGTCCTCTCAGATTCTAAAGAGCGCATATACAGCATGGACGAAGGCGTAGAGGAGATCCCCCTCGGTCTCTACCTCGTCAAAGGTGATATGATGTGCGTCCACCATCATCCTATCCACTACCGCGTGCTCACCACGTTCCTCGCTCTTATAGCATCCTTATCGGCGAGATTGACGAAGAACACGACCGCACGATCGACCTTTCTACCATTCGCGCGGATCCTATCCCACCCATCCGCTACTAAGCTACACACTCCCTGGAATCGCGATGACAAACAACGTGGCATCCCAGCTCTACATTTCCTCATCCTAACTTGGCAGCGAACGTCAAAAGACACGACACAGATTAAATTACACCTCGTTGCGAAGAAAAAGCCCGTACTTGCTATTCATTCGCGGCAATTGCTCTAATGAACAAGGGAATGAGTGAACCATGTGAAAGAACTAACGTTACCTTCTCTCAAAATTTCTTGCTCTTGGAATTCACACCTCCACCTCACCAGACGCCGTATTACACCCTTCTTTTTGTAAATTGATCTATTCTCACGTATC
>WTXI01000333.1:0-38269 GCA_022376515.1 Lactifluus volemus
TCTCAACCCCTGCTACTTTCACGAGCTGCACGCCACCATTTCACACACAGAGACAAGGAGCAGCAGGGATACCCGCAGCCATCCCAGGGTTACACCACCATAAAAATGGGGACGGCTACCGATTGAATCGAATGCCCTTTCTTGTGCTCTTTGTTGATTGGCGCAGACATAGAGAGAGAGTTCAGAACGAGGTTTGCTCTCGAACTCGGCAGTCTTTTATCCATCCCCACATCACGGCTGAAGCGTCATTGCCCCTTGCTTGTTACCTGCTTGCAAGGTATTGATGGGGGCGTAAATCAAGCCCGTTTACAACGCAGATTACATCATCAGCATTTGGGCTGACGATAGCCCTCCAATTGTGACCGATCCGCACCATAAAAATGCGGTGGCCTTAACGGATGTGATCCATTAGCAGCGCCAGAGGCTAGTGCATTCCGCTGCTTAGGTCTCTCGGTGGGTATTGGCACCAGGGTCACTCCAGGCGGTGCGTCGAGGTGGAGGCGTGTTCTCTCGTCGCCGTCTGATGGAGTTGTGTGGGTGTTGGCACCACGTTGAGTTGGCATTGCTTTGCCAAGTAAGTATTGTTTGCAAGTGAGACTCCGAGGCGCTCCAGCGTTCCGAGTCTATTTCCAGCCGCCGCGCCATGCACGCGGGGTGTGAAAACTTATTTCACAACCTTGTTGCAGAAGACAATAATTACCTGCCAGTGGCACGAAGACAAGACACAAACCGAGATGGGGAATAAGGAAATGGGGATATTCAAAATAAAAAAGTTCGCTGGCGGGGCATCCTCCTTCTGCGACCCCATGAATCGCACCGTATACTTTGCTCTCCGATTTCTCGTGCCTTTTCTTCGATCAATATGCACGCATATTTCACCACCTAGTCGTGAGTTAGGACATGCTCGATCGACTGCATGGCGTGCTTTGGGTCGTAAATCTCGGATTCCTTCCGATCAAGGAACTGGACCTTCGGCATTGTGTACGACTAGCCAGTGCCAGTGTTTGTTGAGGGCAGTGGGACGGCCTCACCTCCAGGGACAACCAGGAGATCGGCAAAGGGTCCAGCATGGGAGGTGAGTGAGGCAGTATCGATCCCGCTCCTTCTTACGCTGCCGCAGCACCTGCCAGGGCCAGAGTATTGAACCTCGAGTAGATTTGGGAAGAGTTCCTTATCCTCTAGAAGTAGAGACTGAGAGTGTCTCCCCTCTCCAAAGAGTGTATCTGACACGCAAAGTTTCTTCACACTGCCAAGTGGCTTTTTTTTTTTTTAGAATCTGCATTTCTAAAGCACAACATGTTTACAAAAACAAAGACGTGCTCGATCTCAACACGAGCCAGTAGCTAATGGTTTGATCTAGGTGATGTGTTTGGGGGCATGGGGTCGAACGTGTGTGTGTGTTCAGTCCCGGGGAGAACGGGATTCGCTCTCGCAGTCTTTTCTCCATCCCTACGCCACGGCTGAAACGCCATTACCCTTGCTTGTTACCTGCTTGCCAGTGCAAGGTATCGATGTGGGCGTAATGACACCCATTTCCTACGTGCGCAGATTACATTAGTATTTGGACCTTTTTTTTTTTTTTTGAAATCTGCATTTATAAAGCGCAAGATGTTTACTACCAACAAAGATGCGCTCAACTGTCACCACGATGAACAACAATCTAGGTACTAGGGTGTGTGTGTAGCATGTATTTAATATGGAAAATGAGCATGGGAGGCAGGAGGGATGGTGGGCATGTGGCTTGGGCTTGCGCCCGCTGTGGCTAGCCATGGTCCTCGGGGGGTGGGTCTTGTCTTCGTGGCCTGATGCAGGCCTGTGAATCTTTGATGAAATTGGCAAAGGCTTCTCCGCCTTCCTTGGTGCCAAAGAGTATGAAGGGGGAGATGTATTGGTCCGCGCTGCGGAGGTGTCGATCACGCACATCTTGAAAGAGGGCGCAGTGGAAGATGACGTGGGAAGGGGTCTGCAGGGCTACTCTGCCGCACTGGCAGCCATGTGGGTCGGGAACATGTGGGCGGTGACGGGCGTTGTATTCCCCTGTAAATGCGTGTTCAGTAAGGAGTCTGATGGCAGTGCAAAAAACTGCCCAGGGAGCTTTGGCAATTCCAATCATGAAGTCCGGGGGTGCACCCGAGGGGGGGTGTATTTGGACCGTTCCGGGCCTTTTGTGACGATAGCCTTCCAATTGTGAACGGTTTGCATCATAAAAAACATATGGGGTGACCATAACGGGTATGTTTTTGTGACCCATTAGCAGTGCCCGAGGCCTGGTGCATTCCGCTGAATAGGTCTCGGTGGGTGTTGGCACCGCATAGGGTCACGCCAGGCGCCGCATCGAGGCGGAGGCGTGTGCTCCTCCCAGCCCGGAAGCGCTCCGAGTGCACTTTCAGCCACCGCGCCAATGCAGCGCGGGGTGTGAAAATTTATTTCACAACCTCGTTGCAAAGACAGCACAGTAACTAGTACCTGGCACACGAAAGACAAGACACAAACTGAGATAGGGAAAAAGGAAATAGGGATATTCCAAATCACTGGCAGGGTGTCCTCCTTCTGCGACCCCATGAATGTCACCTTATGTCTTGCTTTCCAATTCCCGCTCCTTTTCTTCGGCCAATCACATATTTCACCGCCGTGTCGTGAGTCAGGACGTCCTGCTCGATCGACTGCATGCAGTGCTTTGGGTCGTAAATCTCGATTTCCTTCTGCTCAAGGATCCAGCATGGGAGGTGAGTGAGGCAGTGTCGATCCTGCTCCTGCTTATGGCGAAATACGCTGCCGCGGCACTGCCAGGAACCAGAGTGTTGAACCTCGAGTAGATTGGGGAAGAGTTCCATATCCTCCAGAAGTGGAGACTGAGAGTGTCTCCGGCGAAAAAGGATCTGTACTGCGGTCGCTACCTGCCAATCCAGGTGTCTGCAAAGGATCCACAGATGCAAAGGACGTTACCGCCAACTCCGATGAGAGTTCACTTTTCTCTCCCAGACCACCCTGCGCCCCCTGCCACCCCGACCGGACCCTCCGTGAATTGAGCCGCTGGATTGGCTACGTCCCCTTTCTTTCTCATTTGCTCTTCCCAGTTCACTCCTATATCCCTCCCTCTTTCATATCCTCTTCCTAGCACCCTTGTTCTCTTACTATAACTCATCTTTTTGCACTGGTTATGTATTGTAGACTGTAGTCTTGTCGTGTTTGCAGGGACAATAAACTCCAATTCAAAAAAAAAAAAAAACTCCAATGAGAGTCTGGAAATAAATCAACAGAACCCTCATTGAGGGTGAGTTTGATAGAGCAGAAACTGAGGCCATATGATGTTTCATCAGAGGTGTGGAACAGTGAAGGTGAGTTGATTATTGACTTCGTTTCTCTCACGTTGCGGTGGGGGCCATTCTCTGTTTTTTGGGGGGGATAAAGTATAGAAAATAAATTGAATGTAACTACTGTAATACTATCGCTTGCATAAAAGTGATGATTCCCTGGGAAGTGATATAGTGATAACTTGAAATGCCGATGTTGTCGGCAGACTTGCAGTTGCACGTGCACGTGACGAGAGGTTGAGACTCAGGCTAGACGATCCCTTATGTGGCAGCACCACATTGAGAGGCTGTGGTTGGAGCTCGCAGAGCATATGGAACAGAAAATACATCACGCAGAGTACGCGACCGTTTCGACGTCTGAGTGGAGACGACTTTGCCGAAAGACTGGGTCGTGATGACTTGAGGTCTTATAGGACTTGTTATAGTAGGAAACCACCGATCCGGTTGGAGATTGCCCATAAATACTCCTACAGGTAGAGAAAGCGGTCGATGAAGTCATCTGGATGTTCTGTCTACAATTGCAGAGCAAGAAGTCAAGCAACCCGCCTTTCCGGTAAGTCACGCTAGGTCACACGCCAAATTTCAGACTCATCAGCGGACATGCGTGACAAATGCACTGAATATATTCAGATATGGTACTAGATACTGTAGGCTAAATGTTGTGGTGGTTGAGTGAGAATTGAGCGAGAAATGGAGTGACGGGGGGGGGGGGGGGGTGACCGGGAAGGGGCTCAGAGTTAGTAAGTGAACATGTCTGCTGATCCTTACATTACATGAATAAAAAATTCACTTTCATTAAATAGTTTTATCTAATTTTCAAAACATAAAAAGGATATAGGATCAACTATTTAAGTGACCAGAGAGCTTGTGCATACAGTAAATTACTGTCTCTAATCACATGAACATCTGCTGAACTGAGATGTCCTGTCTGCTAGATCTACGGGAATCTCAACAGACCCCTCAACAGTATGCATCGGCAGTTCGAGCTGTCCCTGACTCAACCACTGCTCCGCGGGCGTGAAATACCAACTAAGGGTCGCAAAGATGGTCACCGCGCCAAAGATGACACAGGCAAAGTTGAATGTAGCAGCCGTCACGGGAAAGTAGAACGGCGAGATCATCACCTAAACCGTGTCATATATATGTCCCATTCACAAAAAAAAGTAAAGTTAAAACGCACGGCAAAGGCGAGTCCGTTGAAGAGCACCGTGGAAAGGTACATTGGCCGAGCCCAACGTCCGAGGTGAAAACACGACGTCTTGAAAGCGTGAGGGGTCTGCGTGAGGCGCAGCAGGGCGATGAGCCCATATGCTGCGATGGTCGGCACGACTCCAGCCGAGGCTAGAGACGTGAAGGCCACCTGGCTCGGGAGGATGGAAAGGAGCAGCGTGGCCGAAAAGATCAGGATGATCGTGACCGCGTTCTTAGGTTGCCCCTGGGCGTCGACGCGGCCTATCCAGCTCGAGAGAGGGAGCGCACCATCACGCGCGATGGCAAAGACGAGCCGCGAAGAGGCCACTATGATGACGGTGGTGTTCTGGGGGGAGGTGCGTAACGTGAGAATGGTAAGAAACTGCAACGCGTACCATCACGAGACCGATCACTGCGATGATGGTCATGAAGACGCTCGGTCCTTTGCCGAGAGCGAGAGCGTAGACCTGCACGAATGGCTGAGGGGCATTAAGTGCGAAAAAGGTGTCCAAGTCGGGTATGCAGAATAGGAAGAGGATGGTCGCGATGAAACCGAGCACGCCGGTAGCAATCGCGCCGCTGATGATTCCTCTACTAGCGACGACACTGTAAACGTCGAAAACGTTAGGACCAACCAACACAACAAAGGTCCAGACTGACCTCGCGTGCTTGGTCTCTTCGGCAACATGACCCGAGGCATCAAAGCCACTCAGTATTCCGGCGGTGAAGAGCCTTGCGAGAACCATAAGAACGTTTGGATTAATGGTCGATCATAAGTTCCAAGCTCACAATGATAGAATCCAATTCCATCCTGCAGGAGCTCCAGTTCCGTTGTCTTCCATTTACCAGTTAGTGAGCAACCCTCAAGTTCGTGAAAATTCCTTCAAACGTACATCTCAAAGTGAAGACGTCCTTTGTGGAACGGAGCCCGTAGGTATTGTGGACGGCAATTGGAAGCCAGATGAGGCAGAGGAAAAAGTCGAGCATGAGGATGAAGAGCGAGAAACGGAACACGCCTTTGTACCATTTCGGAGGGAGGTAATTGATCGCGATTGAGAGGAATAGCATGGCCTCGGAGACAGCCCAGACGAATGCTCGCCATTTCACATTACCATTATCGACGCCACCGGGAAAGTTGACTTGCCAAATTGCAAGTTGGGACACAATGTAATTCGCAGTTGCCTAGTCTTTCCGTCAGAACAAGCGTTGGAAAAAGACATAATCGCATACTTGACAGTTTACGGCCGTGAATGTCATCCAAGCTGTAGTGGACCACCAGGCGACGAGAAAGCCAAAGAATCGGGCATACTTTGGCCCTGCACTTTTAGCGGCCCATATGTAGATAGAACCACTCAGAGGCAACGCAGAGCATATTTCAGCAAGAACGAAAGCGGTGATGAACATGAAGACCATGGTTATAAGAAAAGAGGACCTAGATGGAATGAGTCCGTCAAGGCAATCGATTCAACATGGGTCGCTTCGACTTTACCATACTGCGGCCGGTCCACCAGCTTGCAGACCCAAGAAGAGAGTAGATCTAAGAAAAGGTGAGCCGGGGGCATGGTTGTATCAAGAGCACGAAAACAGACAGACCTGACACCGCCGATAAAGTTCAAAGCGACAAAACTGGCGGCAAAGTTCTCTAGAAAGTTCCAGGTGCGATGCAACTTGAAGGGCTCGGGCTGTGACGACGTGGTTCTTAGATCATATCACACTTGATGCAAACGTTCTGCGCACCCGCTTATAACCGAGTTGTTGCTAGGGGGAAAAAGAATGTCAGCAATCTCTAGCTCTGTCCCAACCCCCACAGAGGGAGTAGGAACGAAAGGTAAGTGTGACACTAGGGGGCTTCCCTACGCAGGTCTGAGCGCTGATCAGGTTCGAGCGGTATAATCTCAACCCCTGCTACTTTCTCGAGCCGCACGCCACCAGCCCTTCTGCAGAAGAAGGCGGGTTTTAGACGCACAGATGAGGAGCAAGCAGGGATACCCGCAGCCATCCAGGGTTACACCACCATAAAAATGGGGACGCTACCGATTGAATCGAATGCTCTTCGTTGATAGATGGCGCTGACATGGTGGTCGAACGAGAGAGAGGGATCAAGTCCGGAAGACCGCGGTTCGCTCTCAGTAATCGGGCAATCCTTTATCCATCCGTACACGGGCTGTGAAGAGTGGAAAAAGGTAAAGAATTCGACTCTGATAACGCCCAGAGAAGGATGGGAAAGGAAGTTCTGTCTTTGTGGTTCCGCACAGCGATAATGCTAAACCATTGCAAATTTAAACCCAGTATAGCAGGACCGATTCCCTTTTGGCTGAGAAACGATCTTCGAACATTGCCGAGTCGCCATTAGATCTGTACAAAAGGGATTGTGAATGGCCATTTCAGTACTTTGTCACAGCAAATTCTTCCGCCGAGCCTCCAAAAAAGCAAAAGCTGTTCGAGAGAAGCACCATTTCGTTTCATCAATTCCTCGGGCGACAATGGCCGCAATCACCATCGGAGCATCAAGAGTGGACAGGAAATTCTGCCATCCCACCTCATCAAAAATGCGCCATCCAACCATAGAGAAAACACAAAACACAAAGACGGGTTCCGTCCGATATTCCAAGCCTCCCCTGGTGCCAGTAACAGTAGTCACCGCGTAGAATAAAGCGTAGTTTATTGGCCATATCCGGTTATGAGCGCCGCGTAGTTTATATCTATTTACATCCAACCCATGTCCCGTTCATTAATCCTCCGTCATCATCATCTCCTCACCAAGCCTTCGTCATTCGGTCAGCCTACATTGAGATCTCACCCACACCTCGGTGAGCACAAGGATCGCTGCCTGCCTGCTGTCAACTGTCTGAATGAGCCCACAAGTCAAACAGGGTCAACTCACTCCCGGAATACCCACATCGGAATATGAACGTAGGCGAAGACAACTTGTCGAGGGTCTTCCCCGAGGTTCCCTCGTCGTCTCTGTCGCAGGCCAAATCAAGTACATGAGCGCAGGTGAGCCATTTTACACACACACCATTCCGCGCTTACCAGAAAACCCAATAAAAAGGCATCTTGTCAGTAGTACTGTTTTTTCTTTGACTACTCTTTTACCCACTCGCGAAGCTACAAGTTTCGTCAATCTTCGGATTTCTGGTATCTAACAGGATTCGAGGAGCCAGATTCGGCGCTCATTTTAGGTTCGTGGTTCTGTATTTTACCCATTAACAGGCATATCTAAGATTACACACAGAGAAGAACGGCTCGCCGCGCGGCTTCCGCATGATTCTCTATAGCACCGGCAAAGATGCGTCAAAAGAAAAGTGGGACGGCGCGTCGACGAACTTTGAAGACGTCGTCGGCCTGTTTGGCGCCGACGAAGCGCGTCCACTTGAAAACTTTGTCGATGACTTGCGTGCCTTTTCCGCGCGTGCGGAACGCGTTTACGCAGATGTGCCACAAGCGCATCATCGTCATCAAAATCGTCGCAACTTGGCAAAGGGACTCTTGCGGTACCTCGCACACTCGACGCGATCGGCAAGGTCTGCTGACCACCCAGAAACATACTACCTAGAGAGCATCGGCCCATCATCAAAGCGTTCGCCGCTCGCGCCGCTCGTCGGTGCACTGCGTAGCGTGAAGAGTAGGTTCGAGGTGGACTTGATGAAAATGTCGGCGGACATCAGCGCGAGGGCACACGCCAAGGTGAGCGGGCCTCCCCTCGTCACGCACGCAGTGTATGTATACTTGAAATTTTTTTTTTTTTTCCATTTCGTCCTGAGAAAAGACGATGCGCTTGGCTCAGCCTGGACTCTCCGAAGCCGACCTCCACGCCCATTTTGAATACATTTGCGCGCGTGGCGGTGCGCAGCGTCCCGCTTACGTCCCCGTGGTCGCATCCGGGTAAGAGCGGCCTTGACCTTCAAATCCCTCGACATCGGAGTCATTTTTTGTCTCTCTCTAGGGAGAACGCGCTGATCATTCACTATACGCGGAATGACCACCTCCTTCGTGACGGCGAATTGGTTCTCTTGGACGCAGGCGGGGAATACAAGTATGTGGTGTTCACTCTCCCCATTCCATCTCATCGCCACCCACATTCAATGACACAACCCGCAGCGGTTACGCATCCGACATATGTGAGTGCCCTCTCTTCTCAAATCTATTATTTATTTTAATTTTTTCCCCCAACAGCCCGCACGTTCCCCGTGAACGGTACGTTCACCCCACCACAACGAGAACTCTACGCGGCCCTACTCGCCACACAAAAAGCGATGTTGAAAGAGTGCACCGTTACGCACGGACACACGCTCGAATCACTCCACCGCCGCTCCGTCGACCTCCTCCGTGGGCAACTAGAACATATCGGCGTGCCTTGCGCGTCACCAGTCTTGGAACGCGTTCTGTACCCGCATTATTTGACGCATCCCATCGGGATCGGTAAGCTTTTTTTGCTGCTCTCTCCTGTCTTGTTTTCTTTTTTGACACGCTGGGAAGACTTGCATGAACCAGGAACCGTGGAGAGAAGTGCGCCGTAAGTCACGGTTGGGTATAGGCATAGACCCCCCCAATTGAGTTTTTAAAATCTTAGGCTGAAGGAAGGGATGGTGATCACCATCGAGCCAGGTATGGAGAAGTTTTCATTGTTTCCCTCCCTCCTTCTTGTTCTGACCCTGTTGTCTGGTAGGGGTATATGTCCCAGCTGATCCTCAGTTCCCAAAACACTTTCATGGTCTCGGCATGCGCATCGAAGACGAAGTCCTCGTCGGCACGGAACATCCCATCGTGCTTAGTGCTAACGCTCCCAAAGAGGTCTGTTCAGTTCCCTCCCTCCATTTTATAAAGTTTCTTTCTCTGTTCTGACGGCGTCGTTGTCAGATCGAGGATGTAGAGGGCGCGTGCCAGGGAGCATTAGGGTTCGACGCATTCTGATCTCTTATAGCAACATTTTAGAAACACATTTCAACCCTACGGAGGTGAAACTTTAATTCATTCAGCAGCCACCAGAACAAGAAGGGCTCCTTCTGTAGCCCACTACCCGTTTCGTTCAATCTGCTTCCATGCGCTCCGGAATGATGGAGGACGTTCCTATGGCGTCATCGGGTGACCCCTCGGCAGTACGCATCGCTCGTTCGATCTGTTCCTGACGCAACCATTGGTCCGCGGGCGTGAAATACCAACTAAGGATCGCAAAGATAGTCACCGCGCCAAAGATGACACAGGCAAAGTTGAACGTAGCAGCCGTCACGGGAAAGTAGAACGGCGAGATCATCACCTAAACCATGTCATATATATATATATGTCCCGTTCACAAAAAAAAACTAAAATTAACACGCACGGCAAAGACGAGTCCGTTGAACAGCAGCGAGGAAAGGTACATTGGCCGAGCCCATCGTCCGAGGTGAAAACGCGATGTCTTGAAAGCGTGAGGGGTCAGCGTGAGGCGCAGCAGGGCGATGAGCCCATATGCTGCGATGGTCGGCACGGCCCCCGCCGAGGTTAGAGACGTGAAGGCCACCTGGCTCGGTAGGATGGAAAGGAGCAGCGTGGCCGAAAAGATCAGGATGATCGTGACCGCGTTCTTGGGTTGCCCCTGGGCGTCGACGCGGCCTATCCAGCTCGAGAGAGGGAGTACGCCATCACGCGCGATTGCAAAGACGAGCCGCGAAGAGGCCACCACGGCGACGGTGGTGTTCTGGGTGGGTGCGTAACGTGAGAATGGTAGGAAACTAAAACGCGTACCATCATGAGACCGATCACTGCGATGATGGTCATGAAGATGCTGGGCCCGTTGCCGAGAGCGAGAGCGTAGACCTGCACGAATGGCTGAGGGGTATTGAGTGCGAAAAAGGTGTTCAAGTCGGGTATGCAGAATAGGAAGAGGATGGTCGTGATGAAACCGAGCACGCCGGTAGCAATCGCGCTGCTGATGATTCCTTTACTAGCGACGACACTGTAAAGGTCAAAAACTTTTAGGACCAACCAAAACCAAAAAAAAAGGTCAAGACTGACCTCGCGTGCTTGGTCTCTTCGGCAACATGACCCGAGGCATCAAAACCAGTCATTACTCCGGCGGTGAAGAGACTTGTGAAAACCATAAGAACGTTTGGGCTAATGATCGATCGTAAGTTTCAAAAGCTTACAATGATAGAATCCAATTCCATCCCGCAGGAGCACCAGTTCCATTGTCTTTCAATTACTGGTGAGCAACCCTTGAGTTTTTAAGAAAAATTGGCTATCAAACGTACATCTCAAAGTAAAGACTTCCTTTGCAGAACGAAACCCGTAGGTGTTGTGAACGGCAATGGGAAGCCAGATGAGGCAGAGGAAAAAGTCGAGCATGATGATGAAGAGCGAGAAACGGAACACGCCTTTGTACCATTTCGGAGGGAGGTAATTGATCGCGATCGAAAGGAATAGCATGGCCTCGGAGACAGCCCAGACGAATGCTCGCCATTTCACATTACCATTATCAATACCACCGGGAAAGTTGACTTGCCAAATCGCAAGTTGGGACACAATGTAATTCGCAGTTGCCTAGTCTTTCCGTCAGAACAAACGTTGGACCAAGACATAATCACATACTTGACAGTTTCCGGCCGTGAATGTCATCCAAGCTGTAGTGGACCACCAGGCGACGAGAAAGCCAAAGAATCGGGCATACTTTGGCCCTGCACTTTCAGCAGCCCATATGTAGATAGAACCGCTTAGAGGCAACGCAGAGCATATTTCAGCAAGGACGAAAGCGGTGATGAACATAAAGACCATGGTTATAAGAAAAGAGGACCTAGATGGAATGAGTCCGTCAAGTTGATTGATTCAACATGCGTCACTTCGACTTTACCATACTGCGGCAGGTCCACCAGCTTGCAGACCCAAGAAGAGGGCAGATCTAAGAAAAGGTGAGCCGGGGGCATGGTCGTGTCAAGAGCACGAAACAGACAGACCTGACACCGCCGATAAAGTTCAAAGCGACAAAACTGGCGGCAAAGTTCTCAAGCAAGTGCCAGGTGCGATGCAAGGACTGTGGGACGACGTTTGTTCAGTTCTGAAAATCCATATCACATTTGACGCAAACGCTCTCCGCACCTGCTTATAACCGAGTTGTTGCTAGGGGGGGAAAGAATGTCAGCAATCTCTAGCTCTGTCCCAACCCCCTGAGAGGGAGTAGGGACAAAAGGTAAGTGTGACACTGGGGGGCTTCCCTACGCAGGTCTGAGCGCTGATCAGGTTCGAGCGGTATAATCTCAACCCCTGCTACTTTCACGAGCTGCACGCTACCAGCCTTCTGCAGAAGAAAGCGGGTTTTAGACGCACAGACGAGGAGCAAGCAGGGATACCCGCAGCCATCCAGGGTTACACCACCATAAAAATGGGGACGCTACCGATTGATACGAATGCTCTCAGCTCAGCCCACTCAAGGTTTCTGCCACCGCAGCGTCACGGACGGTTAATCTTTACCAGAAGGAGCTCATCGCTGTCCATGGAAGGAGATTCGTCGTGGTCGTCTTTGCTCTTGATAGAAGGTGCCGACATGAGGGTTCAGGACAAGGCAACTAGTGTTCGCTTTCAGAACTCGGCAGTCTTTTATCCATCCCCACACCGCGGGATAGAACCCGATAGTTTTCTGATAGAACCCAGAAGTGAGGCACGTGACAACCAAGGCAAAATGCTAACTTTTGATAACATATAAGCAGCATCTCATAATAAGGAAACAACTTGTATCCATCCCGGTATATACAACACTTATACAACGAATGTCAGTTCTGTCCTGTGGTTGCGTGTGATAGACAAGAAAGAAGTCAAACAGTCCTTGAATCGGCCAAGCTCCTATCTCGGACGATTACCCCACGGGTCGGCATAGTGTCCTCCGGGTTGATTGTATCCCGAGACATAGTTCAGGTGCATGTCTTGTTGCGGGGCGGGATCGAACAATGGACGGTACGCCATCTTGCGGCGTCTTATCACGTGCGCTGCAACACCTGCGATCAGCGCTACGACAGCCGCGCTGGCACCAATGATGATGGGAATTTTATTTTTCGAGAAGAAGCTCGACTGGTTGGCGTTGCCACTGTGGTTCAAGCTTGGGGCGTTATCCACCCCGTTTAGTCGCGTCGCGACAAAGTCGGCGTGCGCATCGGCAGGATTCGTCGTGGAGAGAATCTGCACGTATGGAGTGGCGGTGCTGCTCGTGCTTCCGTCGATAAAGTCGCCGTAGTTGAGTAAGAGGTACACGTTTGATACTAACGTGCGAATGCAGGGTTCAATGGGCTACATGGGCATGAGGGAAAGAAAAAGGTATGCCTACAAAATGTCATTCCGAGGATCATGTCGTACGTCGGGTCGTTGGCACCACTGATCGCTGGTTGATACTTTTCAAATTCCCGTAAATCAGCTTCGCGCATGGTGTTCTTTTAGACACTCCACACGCACCGGACCATAGCAGACCTCAGTTCCATTGGCGATTTGAGCTGACCGGCTCAAATCAAGTGGATGTATGGGATATGATTGGCCATTGATTTTAAACGTCGCGTTGATCTCGGCCGAACAATCAAAGACCCAGACATCCCCACTGAGTGCCTCCACATTAACCAACTGGGCTCCCTTGGCCTTGGAGTAGAATGCTTCCGCGACATACCTGCCGCACGTCGTATGTTGGTGTATAACAAAGCCAAAACAATACAAGGTACGCACGCGGGCACTTGAGGCAGTGAAAACCCAGTGTCAAAAACTGCCACCAATTGATTCGGATCATGCGTCGGTCCCAAGGAAGTACTACTCTTTGTCTGGATCGCATTCCCATCCGGGCCAGTGATCCCATTCGAATCCAAAAGTACGGAGAAGTGTTGGTCTGAAGATAGGTTGGACTGGAGTATGGTGACCGGCACCTTGGGCTGATTCGTGACCTTCTGGAACTGAGGGATTATTTGGCTGATCGTCATTTCACCGGTATACGATGCTTTCGTGTCGTTTGGTCGGTTGAGGAGGACAGAGATGAAATTAGGTGTGGTGGTGTCCTGACGGAAAATAGAATCGATGGGAGGGACGCCGGCCACACTATTGACGGCAGCAAGGACCTTAGAGCCGAGACTGGGGCCGAGACCTATTAATCCCGTTCCTTCGGGGTTCTCGGACGAGACCTCCACCTCGACTACAAAAGTTGTTGTCAGTCAATCGAATTGGGACGCCAAGAAATCTCAGGAACACACTGAACGCCTGATTTGGAACGGTGAAACCGAGGAGGCCCAACTCTGCCGTTTTCACTGGGCCTTTGGTGGGAGACCGCACACGAGATTGGTGATTCGAACTTTTCGTGTGCATGACAGAGAATGTGCATACCTGCAGCTGAACCCACGGCATACTGAATTGAGGCAGAAACACCCGTATCCTTTGCACCTGGAACTTTACCCGCGACCCAAAGATCCGAACTAATTATTTCAGAGCAACAAAGAAATCTCAATGAACAAAGGGGAACGAACGAGTGAATCCAAAACCCACCTGCCGGTGTCTATCAGGACGCTGAACGTCTTCCCCCCCATAGTGAGATTGATGTTGTAACCTCCACCGCCGATATCTAGCCCAGATGTACCGTTGGCCGCGCGTGCAAGGAGGTTCGGGAGGGATGGAGAGCGGTGGGAGAGGTCGAGATAGGTGGCAGCGGATATACGAATGACATGGAGGAGGAAAACGGAGAGTAGGAGGGAGGATAGCATGGTCAAGGGGAGTGGGAAGCCTTCTTGGCGTGGCACAAAAGGTTGTGTATATATCCTAGTACCCTAAGGAGACCAAACAGCCGCTGGTGCCCCTGATCGGGACAATTTGCTGTGCACGTCTTTTGTCCATCATTTGGCCCACATAAAATAAAATTGGGTGAGTTGAGGGACAGCCGAGCGAAGCGGTCAGTTCAGGGTGGGGCTTACATCAGTATAGAATAAATTGAAAGACTTGAGGGAAAGATAGGGGATCCCAGCACTAGCACTGGCAGGCGGACTCGGAGGCATGGGAAGGGACCTGGACCTGCAAGTGGACATGCTAGACAAAAAGCGCTCGTGATGCGCCCGGTGACAACGTGTTGATGCGTTCATGCTCGCAGGAACATACAAAAACATCGCTACCGCCACAGAGTTACTTGACTACATAAATCATCTGTACAGCACCGCGGGGTATGCACCTCAGAAATGGTGTTATAACAGAAGGCGGTGTATATTGTCGGACATTAAATCAGCCGGCCAAGGTTGCGATATGCGATAGGTCGCATGGTAACAAACGCAACAAGAAACTTTGTTATAACTACCATCAATCGACCACTTCTCTTGGCTTCAACACGTCAACATGGCGCTTTCCTCTCGCGGCATGAGCGGTATGCCAGTGGCCCTACCCACAGACGCCGCCGCAGCACGCGGGCCCGGGCCGGAACAGTTCAACGCATTACCGGTTTGCGCGACTTGTCTGTTCTCGTTGACACTCCCTGCCACAAGTTCAAATGCTTGCTACCCAAGTATGTGTCTGGCGAAGTAAGTGTCACTCAAAAATTCTCGTGCGTATTCGTGTCGCCAGTTCCAATTGTATTCTTAACAGTCAGAACTGATGGCAGGATTCGCCACTATGCGCCCAAGAACGGGTTTTAATAACCCAAGTTTTTGGGTTCTAAAGCGTCTGAAATGATAGGAATTATAACCCAATTAACTGGTACCACTGGGTAAAAATGAGTCGTTTTAAAACAGGTTCATTTGAGTCGTTTACTGTCCAAATAACCCGTCAATTTCATCACTGAAAATGACAACCCGGTACTTGTTTAACGAGGGAAAATGACTCATATGAAAGGGCTCTTTTCACCAGTAAAACAACTTCAAAAATTAACATGAAAACGTGTTTTTTTGACAATTAATCTATGTTCCATAAAACTCGGAATAACGTGTAAAAATGACTCAGAAAATGGGTTCATATGTTTGGGTGAAAAAACTCGAAATATGGGGGTAAAATATCTCGGAATTTGGTGTAAAAATGAGTCAGAATAAAGGGTAAATAAAACTTGATATAGGGGGAAAACAACACAGCTCTAGGCACTAGTACTCGTCAGTGGCATTGCTGACGATGATCCCGTGGCACTGGTCTCAGTCTCATCTGTACCCAAGTCACTGTGCTCATCCTCATCATCGCCAGCATTCCCACCCTCAATTCCAACTCCTACGTCGCTTCCGTTGGTTCCAAAGTCACTGGCATCCGCGTTGGCAAGAGCCACAGCAAGGGCGGCACGCTTCCGAGCAGATCGTTTCGAATTTTTGAGGTGTTGCTTCAGCATTTCAGCACAAGGCCAATATACAGGAAACCGCTTGGAAGTGAGGTACTGGTACTTTTGTCGCATCTGATGTATGATAAGTGTGAGCGGAGGCAGTGGACCAGTAGACTACTAGACATACCAAAGTGTTTAGGGTTGCGAGCTTTGCATGGTCTTGTTTCTTGTATGAATGCATCTTGTTGATGCCAACACGAGTTGAGAAGTCCCTTATATCTCTCTAAGTGAGTGAATGACACGAGGTGGAGTTTGTGAATGGAGCGAAGACAAAATACGGACATCGATAAGGCAAGCGATGATAGTCACAAGGGCATAGTGTGACGGCATCAGAATCGTGGTGACAACGTGTTGATGGAAAACTTACAAGCATGGCTTTGTATTGCTCCCTGTCGCTGTCGCTCCCATCCAGTCCCATCGCTTCAATCAGCACGAAGCCTTTGGTTTTGTCCCCCGCCTCACCAGGTGGCTTCTCAATGACGACAATGTCATCACCACGTTTGCCAGTGGCTTTGCTCAAGCTCGCCAGCGCTTCATCACGGGCCTTTCGAGTGCTTGTGAGCTCAGCTGTGATGGCCTCGATTTGAGCTATCGGAGAATGCATCAGCATTCTCAACCAAAGCTCTGAAGTCATACCTTGCAATGTTGCCACATCAACATTGGTGAGAGGTTCACCTCGTTCAACCTCATCGGCATTCGTGACTAGTGTCACAGGTACTTCAGTATTCTCCTGGCTTGAGATTCCCCTCACTCCTTTCCTGGTAGAGCGAGAGGGTTTCGAACGGGGTGCTTTGCTGGCAGGGCCGGAAGTGACATTCTTGTCACCGTTTCTCTGTCCTCGAGCTGGGGGTCGTGAGGCCTTTTCTTTAGTTCCACGCGTAACAGGCATTGATGTTCAGTTGTAGAGGATTGGGGGGTGGTTGAGGGCAGGAGCAAGATCCGTGACTCCGAGTCGAACCCTGGATGTCAACGTTGTCAAGTAAAAAAAACGGCTAAGTTGATTCCGCCGCTTATATCACACCACGCCCGCTCACTCCTTGTGCCCACCTTCCAAGTCAACATGGCTCAAAAAGTCCAGTGTCTCTGCCCTTGTGGACGAAAAGTTGATCAGAAAACACTCCGCCGCCATGTTAGTGGCCGCGCACAGCCCCAAATTCGTGCCTTTCAGGTCTATGGGCATGTTAACACTGGGAGCCCAAGGACGCCTTTGCAAAGCCTCAGAAAACAACGGAGGCGTCTGGCCATCTCCCCAAGCACCCCGCTTCATACCACATCCCCAGGACTGCCTCCGTGTGTCAAGAAACGGCCCTTGAAGTCTCGCAAGCACACACATCGCCGAGTCGGACCGCCGCCATCTCCATCTGGGGATATTCTCCCTTTAGATCCACCCACCCCCCCACCCATTATAACTGGAAACGATAGTCCATCCTCACCTTTACCTCAGGCCCCTTTTGAGGGCTCCGCCTTGGGTGCGAATCAGGCTGAGTTCGCAAGCGATGACACCTGCGTAATACCCCCCTCCCTTTTTTCAACCCCCATTCCACCACGTGGCCGCCATGCCATTGACTTTGATTCCGATGATATGGGGGGAGATTCTGGTAGCTCCAAAGGCGATGGTGGTCATGGTACCAGCTCCGACGACGAAATTACTTTGGATTCTTTGCTGGCTCAAGAATATCTGGTTGGTGACTGGGAGGACATTAATGAAGACCTATTGCAGCAATTGGAGTTGTTGGGTATGTGGCATTGACTATCTTTATGTTTTGAAGAAACTGAATGTCCTCAGGTGGTGAACAACTGGAGGAGCCTGACCTCGAGAGCATGCGCCTCTTCTCTTACAAAATTGAAGAGTTCGTAACGGACCGCGCTTACAGCAAGCTCAGATTTGTTTTCCCGGGTACAACTATCCCTTCAGCAAAAGAAAACAGGACGCGTGCCGCCTTTCTCTCCGCGTTTAAGGCACAGCGATTTGACTGCTGCATCAACTCGTGTTGCTGCTTTGTCGGCCCCAATCAAGATCTCACCCAGTGCCCTTTTTGTGATGAAGCTCGCTTCAGTGTGGCTGGCCGCGCTCGTAAACGATACACGTTCATCCCTTTGATCGCGCGGCTCATTGGGATGTACCGAAACAAGGAGTGTGCGCTAACGCTCCGTTATCGGGATAGCTACCAGCCTGACCCAGATGGGACGATGAAGGACATCATGGATGGCAAGCTTTACCAGAATTTGCGGAAGAAGAATGTCGTTGTCGATGGACAGGTCTTCAATCACAAGTTTTTCTCCGATTGGCGTGACATTGCCTTAGGCCTGTCAACTGACGGGTTTGCTCCATTCCGACGCCGCAAGCAAACCTGCTGGCCAATTATCGCCACGATTTACAATTTCCCCCCCGAGCTTCGTTGTCTGCAAGGTATTATCATGCCTCTCGGCGTCATTCCAGGACCGCGTAAACCCAAAGACTTCGACTCCTACTTGTGGCCTCTCGTTAATGAGCTCATGCAGCTTGCAGTTGGTGTCCCCACCTTCGACGCATCCACGGGCAGTGCATTTACGCTTCGTGCGTATTTGCTCTATATCTTTGGAGATATACCCGCTGTATCAATGGTGATGCGCATGAAAGGTCATAACGGATACCGGCCTTGTCGACTCTGCAATATCACCGGCCTTGGTGTTCCTGGTGCACGCGCGAATACTCTTTATGTCCCCCACCACCGGAAGAACCACCCCAACGTTATGAACGATCCAAGTGCTGTCCAGACGTATGACATGTCATCCCTACCATTTCGCACGCACAACGAAATCCTCGAACAAGCCGAGTCCATTCAATTCGCGCTTACAACAACTGCCTCAAATGACCTTGCCACAAAGTACGGCATCAAAGGCAAATCAATTCTATTTTCACTGTCATCTATCAGCTTTCCAGAGTCATTCCCTTATGATTTCATGCATATGATCTACGAGAATGTTCTTCCTAACCTGGTTTCTTTCTGGACTGGAACTTACAAGGACCTCAATCACAACGGACATGAGTATTTGTTGGACAAAAAGGTCTGGCAACATGCAGGAAGTGCTGCCGCCGCTGCCGGTTCATCGATACCTACCGCTTTTGGACAGCGTCCTCCCAATCCTGAAGCCAACCGCATGGCATGTACAGCTGAGTCTTGGGCGTTCTGGATGCAATACCTTGCTCCTGCTCTCCTCGAAAACAAGTTCACACGGGCCAAGTACTTTTCTCATTTTCTCCGCTTGATTGAATTGGTCAAGATCTGCACGCAATTCGAGATCACGCGTGACGAGCAAAGACTTGTTCGGGAAGGTTTTCAAGATTGGGTTAGGGTTTACGAGGAGTAAGTGCCTTGGCGTTTTCAAGCCGCATGTGATTTTAACTGGACCGCAGGCTCTATTATCAACACAAACCTGAACGTATCTCAGCCTGCCCACTCACCATCCACATCCTCCTCCACATCGCAGATAGCATGGATTGGTGCGGCCCTGTTTGGGCATATTGGGCATTCCCGATGGAGCGATTCTGTGGCGAACTCAAGATGGCAATCAAGAGCCGCCGCTTTCCTTATCCCGCCATTGATAATCACCTTGTTGCTGTCGCCCAACTCACCCAGATAAAACTGAAGTACAACTGCATCAAGGAGCTCTCCCTCCATCAGCCAATGGCAACCACTAGGTCTGCGCACATCCCGAGCAGTCCTAAATGTATGTTGCCGCTTTACACTTTGCCAGACTTGCTACTGATTGTGTCTAGATGAAACCTGCATACTGCTAGCACCCGCACATCCTTCACACCTTTCAAAGCACGTTTGTAATCTCGTCATCAACGCCCTTGCGGTTCAATGTGATGTAGATGTCGGACTTATTAAGCGTTATCTTGACGCTGGCCATATCAAGATCGTCGAGTGGGCAGGCGTTCAGCGCCTAGGTGGTGGCGATATCATGCACAGCTCCTCGTTGCGAGCGTCCCGGCTTAGTGACGATCATCGCGACACCACATGTATACGTGTGAGTGTAAACTGACCCTTAGATCACTTTATTACTAACCTCAGTTCAAAGTACGATGCCGTTATAGATCTGCGCGCGCGGAATCATCGAGCCAGCCCGGTCTATTCGCTAAGGGAATTTTATGGCCGCTTATTGCACATCTTCCTTGTTATGTTGCCTGCCACTGAAGATCTTGGCCTTGAACAGCCTGAGGAGGTGATCCTTGCAGGTATACGGACCTTTAATATGGTAGGCCATAACAAGGCCAAGATGCCTCTCATAAAAGGACAATCTACCCTTGATGTTGTTGACATAACGTGTGTACAGTGTCTCATTGGTCGCATACCAATTGGAGGGGGCATAGAGGCAATTATAGACCGCACAGGCAACATTCAGAAGGCATATCTACTTCAGGACTAATTAAAGCATCGTACGAGTTCACAATACCTGTTTTTCGGGTATCATTTTAGGTAGTTAATTACTCAATTTGTACGCGTTTAAATTACCCCTTTTTCTGGTCATGAAATCGGGTAGTTCGTTGTCAGCTGAGTACGTGTTTATGTTACCCGTTTTTCGAGTCGTGGAACCGGGTAGTTCATCGTTTAGTCTAGTACGGATTTATTTTACCTGAAAATCAGGCTCTTTATAGAACTCGTTCAAACCGAGTTTGTTTAACTCGAAGTCAAAATTTCAAAAAAACCCGTCTTAGGTCCGTTTATTGGGTAAATGATCATTTTAACACGATTTCTGGGGTTTCGGAACCCGTTATTGGGCGCATAGTGCGCGCAGGAACTATGATTGCAAAGAAAAGGTTATGTCAAAACGTATGTGTACTTAGGAATCAAACCCACAGCAGAAGTTTGTTGCTTTGTATCAATATTTACCTGCTAAGTTATCGCAATGTTATCGGACCGCAAAGTGAGCTCAGATTTGACCGTAGATTGCGTTCGTCGGATATCATATGTGGTGATCATTGCAGTGTTCAGCCTCAGACTTGAGAGTGCAGATCATGTTAGATCTATACAAAGATACCCCCAAAAGACGAGGTTTACACGTGAACAGCGCCGAATACCCCATCAAGTGTTTAGTACCGTTTTAGGTCCATTTGGGAACAAAGTCCTAAGCGCCTATAGATACCATGCTGGTCATGCTGGCTATGAGATGGGCTGGATGGCTTTGAGTTATCGCAGAAAGGTTGATGCCCACACCGTGACAGCATGACAGCGCCCACCTACAAGCCGTTCTCAGGCTTCACGTCGTTCACGAAGTGCGAGTCGGTCTATGATTCACTGCATCATGTTCAGTTTGACGGGCCAGCTTGTGTGACACACTTCGAGTCTCCAGTTAGCCTCACTGGAGCATCCAGCCGCCACGCTCATGCACGCAGGGCTAGCGCAAGTGTCGCAAGTGTAATGTTGACATCCAGATACCAAAAACCCCGCGCCTCTCACAGACCCTGAAACGACCGCACCTCCCCGCCCGTCTTCACCCGTTGACAACTCAGCTTACGGTTATACTTCCCTCATAATCCTCCCGGAGAATAGTGGCGATAGGATGCACAACCTATTTTCGACTACACGAGGGATTCGGCAATCATTAGATGTAATTTGTTCTCATCAATCAGGCAAGGCTCAACGTATATGGCAACCGTATAGAATTTCGTGTCGACCCACTCACGTTTGATACATCATAGAAGTCACTAATATACAAAGAAGCGCAGTTTCACGGGGTCGATAGTTCATGTGACTACATAATGGCAGTCCGAGGTGCCATCGTGATTCAGCAAAAGTACATGTGGTTCCTCATACTTTCGTGCGTCTGTTGGAAAGCCTGTCGAAACGCCTCCAACGTCACTGCCTCTGTGTTGTCGAGGTCTAGGTGGAGCTGGGGATCGAAGTGGCATCGTGCCCGAGAGCACGCGATCTCGGCGTCTAGGACAGAGTATCGTCAGTCGTAAACTATGAAGACAGCGAAGGAGGATCACAGTAGAGGGGCACGGGTATGGCGGCAGTGGTCGTCGCACGCGCGTTGATATGACAAAGTGCATATGTCAGAGATTGTATATCATCGGCCCTTGCGGACATCGGTCAGCTTTGACAACTACTTCGCTGAGAAAATGAGACAAACGTGAAATTGTTGTCGTCGACAAGGACGTTGTAATGTGTTGGACGACTAGTGCCAAGCAGTCCTCCGTGACTTAGCAGGAAAAAGTCAAATCGAACTGGGTCGACAATGTCGGTATCGACAACCGTCCCCGCTGGGCAATTCCCGCTTCGGTCCCCATCACTTGCAGACTTTGGGAAGAAACGAACGCGATGCCGCTTGCCAACGACGATAAGGGTAATTTTAGGCTGAATACCCAGTTTTTCGCATGCACCTACAGCGAAGTTTTGGAATAACACAAGATATAGAGCAGGTGGGCATACTGCGTATGAGCGGAACCTCATTTTCGAGAACCGCAGCGAATTGTCCCTCTGACACGCCACCTAAAAGGAATGTTTGTGGCCAACATGGCGACAGCATTGAACCACTAACCATGATAGAACAGAAGGCGCTTAGGAAACTGTCCCGTTGCGTCCCTATATTGTTTGAGCACGTACTGTTGTTGAGTCAGTTATCATGCTCTCCTGCGGGCAAGTAACAACGCACCATGCACATAGACTCCATCGCTTCGATGAGCTCCTTTCGAGATGTTTGCACTTCCATAGTCGAAACATATCGAACAGCATTGTTGTCGATACTGCCAACGAGGGAGGCGAAGGAAGGGCGGTCAACTGACCCTGAGGCAGGGTGAACGACATGCGTGCCTGACCAACAAAGCGGTAAATAGGACGCTACTCTACACTGAATTGACAGGATAAGACTTGCCCATGACTATGGTCGGGTTCTCAGGATCCGTGAGGAATGAAACATCCTGTGGTTCTAGGATGGCGTTGACACCGCCAAGCTTTGCATTCAACCTAAATGGGGACTATATCAGAGTGCTGAGGGGAGCAACAAAGTACCTACTTGAGGGTCACGTTGGCATAGTAGTGGGGGCTCCCAGAGATGCACTTTTGTGATTTCATGCATTGGGTGGCAATACCCACCTGCAGGCCAAGATTGGTGTCTCCCAAGCCAGAAATGTCAAACAACAATTACCGTGACATCACCGAAACTCACATACGAATATATATGTCAGAATCGCGTTCATAATAATACAGGTCAATATATACTCACTATTTGACAGCAGCATAGATGCTGTTTCCTTCTTCCGGGAGGATGACTACTATCAGCATGGGAAGATGTCCAGAACGATGTCGACATTCATCACAAGCGGCTTGAAGTTGCTGCAAGACTATCAGGAAATTTCTGAAGGTTGGCGATAAGATGACAGACCTGGGAGATATGTCCCTGTCCCTGTTCCCACCTTGTGAGTGTCGGTTGGGAGTTGATGGTCATTCCTAGGAAGCCTAGTGAGGATGAAAGGCGCTAAGTATGTGTGAAGTGGCTGTACCAGTAGCTCCACAACTTTTGACGAAATTACTAGTCATTTGATCAGCAGCCACCTTGTCGAATCGTTGCTGTCCCTCATAAATGATAACAATCCAGTTTGGGACGGTAGATGGGGAATACATGTGCCTGTCAATCCTTCGACAAGGTGTTAACGAATCGTGAAACTAGCCAGAGTGGGAAAACATACAAATTCCACGAACCATCCCGTGGTTTCTGGTATAAACACCTCGAATCATTTTTCAATGAGAAAAAAAAAAGAAAAATCGCGTACAGCCGTAGGCTGTTTGGAAACCGGATGGTACTTCAAAGTTGGCGCATCGAGAACCCGGCCCTGAATTCCCAGGGGTTCATTTTCGACAACCATGCCAAACTCCTGGATATACGATGATCGTCCATATTCAAGCACCTGCGGGAAAATGGTCAGCAAGCAAGCTGAAAGGGCACGTGCGGACTGTGAACGTACAGAGTAACCATTGCGGATACTGGCTAAACGATCATTGGGATGTTGTTTGGAGAACTCAAGGAGGGCAGGTGTCATGTCCGGGGGTACCTGTCCTCGCACTATCTGACCAGGGGGGACGTCGCAGAGCTCAAGCGGGATCAAGGCGCCCGTTGAAAGCTGCAGAAAATGAGCTATCGGAGGACGGGGCTGCGGAGATGCACAAACCTCGACACAAATGACATCAGGGTACAGGAGTGGTCGATTCAACTTACCCCTGAAGTAGTTGGCTACTGTCATTTGTGGACCATGCGAAACTTCGAACGCTAGGCTACTAGCTCCCTCGCTGCTCAGCTTCTTGACGACCCGCTGTCTCGGGATCTGGTGGCCTTGGTCAAGTTGACCGTGCGATGTCGTGACCTTTATACCCAGGATAAACCCTTGCAAACGGATTCTTTCCCATTCGGAAAGTTGGCTCGGCGAGAGAGCGTTGGGATTTCCTTGTCTGCCAAGGAATTCGAGGGCTAGGTCGATGAGTGGACCTGGTTTGTATGTGGCAGCCGTGGAAACGTCGACATTGATCAGCATGCGGCCAATAGCAGGTCGCACTGATTGAAAATAGCCACGCCATAAGACCATCCCACGGCCAATGTCCCTTTTCTCTGTATCTGTGAAGAATGAACGATCACTGTATGACCACTTCATCTTTGGATCCATGCGAATCGCTACATTCAGTACCTGTCCAGGGACGTGGTTAAAGATGCAACCGCAAACAGAAACTAGACTGCGCGTACTGTTATCGCCGTCAAAACACTGTTGTCATGGCTCTGCACGCCTTGTATGAAGCTTTGAAGGAGCCTGGAAGTTGATTGGACATAAGTTAACCCAGGGAAGGACGAATACACATACTCAGTGTTGATCGAAGCAACATGGGTCAAGGTAACTCGATACTCTACAGGCCCCATGGGGACCACAAACTAGGACACGGATGGTCGGTCAAATGGAACAACGATCTTGCAACCTGGAAGACTCACCTCGCGTGCACCCTCGAACGGGAGTTCGAACGTCGTGAACAAATTTCTACGGCCATCGTACACTCCGGGTCTCGAAAAAAGTTCTGGTTCCGCTGCTTGTAGAGTGTTTAGGATTTCGAAATTTTCTGAGGCTGAACTTTTGCCCTCGGGGAGGATGACTACGATAAGCAGTGATCAGCGGTATACAGTTGTGGGAAAATATCAGGCTTACCGACTATATCGTGGCAGAGAATTTGAGGGATCTATTCAATAGACGTCTTCGAGAAGAAAAAAGACATACCATCATAATGATAGATCGTCCCCTGGTTGGGCTTGATTCCGAACTCGAAGTGATTGGAGATTACTTTTATTAGCCTTCCGTCGTTCTCATTCCCGTGTGCTGGACGCTGGGCAACGGGGACAAGAGACGCGGCTCCGCGGCGACCTCCACCGCGATGGGGTGTACCGCTAACACTACCACGCGGGCCACCATGCGTGCCACCATGGGTTTGTTCAACAGAAGCAGTTGTTGAGGACATGGTATGATAGATATTCGAAAACGATAGAGAAGATGAGAGAGAAGATGGGAAAGCAAGAGGTGGAGAGCCTTCGACGCAAAGACCAGCTTTTTATACCATCTCGTCCCAGGAACAAGGGTGTTGCTGCGGCATCTATCCAGAGAGAGCGGTCTGCGCCATTCTAGCATACAAGACTCTTTCAGGTCATCGGTGGGAATCGCTTCCAATTGAAGACGTGAGGCATGTAACTGAGATCAGCTGGATCAGGAAAGCCACTCGATTGTGTATGTTCACTGCAGGTTCTCTTTAGTTGAGCAATCACTTGAATATTCGGGGGTCATCCATACGCGCAACTGAATGAGCGAACGAGGGACTCGGAGTGGTTGACTCTCTACAGACATATCACGTGATCGCGAGTTTTCGCTCGCGCGGGCCGCGGCATCAGCTGGTCAAGCGGTCAAGCTAGTCAAATCAAGTCAAGCCACTCCTCATACGGAGCACAGCAACGCCTGCGACTGATCTTCTTTTCACTTCCTCCCACCATGCTGAATTAGTGTGTACCAAAAAAAAATTGAACACGATCTTGTCGTCATAACTTGACCGGATTGTTTCTCGTCTCACCCGGACGTCCAGACTCCGAGTCTGTATCATTCATAGCCACAACTTCTTCGTGGGTGTAACTATCGTCTTACAAGATACCCTTGGCGATGTTATCGAGCACTAACACCGTATGCTGCTGCCTGCAATAGCTGTATTACCACGTCTCAGTGATCTCAGTGAGACGGCCGGGCGTGTCATTCCTACGGAGGCTCGCTGTCCTCGCGAGGGGTGCTTGCGCAGTAGCGGCGTAGTGCTGCGGTGGCGAAGTGGATGGCCTCGACTCGGTATTTTCCATGTCATCTCCACACAGGTAGCAAAAAAAGTTGATTCGTCATCAATTCTCGGCCCAGGTGACAAAGTACACCATCGTAAATTTTTGACTATTTCACTCACAGACATTATCTGAGTTAGGAGCATTGGCAGAATGAAAATTTTTTGGCTTCGCGAACGGCGTAGTCCGTAGTGCCCACTCATGTCATCCGAGGCCGTGGCACTTGTTGAATGTGTTCCATTTCTGGGGTCTAACGTCGCCGCGCTGAAAATGATGGGCTCTACAATGATGGGTTACAGATTATGTTGGCGGCCGAAAATTGCTTCTACTTAGTTTCCTGGTTTGAATCCATGATCTGATCTGAACAGTGGTGACTCGGATCGAAATATGTGGTTAGCTGGAAACAAATTCGCATTACAGGGATCAGATAATCACCGATCAAAGAGGGGATCGGAAGCGAGGTGATGCACATAGTGACAGGACAAAAGGACAGCTGCGCATCAAGATACGTATAGCAACTCGAACATTAACGATGCCATCTGGACGTGATGAATAAAACGTAGTTTGCCGTCGCGTTATTAATGATCATGACGCTCAGCGACGACGGAAGTGGGAAAAGAATCCGGGCTTCTCTGTGGTATTATAGTCAATCGCACGGGACATGCGTGAGTGACGACGCTGCCCGAGGCACACTGTACACCCGGCCAGAAGAAGCAGAATCAACGAAGCCAGCACGATCCAGAGCCCTGTCAAACCTACATGTTAACTATATCGATGGGAGACGAAAGTATACCCATACCTGGAGCGGCGACGGAACGTACCTGTACACCATCGAGGTCACGAACCTTGTTGTGCACGATGGTGTATAGGGCAATGTCGATCGCAAAAGCGATAAGGGTGAGGAGAGCCGCAACGAAAGATATGAGCGATGCAAGGAGGTTCAAGGTGAAATGTGACGAGCAAGAAAATAAGAGGGCGATGAAGGTCACCCCGGCGGCTGAGGATCCATCAGTGTTGGGATATCGGAAGGTCTTGGGACGAACAGGGACATACCAACTGGATGTACAGCTAGACCACGCGTAGAACCAGGCCCAATGGTGATGCTGTTCGAGGCGGACAAGAGTTGTACACGGTAACCGTATCCTGCGGAGGCGGGTTTTCAGTAGCTGGTAAGCGGTAATTGATCAAAGTAGCAGAACGTACCCGGATCAATGCAAGTACGGTGTCCAGTCTCGGCATCATAGATGCAGTACGCCCTGCCCCCGCATCAGCTTGAGCCGCTGAATGAGCCTTGATACTTTCTCACCAAATACCAAACTAACCAGACTTTTAAAAAAAAACAAATGAATAGCGGAAAGAAAGGAAAATACACACCCTGATTTCCTTTATTGATTCTGTGTTTGTGGCGACATGTGGGGCGGTGCCGCTCGTGAAATGAACGCGTGCGATATCAACACCCGGTAAGCCAGGGAGGGAGACAGCGACTATAAGGGAGAGAATAAAGGCGCAGAAGAGGATGACAACGCCAGAGATGAAGAAGGAACGGGCAGCCATCGATGTGGTGGATAACGGTTAGTCTCGAACGACATCGCTAGCCGATCCACGACAAGTTATATCTGGGGGCTTTTGATGGACTGTGGTGCTAGTGGCGCAAAACTGTGGGGCTTAGTCCAACACACTGAACCAACCTTACGTCAGGTCCTGCTATACTCAATGGAGCAATGGAGTAATAGGTGGTGCGATTATTCTTACGAATAGAAAATGCCCCGTCCCTGCCGATATCACCATCGTGGTACTTCACCCGTCTACACTTTCATCCTAATCCCACTTACGCCAACGGCCAGCAGGCCATGATATTGTCAGATTTGTTTATATTGTTACATGAAAGAGTACCGAATAAAAGCTAACCAAGAAACGCGGGACAGTACACAAGACCAACAGAGAGCCTCAAACCAGACATTGCAAAGTCCAGAAACAGAAAAAAGCTATGTGTTTCATCGAAATTATATCCAGCGTGGCCAAGGGTCCCCAGAAGTGGAAAGAATAGTTGGGTAAGATAATGACTTGAGGCGTCTTCTTCTCTCTTGAAGACGGGCTGCGAGCGCCATGCGGGTAGCGTCGTCGAGCTCATATGCGCCGGCCTTGGCGCGAGCGGCGGGAGGCCGTCCAAATGTACCGTCCGGGCTGAGTAAATCTTCATCTAGAGGGACAGGCTGTGGCAAGTCCCCGACCAGATGCTCACTCGACGGTAGGGAAAGGATGATGAGGGGTACAGGAGTATCGGTCTTCAAATCGGTGTCGTCTGTAGAGTGTAAAATATAGGGTATATCGATCGTAATGTGCTCAGGTATGTCCGGTTTGGGCTCGTCTACGTCTACCACTGGGTCTGTGAGATCGAAAGGGTGTGAATGGCCCGGGGGGTCGGTATTCTCCTTGGCACTAGAACCAAGAAGACGTTGACGCAAGCGTGCGAACATATTGAAAACTCGTGTATTGCATAGTCGGCGTCGGGTGGCATCGTGACAAGGACGTGAATCATTGCCAGTGGACGACGTCAGAGGTGGTGAAACAGAGGACGATTGCTGGATGGATGCGGCGGATGTCGAGGCGGTAGAACCGATAGTTGCCCTTTCCCAAGAAGGAGGTCGTTCGAGACCGCGGCAACTAAAATTCATAGGCCGGCGGAGGGTGGATGTAGCCCCGAGCTTATCGGGGACGATAGCGAGAGGACCAGAAGCAACGAGAGTAGATTGGGCGATAAGGGCGGAGACAGTAGGGAAAACGGTGCGCTGGCATGCACCCTCAGCGAGATCCGGCAGACTAAAGATTGGGAGGATAGCATTGCCACGGGTTGCACGGCGACGATTAATGATAAAGTGATAGGCTAAGAATGACCCAAGTAGGAAAAAGAGGGTCAACGAAAGGGGCAAGATAACACATTCCAGATTGACAGTATGATGCTGGCGATGAGCCAAGAGAGATTGCGAGTCGACAGGAGACTGAGCAGGGGGCATACTTGTGACTTTGATAACTCGGCGGATAGTACTGAGTGGCTAGTCTTCGGGTGCTGGATGCAAGTGCAGGAGCAGGGTTTCGAGCGAGAGCGGAAAGGTCATAGCTCGGAAGCTTGGAAAACTGACACGAGTCCAGACGAGTAGGCACGATTGCGATCCTACTGGCACGTGTCAGCAGCATTTAGCCAACTTTGAAAACACGGAATGGCAGACGGAAAGGAAACGCATGCGTGCATGCAATCGACAAAGCGCTCCAATAAACGATTTTGTACAGACACAGACCTAGTGCGTGTGCGCGTCAGTCATGCCAATCACTTGAGAGAAGGCTGTCAAATTAAGGATACTCCACTTCGATGGCTACTCGGCAATAAGTGAATTCGACGGAGAGTTGAGCGCTAGGCCTGGCCGCTGAGATTGAGATTGACAGCCCGGTTTACATTGTGGCCGGTCGGCGTTGCCGGTCAGCCAGCCCGATGACAGGCCCGGTCAGATCCGGTAAATTTCAACTTGCCATCACAGCTTCGAGCAACTTTGGCCTTTAACGTGCTGTCCATTCAACATCGGCATTGCGACTATGTGGTAGCTTTGTAACCGTGGCGCTGACTTGCATCAGATCGGCATGTTCCATGAAGAACATTGCCAACAGGTTGGCGTTTGGCCTCATCTTCAAAAAAGAGGTGCCATTGGCTTTGATGGCTATTCCAAGACATCAAGGGGCTTGTACTGGGTTCGTTCGTTATTGTATGGCCGGTGGAGACGAGACTTATCTTCACACCGCTTTTACAGTGCTTTTACCTGATGTACGGTTTCCCTTCTAGATGGTCATGGCCCGCCGAGGGTTTACTACCGTGGCCACAGCCTGGCCTCTTGAATAGGCCAGGCTGTGGAGAGTTCTCAAGTTACGGATCCAGCCGAATGCCTTTCATGTGGGATTTTCTGCTATTACTTGTGGCTTGATTGGGAATTCAAAAACTTTCCGAACCTAGGCCTCTTTTGTTTGGTCTTGCTCAAGCTATGTGTGGTCGATTCCCGCGCTTCGGAACAATGCTCAACTTGTCATCGTGCCCCAAGTAGACTCGTGATTGATAATTCATCGATGCTTGTTCGGGTGTACATGTGGATGTCGGCTATCATGCATGATATTCCGGCCTTTGAATCTCCCGCAGTCACAAGCACCCGACGGCCACAAATCAGTGCTAGCCACACTTACACAGCCATGTATATCTGTGGGTGACTCGTCCCGCATGTCTCCACAACTTGTCAGTGTACATTACACCAGTTTTTTTACTTTGGTTTCACCGTGACTTGCTTCAGCTCCCCGGTTTAACAACAACTTCCACGCGCTATCCGACCTCCCAATGGTTGGAGCAGCCTCTAGACCGCCATTCGTACTCTTATTCCTCGCCGGCATCCTTTCCACCGTGGCCTTTGCCGCCTTGACATTCATTTTCGTCTTTTCATGGCACTACTTTCGTGGTGGACACAAGGTCGAACCATCAGACAACGAATTCCCTTTACCCGCTCTTGAAGAAGGGAATACAGTGCCAGATGCACTCGATTTTTCTTGTCGCGGCCCCAGCAGGTTGGGTGGAATTTCCCCACTGTCAGCTGAGAGGGCTGGCGAGACCCCGAGACCTCAAAGTCAATTCCAGGCTCAACCACGAACGGAGAAGGGATCGCAGGACGATATGCAGCACCCTCATCCAGATGCCTTACAAACCTTCGACTATATAGTCAATCCTGTGAGTCCAGAGCAATCTGAGCCAGCTGGGGACCACACGGAACGCGCGGAGGGTATTTCTAATATCACCACTTTGGGCAATAATGGTGACGTGATTGTCCACCCTGAGCGATCGCGGCCATTGGTTTTCCCCACACCACCAACGATGCCCCCTTTGTCACCAATTCCCCGCAGTAGATTCTCTATGTCCACAGTTTGGAGTCAAGAGAGTATGTGGCCGCGAGACAAGATGCCGGATATTCCGGTGCCTTCTCTTGCACACATACCAGTCCAACGTTCATTCCGGTTTTCAAATATCATGACGCCGGGTTCTCCAATACGACATTCAACGCTTTCGTTTCCACGTAGTGTGGGGAAATCAGATTTTGAAGAGTAGTAGGTGAAGAATCGGGTCGTGGACAAGAATGATCACCCTCCTGTGAAGTAGTGACTTTCAGTATAATCCGCTCATTCCCCTCATGTAATTACATTACGTTCATTTCGTGATACCACTCGCTGTTCCTTAAAGATGTATACTGTACCTTCTGGATGTATTTCGGTTGCTGTAGCCCCAATTTTTTACTGTCATTGGTTCCGGGCCGCGGAGTTGCCACTCGGGGAGTTGTCCGTTGCACGGCGGCAGCCGGGGGTTACAGTAAGGCCGATCAATGTGGAGAACAGTGACCGGTCATCACCAGTAGTGGACAAAAGGTCTTTTATGCTTCGGACATCATAAAAAGAGACAGACTCGGGGGTATCATTACTGTAGTCACCTTAGAACCGGCGCTTTTACCCGGTTTCTGAGCCCATGTGACATACAGCACGCTAACTCTAAGCTAGCCCTGGAGTGAACAGTTCTTGTAACTGCTCCCCGTCCTTCTCAATGTGTTCCAAGCCATCAGTTATCTCCCCGAGCAGCTGGGGCTCGGTTGCGCTGGCCCAATACCCACCCTCAATCGACCTTTCCAACAAGCTTCTCTCATCTGCTCTTCCCCTCCCACCCCATGCATCAATCGTCTACGCAATATTCTCTCCCACCACTTCTCCTGCACCTCATCCCGATACCATCGAGCACGCACGAAGGCACATTATCGATACCAGAAAACCATCCATTCTAGATTCCCTTCTCTGCACCGTCCATGTCGAAAAAGGTGCACCACAACTCTATGTTTTCTCGGTCGTCTCTTCCGATGGTGCCAATGATCCGCTTGGCAACCTGCAGTTCGGTGGTTTAATTCGTAAGTCCCTCCGGTCTTATAATCCAGTCCCTTTGTACCTCTCCCCTTGATTTATTTCTTGGGGACAGTACACCATTTTATCGGATGCCACTGACTTTACCGCGCATACAGGTTCACAAAGATCCTCTTTTCGCCTTGCAGAAATTCACGATTACAAGTCAACGTCTTCAACAAGCAACTCGTCTTCTACCCTCCAAAATCTTTCATCCAGCCCGCATACAGCCGATCCTTCCCCTCCCTCCCCAGTGGACAGCCTCGGCATACCCTACTGCCTTTTCCTCAAGGCAGTACAAGAGAGACTAATCCATGATATATGTTCTGTGCAAGATCACGACCGGAGGTTATGCAGGCTCAACGGTGGCTTTCTCATATTCCCGCAGCATCCAACATCTGACTGGGGTACTGGCTGGGAGCATCGTGCTCAGAACAGGTTTGCATCGAGTTATGTCGAGTTGTTTGTTTTCGGATCATTGATACAAACCTACAGGCCCTTAATACACACTTATATTCACGTCACGCTAACCCGCAAGCATATCCTCATCCAACCCCTTCTACGTCCAACGCATTATGTTCCCATCTCCCCATCACGCCCTCCCCCTTCCGGAACGCCCATAACCTTACTTCCATATGGAACTCCGGCATACTACCTTACGTCATATAGCGGTCCTACCGCTGGCCTGACGGCGCAATTCAACCAGTCCTTATCTGGCCTTGGTTGTGATAGTTGGGTGGCGCTGGCCTCAAAGCGCCCTAGCTGTCTGACCCACGGCGCTAGTACAGGAGCCCACACCTCGTCGCGTGACCCCCGTTTCCTGATTGCTTGGATAGACGTCCACAATAAGCAGGGGGAGGATAAGGGCGTGATGGTCATCTGGCCCATCTCGCTTGCGCTTTCATTTCTCCCATCTTCGGCATCGTCACATGCCTCTCGCCAGCTACCTCATCTCCCCGATCTACCATCGCAACTTCAGTCCTCGCCTCTTCCCCCGGCTGCTCCAGTACCTACCATCGGCTCCCTCACGACCACCATTGCGGCCTCTCCTATCACGTCACTTGGACGCAGCCCTCCGCCGCCACCAACCCCTACTGATTTGCCTCCGGCCCTCACTCGTCGGCTTAGTGTGCCTGGGATTACTCCCAGCGGACTCGCTTCATTTCAATTTGAAAGTGACTCTTCATCACGTGATGACGTCCACGCTATTGCTGGTGAGGTGGGTGAGTACATCGAGGCCGTTGTAAAGGAGCGGGAACGAGAAAGGGAGCGCTTGAGGAAAGAGCGAGAAAGCTCTGGTCCAAGTATGGATGCCTCACCTGCTCGTGCCATGAGTGCTGTGAATACACCTGGATCAGTTGGTATTTCATCCCCCATGTCAGCGACTTTGACGGGTACGATGAGCTCGCCCCCCATGATTGGCCCAGAAGCAATTTCCACAATCATTGCCCCGGTTCCACTTTCCGCTCCGCTTTCTGCCGGAGTTGATCCACCTTCACAACCATTCTACCCCTCGCCTCCTCAATCGAATTCTGTGCCGCCATCTTCGATAGAGGTGAACGCACAGCCTCTGTCGACATCATCCACCCTTTCTGAGACTTTCATTCCCCCTGCCGAGTCTTCCGCTTCTACTATCACCTCGTCATCGGATGCTGTGACGTTTTCCGCAGCTGGAGCTGCCGTACCCTCATTCGATCCATTCACGAGCTTCGAAAACTGGTCTCAAGATGCCGAGCCGTGGCAAGCGACGAACGGTATTCTCGACATGCCTCTCGATGATGTGAGCATGGGTGTGGGCATGAGTATCGATTCGCTCCCATATAGCGTCGATCCTATTGCTGGTGGAAGTGGTAGCGGGGCTTGGGGATCGGGTGATATGCGTATGGACATCGATGGCACCGGCATCGATAGCATTTTTACTGAAGCGGATTTTGACTTCTGGGATGATGGCAAAGCTCAGCAACCTGGTATATCTTCAACACCAGCATCTATGCCACCGCCACTCAGCATCAACAGTGGAACAAGTCTGACGCACACAGCTGAGCCCACTCCGCTTGGGATGCCTCCTCAACTTTTTGATGGCACTAAACCACCCTCTGTCACTCCTTCGTCACAACCCCCCATGTGGCCACCTAGTGCTTTCTCGGGGAGTTTTAGCCAGCCGGGTGGCATGCTCGATCCTGCTGCTGAGCTGGTCCCTTCCTCGCCGACGAAAACGGTGTCCCCTTGTTCTGGCCCCACGACACCTCGTAATATTGTACTCGACCCCGCAGTACGCCTCACACCACGATCGCCATTGGCCGGGGGAGGTATTTTTGATCCGATTCCTTTCGCTTCTACATATCGCGTGGCGGATGGCAAGTACACGGCGGGAAAATTCGCCCTGCCCAGTCCACCGGATGAAGAGGACAGAACACAATCGATTTCTGGACTACTGTCGCCCCGGAGAGGTGCTTGGAATCGCTACGACGTCGCGACAGACCCACGCGTTGGCGTTGTGCGTAAGCTAATTGATATCAAACGCAAGACCACGGTGGATAGCCGTGCTGCAACTTCAGAGTGGACGCGAGGCTCGCAGGAGTGGACACGGAATGTCATGCAAACCCCACCGCCCGAAGATGGTTATACTGTATCAGACGACAGCGAATCGGATGAGGGCGAGGATGAGGACATGCTGTTGGACGAAGACGACAATGGCGAAGTGCCGTCTCCGGTGACTGGTCCGCGGCCGTTCACGCCGTTACCGTCTTACCTACCTCTCGGACCATCGTTACTGCATACGCACTTTCAACACAGCCTGTTACTTCCCCACTGCACACCACTACGTCCATCCCACTCTACCGCATCCCCTTCCGAGCAAACTCCCAGTTCCGCCCCAGTGTCTGTGCCCACGCCCGTGTCACCTGCCGCACTGGTCGGTGCGGCGTCGGAGAAGTCAAAGTCATTAGAAGCTGCAGCACAGATCCTCGCAAAGGAAGTTGTCGAGAGTGCTATGTGGAACGATGCGTGGCGTGCCAATGCCGTCGACTGTTGGGCCGAGCACCGCTATTCAACGGAAGTGTGGCAGGCGGACGTGCGTTGCGTGGCCAAGGCACTTGCGACGCTTCCCGGATGGACGGCTTGCTTGACTTACAATCTGTCTTTACGTCGGAGGGAGGGGAAAGGCCGGTCCTGGAACAGCTCGAACCTCCATTTCTGTCAGTCGCCAAGTCAGATGCTCTCATCCAGGTGCTCCCAACTGCGCTTCGATTCTGGGATAAACTAGGTCTGAGTCCGAGGGCGGGGAAGAAGGACGTTTGTGCATTCGTTTTCTTTGAGGAACTTGACGAGGCCAGTGTGACTGCCGTTGACAAATGGCTGCAGTGGGTCTCTTCGACGTATACGGTGGGTGTCCAGATGGTCTAGTTGAGCCAACGATTCTGAGTCTTCTTTCATAGAGACATAACTTCGGGGAACACGAGCGCGGCAAATCAAGTGTGTGCGTGAAGGATGGCCTCATTCCTGTCAAGTTCGAGACGTTCCGCAAGACGTTGTGTAAGTTGCGGTTTCAGGATCTTCGATTTCAGCGAGTTAATACTGTGGTCTTAGCGTCTTTTGTCACATCCAAGAATTTGCCACCGTCAAACTCGAACTACGTCTTCTATATCGCCGTGCCCTCTTCCATCATCTCTATCTCCAATCAGACTTTGCGGCAAGTTTTCTCAGCTGTCAAGCGCGCCCAGAAGATGCATCCAGCAGAGCAGATTCTCTTTCAGTTCATTCCTGCCCAAGCGGTGTACTCGCTCAAATTCTCCTCTGACCGAGGCGGGTGTTTACGTTCGTTTGTTCTATCTACAATCGTATTTTGACACCTGTCGACCGTGTCATGTCCCGACAAGTGATAGACAACAGCCTACGCATACGAGACTTCTTCCAGGAGCCTGCATTCTCCCTTGCTAGGCCGCTTCACACCAACGCCCAGTTTGTGCGACAGTTTCCGGTCCTCTCGCTGGATGTCGTGGACCGACACACCTTACTCCATGTTGGTTATCAATTGTCTAGTTGTGGGAAGTGGCTCCTCGCGTGTTGCGTCGATCAGTGGGGAGAAGCTCACGACCTCACTGTCTGGTTATTGCCTAGCGAGTCACCAGAGACATTCACGGTCCAGCATCTGTGGACATTTGCGGTCAATATTGCGAAGCGGGCAAGCGTTGAATGGAGGATAGTAATAGCTAAACTCGGGCCGATGGATGCTCGGGAACTTGAAGGTTTGATGTGATTTACACGGTCTAGATCATGTGCTGATTGTTCCTGGTAGCGTGGATGCGTCAGCTCGATAGATCGGTTTCTTTATGCAGGGAGCTGCCCATGGTTCATGTCAGTTTGATGTGCGTCGAGCTGGACAGGACGTGGACATTCATTGCGCCACACGAAAGCATCAAGCACCCGATATCTGAGAGTCGCTCCTCGAAAAGCACCTCCGGCAGTTGCATGATTGATGCCTCTTCGGCTACATATCGCCTCAGTCATAGCGCTAAGATGGATCTTATCCCATCTTCCTGTTCCACTGGCGACTTTCATACCGGCCATTCCCATACTCCCGTTTGTTCCGACGTTGCTTCGCCGCTATGCGAGCGACACCTTCGGCCCCTGCGCTCTACCACGCTCATTCGTGTGCCGTGCGGCGCGGATTTTACCTCTATCGCCATGTTGCATTTACACCAGCTGCATTCTGCACGTTCGCTTCGTTCATCGCTCAAACTTTCAGATGCGGACACTTTACAAGACGTATGTCGGAATTATCACGAGCTCTCAGTGCTTGCCCGCTCACGGTGGCTCGTGGCAAACCCTATCTTGCCTTTTCATCTCGGAGCCCTGGAGATCATTGACCGCGCACTGAGCGGCAGTCTCGTTCCTGATGCATGACACTTACCCTGATCCACCTTCGTTTCTTGTATCTGTTACCCCTCACACTGCTCTGTGTCTTCAACATCATTTGAAGTACCGTTTTAACTTTTTTAATCCTGACTTGGATCATCCATTTTCTCGTTCACATCGTGTCATGCTCATTTTAACCCAGTTGTTGTAGAGGGACCGGGTCAATGTACTACTACCCATCATTCATAGCCATTATATTATCACCGTGCAAGCCGCATGATACTAGATCGCGTACCGCCCTACTGGTTCTTTTTCTCGTCGGCGCTGAAACCCTTGGGCGGCTGGACGCGTAAAGGCGATTCAATGCTCGCGAGCGCGGAGATGCCAAAGAGAATGATAGGGATGAGCACGAAAAAGGCGAGAAGTAAACCCACGATAAGTGCAGGCGTCAATAGTTGATAGCGAGCAAGTATGCCGCCCGCAGGGGAGGAGGGTGCAGGCTTCGGCGGCGGTGCAGAGTCGTCCTGACGCCGCGAGCCAGCGAAGATGACGAGATGGCGTGGGAAAGCGCGTTCAAACTTCTCGAGCTCAATTGCAAGACGGGCTTCTGGTACGTGGCCCGAGTCAGTTTTCATATCATGACACGTATACTGCAGAGGAGGCAGAAGGAGGTAAGTGAATGAATGCGCACCGTGTTCGACGACGGAGCGCTTGCGGGCTCCAGCAGACTCCGTTACCGCAGGCATGGACATACATAGGACGTGCTTGGACCCAGAGTCGAGCGTCTCAGCGGCGGCTGAGTTCGCAGCTGCTATGGGGAGGTTGACGCGCTGCGCCCCACAGCGTTGTGCTAATTTATCGGCGAGATGGTGGATAGAGTCTGCACCGGGAGCTGGAAGCACGTATGGGAGTTGCACGGAGGAGGGCGAATCTTGTAGGCGCGTTGCGATGGTTGATGATGGGGCGAGGGCACGTAAATCGGACGCGTGTAACTGGAGATGTATAACGTCGGGGGGCCTAGAATTGATGGGAAGAGGGACTACGCACCCCTGGTTGATCTACCGTGATGACGGCGTCATACTGGCAGACATCATACTCAAATAATAACTTTCCAAAGACATCTGTCGAGTTTGGAGTGGCAGAAATGAATCGTAGATGGTCGAGAGCGCTGTTTCTGAGAAAAAAAAAACCAGAAATTCTTTAGCTCAAAAATAGTATCCGTTTGGAGATGTATAGTATACCTGTGAGATGACCATGCGACAACAGGAAACGTTTCTGAAAAGGCTAAACACTTTGGGAGTGAGGCCACAAGTGCAAGGACGAGAGTGGAGTAGCGCAT